>JAZKJV010000239.1:0-509181 GCA_037367405.1 Ottelia alismoides
TGAAGAAGGACCGAGCGAGGATAAAGATGTGGCAGAGCGGGTGTGAAGAGGGTGGATCGGGAAAGGTGGAAGATAATGGAAAGGATAAGGAAGAAGAGGATGGGAAGAAAATAACTGGAATGGGCTCTTCTCTTGAGGCCTTGATGAGTCCGAGCTCAAGTGAGCTTGGAGGCTCACGGCAGTGCGCGTGAGGCGGTTAGATCATGTCGTGGAGAGATGCAGTGGTTGGTGTCACTAACCATTGTAGTTCTCGTTCTCTTCTTTACTTATAGGTGGAGTTTTGAAGAATGGCGGATGACCGTTGATGGTAGAGGTCAGGTGTCTTTATAGTAGGCGAGAGGGGAAGCAGTTACAGAAGAGGAGGCGGTGGCAGATGTCGTAACGACAGAAGAGGAACATGCGAAGGCGGGGGCGGCAACGGGGAGGCAATGGAGGGATGGGGGTCATGTGCCTTGCATGTGACCTGGAGAGGGGTATGATCACATGCGAGGCATGTGACCGGGAAAAAGAAAAATGGGGGAGGCGGGTCACGTGCTCTGCACGTGACCTGTATAGAGAGAGAGATGAAATAAGAGGGAAAAAGAGAAAAAGAGAGACATGAAGATAGAAATAAAAATTAAAATAAAAGATAATAATTAAAATAATAAAAAATAAAAATAAAAATTAAGGATTAAATAAAAATACCAAATATAAAAATTGAGCAAAGAAAAATAAAAAAGAGATAGTAAACGGAGTTAAATAAAAAATAGTCAACACGAAATTTGCTTGTCTCGATGAGATCTACAACTTTTGTGAAGGAATCAAAATCAAAAGAAGTCAATTGTATAAAAATATTTCTGGAAGAACTCTATAGATAATAAAATACCATTTTTTACATTTTGTGATTTTTTATATATTTTAATTAGTGAATTAATATATACAATATATGCATACTTAATCTAATTTTTATGGATATTAACAAAGATAAAATATGTACAAAATATAGAAAGTTAGATTTTTGTATTTTCTTTTGATTTTCTGGTTTTCATAAGTTTTAATTCTTTAATGCTATGTTAGTTGATTAACTAAAGAATAGATTAGAGGAAGTATCATGTTAAAATAATGATTATTTATACATAAAATAATAAGCTCACTTTCAGTCAAAAACTAGAATTATTTAATTACATATTTTATCTCTAAATTAAGTACAATTAGTGAATGTTAATTAATTGATTTTAGGAAGTATAATTAGTGATTTATTAAGGAAATTTTGCTAAAATATACATATGGAGTAGATGAATCGTGGATTCACCTATACAACTAGTCAAAGATATTTTCTGCAAGTAACAACACTAGTGGATGTGTTTTTCAAGTGATATTATGTTGTTGACCTATGCTAGTTTTATTAGGGATGTTGATATTTCCTATTTCTGTATCAACATAACTTCTTAAGAATATACCGTTTGTTGATGATATAAAAAGATATTACACTGCTTCTTGAGATAACCCTTTCTGCATGATTTCTTGATTCAAGTGTTGCATGTTTGTTGGATATCTGGAGTCTGTTCGAGCCAAGAAGGTTAGAGAATAGTTGTAGTCTGCCCATCCTCAATGTTGCCATGGTGTGCGATCTGCTAGTGTTGACTTTGGTGTGTCGATCCAAAGTTATAAATTATATTGGTATATGATCTAGATCTTTGTAAACGGTTGAGTATGCTACAAATATCTCGGAATAGTAAAGCAGTTGATCGGCTCGAGTGATCAGAAATCTTAAGTCGAAGGACTTATGTCGTGGTTTTCACACGCTTAGATTTATACATAAATGTCTATGTGAAGTGTAGTTGATTATCCGGCTTGTTCTTCACTTTTTACATTCCATAATTTATTTAAATTACCATAAAACTTAGATATTGCTATGCATCCCTGTTCTAGTAGTGTTGCAATCCATACACACTCTCATGATCACCGATTCAAAGAGTGGTAAAATTTAAAAAATCAATGAGTATAGCAACATAAAATATTTTGTTAGTCTAAAAAAGGACTTGAATGAAGTAGTAAAAAACATCATCATAGAGCTTGTGTTCTAAATCACAAGATGATAGTGTATACCATTCGATAAAGTACTTACTCTATATCATACTCACATACCATGTCACTAAATTCCAATTCATAAATCACAAAGTGATAAATCCTTAGGTACTTGTTATATTTGAATGTTAGCGTGTACTTATTCGTCCCCTTGTCAGTCGCAAACTTAGGCATTTTGGACTAGGTATATATTCTTGACATTCGAAAAATATTTGCATGTTATTATTGACATTCTCCCATCAATATCACAAATATATAACCGTTGGTAGGATGTTGATCTTGTCTTTTAAACCACAATCTCATTAAATTCCATATCACTAATAAATGATTCTCAATTGACCAACATAGTATGAATCAACATGTAATCTCAATCTTATAGTTAAAGATCAGCTAGCATAGATAGATCAACATACTTACCTTATGTTGACCGTGCATCTTTTCCGTATGAAAGGGGGGACAAAGACTAACTTATCAAGAAGGAAGATTAATGGGAAGGAAAGGAAGGTCAAGATGTGTTTAAGAAAACTTTCTAACCAACCTCAAACTGATGGGTCTACCACAAAGAGAGTATAGCTTATATGCATGGAGCACTTTCCCATGTTCGACATCGTGTTTTGTCAGACAACACCTCTCACAAATAGGACATGCCTTGATCTTTAATGACAGCTCAGCTAATGGAAGAGATAGTATAAGAAGTCGCAAAGTATTGAAAAATAATATGCCTTGTTAGATGCACATCATATGTACTCATGCATATAAATGGAGTTGGAGAAGAGATAAGGGAAGATGGAAAGGAGATGAGTTAATCCATGCTTACAATCTTGTGGCATTAATGGGATAAGATGACAAAGATGGAGATGAGTGAGAGGAAGGAGAATGTAATCATCCAAGAGTTAGTGATTTGAGGAGACTTGTCATGGAATAAGAGATCCTAGGTACATAGGCGAGGAGAGGTGGGCGATTACATTCTAAAAAGCAAAACCCAGGTTAAGGAAAACCTGGGTCTATGATGGCCTCATTGAGTTACGAGGATTTGTAACCCATAAGAACATTACCTTAATGAATATTTGGGATTGAGATTCATATCGATATGCCCTTCCTCTCCCAAACAAAAATACCTTATTTTTTATCGCAAAAATAATGGGGTTTGAAGTAGATGGATGGCCTACCAAGGGCACGTCTCATTATTGTCGTAGTTGGGTATTGGGAGACGAGAAGAAGATGGATTTGGCTCGCAAGCATCGACCTCTAGCAAGGATTTCATTAAGGGAGATGTCTCGTATGCCCATTTCTGGAGTTCGACGGAGGAAGGGGTCGATCAATTCTTACATTCATGCTTTTTGGTGGGCCGATTTGAGATAAGGCATGTGATGCAAGGGGGTTCCCCTGTAGTGAACTCGATTTTCTTTCTGTATGTAATTTGTCCTTACATTACTTAAGATTTAAATATCTAACCATATTTTAAATATATTAGATTTTTCATATAACACCAATACATCAAATTTATTTATATTTGGATAATCCTAACGAGCATAGGGAATTTTAAAAATAATGTTAAACACACATATAGAAGAGTGATCCTATGAGAATCAAAACCTGTGAGAGCGTTGATTCTGGACCACTATATTCAACCGGGAGAAAGAAGACCAGGAGCGAGAAGACATAATCTAGTGATATAGAATCAATGCTCTAACAAATTTTAGCTCTCATAGAATCACTCCTCTACACACACACATTTAAAAAATGGGGCCGTCCCGCCCCATTTTTCGTCAAAAATTTTTATTTTTTTTGAAAAATATCATCATGTATATTCATCCATATATCCCTCCTATATGCCATTCGAATTTCGTTAGAAACAGAGACTCCTACGGCCTCCATCGAGATGGTGTCAATTTAAAAAATCCTATTACCGTTAAAAAATGACTGTCTGGATGGAGGCCGAAGGAGTCTTTATTTCTGACGAAATTCCAATGGTATATAGGAGGGATATATACATGGTGATATTTTTCAAAAAAAAATAAAAAAAATTGCGAAAATAAGGTGGAGGCAACCAACATAGCTGCCCCTAGGGAGCAGCCACATATAACCCTATATATATGGGGTTGGGGAAACTGCACCCGGGGGTGTAGCTAATTAACTGCACCCGGCCATTTTTTTCATTGATTTTTTTGTGTTTTTAAAATAAAACCTAAAGGGATCTAAATCACTATATATCACCATGATATCATACCAATTTCAGCTAAATTCAACACTTCTATAACCTCCATTAAGACTATCACATTTTAAGGTATCAGAATTATTGAAATTGACCATATCTAGATGGGCATGCTAGGAATGTTTGTTTTGCATGAAATTTAAAACACCTATTCCATACAATAAACTAAGTAAATCTCCATAGGTTTCCTTCAAAAAAATAATCAATAAGAAAGATAGCCGAGTGTAGCTAGTTGGCTGCACCCACGATGTAGCTTCTCTTTTCCCTGTATACATATACACACATACACACTTTTAGTAACACGAGCAAAAAAAATCTCTATCTACTATTCTAGAAGTAAACATGCATAAAAAAATAAAAATGCACAGAATAATGACACTTATAAAAAAAGAGCTTTTAATGGAGATATTTCGCATCCAGAATTGGATAAAAAGCTCACACCACACAGCCTAATAAATTATTCACCATGTGGGTTTTTTTCTAGTTGAGGGCGACGGTCCATTTCAAGTGGAAAAGGCCGGTTCGGGCGCCGTTGGATTCCCTCTCGACGGTTTAGTCGTAGGTGGTTTTGCCCGGTTCAGCGCCCCCCTGCAGACCACCGACCATGGGCGAACCGGATGGGTCAATTTGCAATTATACCTTACCTTTTTGTCATGTCGGATCAGATATTCTCGGACAACCCATATGCGGCAATTACCGGTACCGGGCAAACGGACCGGTAACTTCCGGTTGCCTCTTTTTCCCAAGAGGGGACAATTGCGCTGACACCTTCCCCCAAGTTTAAGTTGCAATCATGCCCCCCAACAAAAACTACAATGTGGGTTTTTGCATGAGTGTTGTGTATGTTATTGCTCCTCTTATTCCTCTTTCCTTTGCTCGACTAGAGCCTAATCCTATATCTCAATCCCTTTGGTTCATGTGCTTTTTGAGATATAAATGTGGTGTGGAGTGTGAATAAGAAATAAATATTATTCATTGTTTGAAGGATGAGGGGGTGATAAGAAGGCTATGCATTTGATCTCTTTGAAAGATATGTGGTGGGTCACATACTTGTACTTGGATAAGCTTATCCCAATTGAATCCTTGTTCCAAGGGATTACTCCCACTTGCAATCAAATGGAGTCTTTTAACACCATCATTGAAGAAAGGAATCACAATGAAGAGATTGGTTCAACAAGCATACATCTTACTAGGTGCTATCTATTACGCAACATCGATACCTTGCACCTATGAGCGATTGCAAAAGAACCATGGCATCCTATAAGGTCGTTGACTCTTAATTCAAGTCCAAGATTGTTTGTTTTCGACTAGCAATAAATCGTCAATCACATCCATTGAGAACACTAAGGATAATTCGCAACATAACAAGAAAGTACAAGATGATGATATTGCTTTATATAGCCAGATGAGGAGAAAGAAAATCCTCATGAGATGAACACATGTATTAGACAAAATCCCTCTCCACCATCATGGACTCTTAAGACCTTGCTCGAAAGACAGACTCGATACATCGTCAATCCTTGAAACAAATGCCATATTTTCATTATGCAATTATATTAGTATCCATTCAAGTAGAAGATCCCCTTATAGCATTCTCAAACGCGCAAAACTTCCGAGATATCCATCGTACAAGCTCAAGCATGCACACCAAATAACTCATGACCAACCACAACATATCCATTTAAAAAACATACCAAATTTAGCAAGTAGCATAAACCACCCTACGAGGATGGATCCCTGATGTAAGGTTGTTTACACCAAGTGATTCTACGAAGATCTCAGTCACTCACAGATGATCGGATGTCGATCCTCCTCTTCCCTTCAAAACCACAGGCGCACATGGTATTTAAGGTTCTAAAAAAGAAAGAACAGATAGATCATCTGTGAACAGCTAAGATCTTCACAGCATCCCAGGTGTAAGGTTGTTTACACCCAGTGATGTTGCGAAGATCTTAGTCACTCATAGATGATCGGACATCTATCCTCCTCTTCCCCTCAAAACCATCGGCGCACATGGTATTTCAAGATTCTAAAAGGGAAAGAACAGACAGATCATTTGTGAGCGACTAAGATCTTCAAAGCAACCATGATGTACATAACCAGAAATCCACTCGCATTCACCTCGTAAAGTCTAGAAAAGAAAGGGGCACACAAATATAGAAGGGATTTTTACTTCATGAACCCTATAAACTTTGTAAATTATCTGCTTGACCTTTGAAACGATGTAATTCCCCTCTCGGTCCCGTAAACTTACTAACTCTTACCACTTGAATCTTGCGGTTAATCTATTTGAAACTCGTGAGGATTCTTGAGGTAATTTACGAGATCTATATGTTAATTACGTTATGCAAAAGTCATAGAGATAATTTAACAAGTTTATAAAGTTCATGGAGTAAAAATCTCAATATAAAAAATAGAAAGGGCACCCATGCAAAAACCTCCCCTTCTTCCCCTTCCCATTATTAAAACCCCGAAACACCACTCCCATCCTCCTCTGCTCCATTTGCAGTTTCGATCCATCGACTGTTCTCGATCGGTCGATCGATTTCGCCTCATCGTCCGCCAAGAACTAGGGTTTAGATGTGTTGCTCGTCGATCAAATCGGGGGATCCCAATGTTTCGTAAGAACAAATCGGCCCTTTCCTGCCGGTACCTCTACCTCCTCTGGCTCTTCTTCCGAAAATCGCCCGCTCACACCTGATCGATCGCCTTCTAGATCCAGGATTTCGATCCTGATCCCTCTTTTTCTCGAATTTTTCGTTTTTCTTGCCCCAATCTGCTGTTGCGATGCTCGATCTCAATATCGCGTCGCCAGAGGCGACGGTGGACGATTCCGGCACGTCCAGGTCGTCGGTGGTGAATGACGAGGGCTCGTGCTCGAGCCACGCCGTCGAGGGGATGACGAAGACGGCGGCGATTGAGTTCGGGATACTGAGGAAGGTGCCCTCCGACGAGGAGAACGGGGATGAAGCGCTGCTCGTGACGAGGGAGCTGTTTCCTATGGGGGCGGAGAGGCTCTCGGAAGGCGTGTATGTGGTGCCGGAGGCGGGAAAGGCGGCGAATTGGGGCTGTCTGGAGGTGGGGGCGATGCCGCAGAGGCAGCAACCGGCTAAGAAGAGCAGGCGGGGGCCGAGATCGAGGAGCTCGCAGTATCGGGGGGTCACGTTCTACCGCAGGACGGGGAGGTGGGAGTCGCACATCTGGTTCGTGCCGAAAGCCGGTTCCTTTCGCTTGATTAAGTTCGAATCCCTTGATTTTGTATTATGATCTGTGCGTTTTGTGTGCAGGGATTGCGGAAAGCAGGTTTATTTGGGTAAGGTTTAAGCTGTGGACCAATTTTGGAAATCATCAAGAACTGTGTGTTGATGGTTTGATGTTCTTGCAGGTGGATTTGATACTGCTCATGCTGCAGCAAGGTGGGTTTTCTTTTTCAACAAAGATTTTTACTTGGAAGATTTTTTTCTTGGGATGTTGAATAACTTCGCGGTTTGGGGTTTGCGGTACAGGGCATATGATCGGGCTGCTATCAAATTTCGTGGAATCGATGCTGACATCAATTTCAATCTTAGCGACTACGATGAAGATCTTAAACAGGTGTTTGCACACAAACATGTATGTGTTGTCTTGAGATATGTAGAGTCCTTAGCTCGTATCTTATTGGATTGCTAACTTGTGCAGATGAGAAATCTTACCAAGGAGGAATTCGTGCACATACTTCGCCGACAGAGCACTGGATTTTCGAGAGGAAGTTCCAAATATAGAGGTGTAACACTGCACAAGTGCGGCAGATGGGAAGCTCGCATGGGACAGTTTTTGGGCAAGAAGTAAGAGCCTTGGATGGTATTTGTTAAAAGCATTTGCTAAATGTCATGATGTGTTTAAACAAACGTGAATGAGCGTATCACATGTTTTCATGTATGTAGTCCTTAAGCCAAGACTGAATTTTGTCTGGGGCGTGTTTAGATTTGAGAATTGCAATGCTTTTTGCAGGTATATATATCTTGGACTGTTCGACAGCGAAATAGAAGCTGCAAGGTTGTTGCTGATAATGTTTATTTCTCCACTTTGTTGAAGAGTCTATATTTTGTGCCTCACTGCCCTGCGATATTGTGTTAATTATTGATGAAGTTATTTGTTCTATAATAGGGCTTATGACAAAGCGGCTATCAGATGTAATGGTAGAGAGGCTGTTACCAATTTTGAAGCAAGTGCCTATGAAGGGGAGATGCTTAGTGATACTAATGTTGCAGGTTAGTTTTTTTCTTGTTATTTGCTATCTTCATATATGAACAATTATTAGGGCTGGTTAAAAATGATTCTTGTATACGATAACCCTTTGTACATGACATGGTTTTTCTGTTTCCTGACAGGTGGTGGTGTTGATCTAGATCTGAATTTGAGCATCTCCCAACCTATAGCCCATGATCCAAAGGAAGATGGAAAATTGAACACAATGCAAAATCTGTCGATTTCTTTTGGAGCACCAGAACCTAAAAGATCCCGGGTAATTATTATGTTAGGATTTCTGTACTTATATTTTGTTTTTAGCTTTTGATGCTTGAAAACTACTAATTTGTAAAGTAATTTAAGGTACATATAATTGGTTAAGAATACAAACAGCAAGTATTGGATATTTTTTTCAAGGAAACAATATTAGATGTGTGTCCTAGAATCTCTTACTCATGTCAAAGCAGCTAAAGTTCAGATAATGATCCCCGTTCTTATGTGACAGGTTGAACATCCTTCATGTTTTACCATCAGTCAGCCTTCACAAATGGCAGCTGGTCCGAGACATCCTTTTGTTTGGAGTGCTCCATATTCTGGTTATGTTTCTAACAGCGAGGTAATACCGATCTGCTCATACTGGTATCTGGTGTCGTCGCAATAAAAGTTTACAAGTTTTAAGTAGTTGCCAACCATGTGGCTGAGATTTTTTAAGCTTCAAGTAACAGTTAACACACAAAGCCCATGTTTGTTTGGAGAATAACCATTGCAATAAGGGGTCAATTCCCCGCCCGGCGCGGTTTCCAAAAGTATAACTATTCTCATCTACATCCCATTATTTCTCCTTCTTCCACGCGTATTCATATCTTTATTCCACCTTACCTACTCTTATTCCACCTTATTCTCATATCTTTCCAGCCGATCAGAGAATGACTTCTCATTATTTTACATCCTTATTCCTGCTTATTGCTTATTGTATCCACTTAAATGGTCTGGTGGTAGTGCAATGTGCCTACCATCCAAAATACCATGGTTCAAATCCCCCCTTGTAGGGGTTATGTTAGGTAGTCGATAGCTGACTTAAAAAATAGCCGAATCTTTCAACATGGAATGAGCAAAAATCCGTGTAGCTAACTATACTTATAGTGGGAGAAGGTTTAGTCATTTTTTTATTCATGCTTATTCCCGAATCGAACGCCCCCAAAGAGATTTTGCCTTTTATGTTTTGTAAGAAAGTGAAATTCCCCTTGTATATGGTTTACTATGACGAGAAACTTAGCAGGCAGTGATAAGAGTAGGAATACAAGGTCATTTTATGCCTGGATACTTTATAATGAAAACTAATGGATGTCGGTAATATGGCTGTTCATTTGTTTATGTTGAACATTCCTGGTTTCTTGTCACATGCAACAGAAGTTTTTCTCTTACCTCTTCGTTAAAAGAAGTGGTTTGCGCAGATCTTCCACAATTTTGACTCTATGCAAGTAGAAACTAGGCAATAAGTTTATTGCCCTTGTTATTACAACTCAAAAACTCGGCTAGCTCTTGTCAAAATTGCCCCCTTTTGTCAAAGTTAATATATTCAAAGCAACAATTGTCGCGAGTCAAATCAAGTATAGCATTCATGAATCTAATATTGATGCAACTTGGTAATGCAATTATTTATGTTAGAACTTAAACTAGCCAACAGTTCCTTATGAGATTGTTCTTATTGATTTCTTGCAGCAACCGGTTTTTAAGAACTTCCTGTCCTTTAATTACCTTGATCTCATGATAATCGCCAATCCTGGTTGCCATCTTTTTCTTGCACCATAATGACAGGATGGACCTTTAATTACTTCTCGTTGATCTTGTTGCCCCCTATTTTCGTTTAACTGGTACAGCTTCTCTTTCTTAAAATAAAACAAAACTGCTCATTGATGCTACGACTTTTCCCATCCATGCTAGACACGTTCCTGTTTTACTTCCAAGGAACTCTTATGCAAGAACAACGTCTTCGGGCCCTCGTTACTTGATTCGATATGATGGATGTTTTTCATGTAAAATGACAGGTGCAAGTATTTGGCAAGAGGTCCGAGGCTGTGCCACCAGCAATGCCCAACTGGAGCTGCCAGGTGCACGGTGCGTCGCTGCCGCTGTTGGGATCTGCAGCATCATCAGGATTCTCAGCTACAAGCGGGACAGTGGCAGCCCCTTCACCCGGTGAAGCTCCCATGGCTGGACGCATCTATTCTTCCTCTGCCGTTGTACCCCCGACCACCGCTCCCGGCTTTTTCCACAGGAGATGAAGAGAATGGATCTGAACTTCAAGGGCATCCATCTCATCTGTAGAAGGAAATATCATGCAGGTGGCTCAAAAAACAAATGGTTGGTGACCTATATACCATGCTGGCATAGGTATGTTGAAGGTGGGTGGTGGGTTCCGTGTGGTTGGAACAATCCCTCTGGTTTTACATATCGTGCTTCCCTATATTCCTTCCATCATGTAGAATATAGTATATTTGTACTACTAAGACATGATGTACAACAACATACTATGTAGGCATAAAGTATGTTTGAGGGCGAGCAGTGAGTTTTTTTGTAGTTCACATTTCGTGTCTTTTCCCTGCTTTACCCTCACCTCTATTTGATGATACCATTGTTAATTCCATATGCTTCTACTGACGTGTTCTTTATGTTTGTATTCAAATGGGTGGTTTGTTTTACGGCTAAAGACACTACAACAAAATTGTGCTACAATAACATTTTTTTTTCAAAATATGTCGCTAAATTAGCCATTGTTATATATATAATAATATTATTCATTGCAAAGCAATTTTTCGTACTTGAAATAAGTGACGAATGTCACATCTGTCGTTATGTCATTAGCTACAGTGATGATACCATGCTTTTCTATCGTTATTTTTCAAATATATAATTAATTATTGCTAAATTTTGAAATAGAAAATAGTGACAATTAATTGATATTTCAAAAAATAACAACAGATAAACGTTGTTGTATGAACCGTTGCTAAAGATATAACCACATATACTTGTTATTGTTAATTTTAAGTACGAAAACACATTTACAAACGAATAATATCATCATTATATATTTAACGACTGATTTAGTGACAGATTTTGAAAAAATAACATCACTATGGCTAAATTTTGTTATAGTGAGACAATCTACATGGATTGTGTTTCTCTTCCTTGCGCTTGGAAGAATAACTGCATGCTGCATCATTCCATCCATTGACAAGATCTCTCATTGGATTCAATCTGCTACCTTATTCGTATATATGTTTAAATATCGATACAGATGCAGTGATCACTTACATAGTCACATATACAAACATATGTATAATTAATATTAAAATAAAACTGTTGATAAATTTACAAGAGAAAAAATGTTCTACTTTCTTCACCATATTCGATGCAATTATTTTGAAATAAATACATTTTGTATGCAAATTATCCCATACATGTATATTTAACTTTACCTATAAACTATCCTTCATCTTCAAATCTAATTTTAAGGACATCATCACACTTTCTGTGACCATCAATATATGGATCCATTTCTACATCCAATATGGATGATTATTTTCAAAATTAGGGTTGTCCACAGAAAAGTGGGAACAGATGCTTGGAACTTTTAATGAACTGTATGGAAGCATTTGGCAAGAGAGATTTCCTGGTCAACGGCAGTATATCATCCTTCTCATTGGGGAAAAAAAGATACTGTTTGTCCATGTTCGCAACTTAAGTTATAAATCAATCATTTCAAAAACTTCAACAATTATCACATCTCCCATCATGTTTAATACTTCCAAGAATATCATATCACATCATCAGTTATCCTCCACTGCAATCCAACCAACTTTCCACACACATTAAAAGGTCAGAGAAAAAGTCAACTCATTCAAAACTCCAATAAATACCATATCAAAAATTATCACTCACTACATTCTAATGCACCATCTAAATTGACCATCATAAACCTTCACAGTCTATAGTATAGGAAGCCAACTGAATGAAGGATATCCATGTTCCCCAACAAATTCAATTTTAGCAACTCAAATGGAAAATGCAATGACTTCATACCTGTCAAGAAGGAAAGTTCTTTTGAAGAATTATTCAGAAAATCACATTCAAGGGCACAGTTATATGAATCATAATGCCAGATGGTAGTAACAGCCAAACAGGAGTTAGGGTTGCAGATGATCACTTTCTTGACTGGGCACAGTTATATGAATCATAATGCCAGATGGTAGTAACAGCCAAACAGGAGTTAGGGTTGCAGATGATCACTTTCTTGACTGTTGGGCACACAGCAGAAGCCTTGGAGACCAGACCGATAGAATTGAACTTTAAGACACAAAATCATCACAGCGGTTACCCTTAAGTTGAGGCTCAGCGCAATTATACATCGAAAAACAATGTTGTCACACGAAGATATGAGTATTCATTAACCATACGAGAAAGAAACTCTCACACCAATAGTCAAAAAATCATCATCCATACTGGAAAAATCTACTTTGTTAAGACTCTTGATAGTCCATAAAGAGACCGATAGGAATTGCATAGAACCAACTCAGGTTGATGAAAAGAACAAAGCACAATCCCACTAGTTTTAAGACCAGACTGACTCCATGCTTTCACATGAAGTTGGGACATCTAAATCCCTCAATCCCCTGAAATACTCAAAACACTGGAACACAGTAAATGGGTTTGCTTGGGTGGCACACAGCACGTGACCGCAATTTCTGATTGTGTCATAGTAAACATTAAACACAAGAAAATCAGATCAACAAGTCACGATGTAGGGAAACGATCACACGGCCCTGTTCGTTTGGAATAAGGGACCAATTCCCCACCCGGCACGGTTCCCAATAGTACGGCTATTCCCATCCACATCCTATTATTTCACCTTATTCCACTCTGATTCCTATCTTTGTTCCATCTTACCTACCCTTATCCCATCTTATTCTCCTTATTCCTATCTTTCTAGCCAAGCAGAGAATAAACCCTTATTCTCCTTATTGCCCATCTTATTCCTGCTTTTATTCCCGAACCGAACGCCCACTTATATATCCATTTTCAAGGAATATTTTTGCCAGCTGAGAAATCAAATAAAAAATATATACTAACGAAAAATATAAATCTAAAAAACATGATTTTGAACAGATGCCATTATGGTGTATGGTCTCCAATTTCCTGGATTGGAAAAAAACGACGACAATAAAGCTTACTCTTCAAGAACAAAGCAACTTCAACCTTAGCTGATAGTCGTCTGAGTCAAAATTTCATTCCTTTCTTGATGAAGGCTGACAATAAAAGCATAGTTGAGCATCCGATTTAAATATCTTCAAAATTACATGCAATATAAAAAGCCACATATTCTTGCCTGAAACCATATGCATTTTTTAAGTAGAGATGATTAGACCAATGGATTGCAGAAGAGAAATAAACAATCACAGAACAAGAAAATCGAGGTTTTCTAGTATATCTCCATATTCCCATCTTGAGTGATTTGAGCATATGCTTATATATTTTTTCCAGGATAGAAATAGTCGACCCCGTTCTCTCGTACTTTGAAGTGGAAATTGTGGACCTTGTTCTCCAAGTGTTCCTTTCCATCCCTTGTTCTTTTGTCAATGACCGTCAGCTACAGGATATAGATATCAATTCAGCCAACAGAGACCAATCACATCTTGTCAGTTCCATATAGTTTGTGGAAATCAAAGTTAGCATACATCAAATGGTGAGAAAAACATATATGGGGAATTTGGCAGGAGTACCTCTCGATATTCAAGAAAATAAACTGGATACAATATTTAGCTTTAGCTTTCAAAAAGTGCACATGTACACCTACTTACAGTAATGAAGAGATGCAAGCTCCATGCTGGGTACCCCCTCATATACTCAAAGATTGAAAATTTTTGTAATTATAAACACATTGTGTACGTTCCCTCCACTACTATTTCGGATTGCTAGATGTTGAATATAGTGCAACTACATGTATTAATTACCAGTACTGCACCCACTCAGGTTAGGTTAAAAAAGACGAGATGAACTCAAATTACTGAGAATTCTAAGAGAAACCAACCGGACTTTAAATGGAGTTACCTCAGATTTTATTTCCTTACTTGCATTAGTCACTATATAATGGATAATTAATTAAATGAAAAACAAAAATATGAACAAGTTGCTTATCGTATTTTTCCTTCCTACAGATGAGTATTGTAACTTTGAATGGATCTTGTACTATAGACCACAATCAACAGAGGATGGAGCCTAAGTCTATTATACAAGGACGAAAACGAGTCTCAATGTGGAGAACTCAACGAATAGTAGTCTGAAAACTCTACTCATGCTTCACCTTTCTCCCACAGTTGTCGGATGCATGAAGCTAGCCAGTCAACTTGGGAAAAGATACAAGCGAGAGATGAACAAGATACTTCTTTTTTTCAATTATCATTTCTTGAAAGGATTTTTTCAATCATTTTTTTGCTTTTTTTCATCACCCGTATTATGTACCTTTGTCTCCTCTTTTTCGATGGTTCATTTATCCTTTATTTTCGACCTTCACAAAACAAACTATTCATTCTATATTTCATTCTTTTTTCCATTTTTCTATGAAGATCTCTAGGTCCGTCTGAGCACAACATAGTAGAACAAATTGAGAATTATAAGCAGAATGGGAATGCAACGATCGATGCAATCACAATACTTACAAAAGTGTCGAGCAAAATTAATCAACCACCAAAATAGAAACAACAATCCAACCTCAAAAATACGCAGATTTAACATGGAAACCTTCTGCGTAAAACACACGGCCTAAATCCACCACTTTGAACTTGACCAAATCACTTGGTCCATCACTAATCAAATTGCTTATACAGGCAATCTAACCATATACCATATTACAACAAGTTGTTTTCACACAGACAACTCCTACACTTTCAAGTTGTTTATGCAAACAACTTTAACCATAAGTACATAGTATGGCACTCCTACAAATTTCGCTATAAAATATGCATGCAATGTAATATAAGGTAACTAAAAAATGATCTTATAGAGCAAAGAGTACACCCATAAGATCATCGTCAAAACATCAAAGAGCTTGAGTGAATAATTCCTCTCTCACAAAGTGGATGGAGTTGCAACAAAGAGATTAATCGGCAGTCGGGCGACAAATCAAATTTAGTCGGACTTTAGTCGGCTTTGAATTTTATGATTATTTTAAATATATAACTCATTTTTATACATATGTTTACATAGATTTTGTACATTTTTCACTATCATAATAAAATAAAAGAATTGAATTTAAATAAAACATTAAGCATATTATAATAAGTTTGCTTATAAAAAAGCAAAACATAAAAAAATATGGTATCTCCAAGCAAAAATTGGTCGACTAGGGTACCTTGTCAGAATTATTCGGTACTCGGTCGGTCAACCCACTGACTAGACTAGTCGGACCTACTAGTTGGGCCAGTCGGGCGACTTTTACAACACTAGCTCTGATCGAGTATAAGTAGCGAGAAAATCGCTTAAGGTGATTTGGTCATTTGCAAATGAGGCTGGGTGATGAACTAGTTAGGAGAGACGAGTGTTGGGACGTTGAACCGACTAAGAGAAGGCGAGGAAGGCCCAAGAAGTGTTGGAATGAGACTATCCGAAGGGATCTTAGTTTTTTGGATTTAAGACCGAGAATGACCCAAGATAGATCTGAATGGAGGTGAAGAATCCACGTAGCCGACCCTACTTAATGTGGGAAAAGGCTTTGTTTTTGTTGTTGTTGCAAACTTTGCAATCCTGCAAATATCGTACTTTCCGAATGCGATATGAATGTCGCATTTCAAACATGTGTATTACTGCACTACTCAAGTAAAAAATATTTTGCACTACTCAAGGACTTATGTAATCCCGAGACACTAAGGAATTTGCCTATGTGACCTATAGGAGCTGCTCCTCCAAGTATATCTTAGATTCGAGGCATTAAGTACATCCAGTGCCAAGTCCACAAAAGCGCCAAACAAGGGAGAACCACCATCCTTCCCACCCCTATCACTAAGATGGCCCGTCGCAAGAAGAGTAACGTTGAATTATCCACCAATAATTCAAGCCAAATCTGAAAAATGGGCATGCATTATTTGAAGCTCATCCGACATATCGAGCAACATTTGAACCCTCGTGGAACCAAAGATGACCAAAACCCACATCAACATGCCATTTGACACCCTCTGAAATACCACATATAAGATCATCATGCCACAAATAGAAGTACGGTCCATTGTATACGAAAAGAGGCATGGTCCACATATACGGAAAGGGGTATCATCAACATAACACATATACGAAAAAAGGTATGGTCCACCATATAAATAGCCTCAAATACATGACTCATAGTACACCACTCAACCACAATCACCGCATCGATGCTACCCCTAGACCACAATCTATGCCACCTCAGCAACACCAGACAACGCATTCTGAAAACAGTCAATCCTTCGCAAAGTGAATTGCAAACCAAAAACATGGGCGTTCATATTCATTTCACGAGGAAGAGTCTCGTTTGTGAACCGACATCTTCTACATGTAATTCATGAGACATGGACATTTACCGCCAACAAAATCCCTACGTACGAGGCAGAGAGACCACATTACATGCATATAAAGGCTCCAAGGGGATGTTGGAGAAATAGTCCACGAAGAAAGCACGAAGGCACCTTCCTATCATATCCATCGAGTCATCACACTCTATCGATGCAATCGGGCATGTCAAATTAAGATCATCTGACAGCCCCATAGCTATCGTGGTCTCCTCAGTACTCAAGGTGGGTCCTTCTTGTGGCCTTCATACGCTTCAGATCTTGCAATCCCAATAAAAGTAACTCCAAACACTGCACTTGAAGCAGCAAACGTTGGTAAGTGGATGCACTGGAATACCCTACCAAGATCGACGGTTATGCACCTCCAAATCATCAACATCAGTGAGGCCCTCCCCACGTAACACCGAACCAGCCCCATTCAAGATAAGAGATCTATCCAAAGTCCTTCGAAGACCAAGCCACATTCCCAGCAGACCAGAGAGAAGCTCCAAATGGGCCCGATAGCCCAGGATGAGCCGAGGAGCTCAACCAAGGTTCAGGAAAATGGTATGCGTATGCATTCAGACAGGTCACCGAATATTGAATAAGTGGTATGCGAGGGCATATGCAAGGAATATGCGGTTCTGTTGACTTTCTAATTTTCAATTAAAAAATAAATAAATATCAATAAATAATGCTACTAATGAAACTATGTATCAAAATGGAGTTAAAGAAGATTTAAGAAAAACGATTCATTTTAAATGGTTGAGTATATGCCATTAAGTACCTAACATTTAATCATAAATAACATTTAGCCATAGAAGCTTTACATATTATATTATTCATAATAAAAAAATCCAATACACCTACATGTAGATTTGTAATACATAAGCAAAACCTCAATCAACATATATTAAAATGTTAAAAGATAAATTGCATATACTCATGAAAACAATACATGAACAAAACATACAATAGTGCATAAACATAAAGGCATAATGTATTGTAATTTTATACAAATGCAGTGCATATTCTTACAGGTAAATGGAGGAAGAGAAGGAGCTACATAGGTAAGTACACGATTGAGGATTGGAGAGTTGGAGTTGTTGGAACAGTATGTGGGGCATATGCAGGATATGCGGGCGATTCATAATATGGGTTCGGTTTGCATGTCGCACGAGCATATGCGGCCGCTTATGTGGCACGTGCGACCGATTTCCTGAACATTGAGCCCAACCAGACCTAGGCAATGACCTAGGATCTCTATGCATAGAATGCCTAGGTGACGGAAGCGGCGATCAGAAAACCCTAGGCGACGAAGTTGCAGCAGGCGGAGCATCCCTCGTTAGCAACGACACTACACCTCCTAGCGGAGTGCTAGGCCAAGACGCAACTGGGCGATGTTGAGATGCATATGCATAGAACATCCGACCTCGACCCATCACCCTTCCTCTCCTCAACACCTCCAAACCACTCCCAACTCTAGCAACGGCGGGGTGAAACTCTAACACACCTTCTCGGGAACTACAAGGGGTGGCCCTCATACCCCTGACCCCCTTCATCAGCATGCAACTCTATTCCACCAGTCATGAATGCTGACATCACGATGATGACATTTTGTGGGCCATTAAAGAAGAAGAGGGAAAAGACAAAAAATAAATTTAAACTAATTTGAATGTTGTTTCATAATATATTATTGTATTTTCATCCTTTGACTGTTATCTATTGTGGTTTGGCACATGGATGTTAACAACATGCACATGTAATATAAACATAGGGTTCTTGTGTAAGGAGGAAATAAGTAGGCGCTAAAATTATAGAAACAAAGTTTGCAAGGGCACAAATGTAAAATTTTCAATCTCAATATAAAAATATAGGTAGATTAGCATGACCCAAATTCACACAAAGTGTTGATCTAGTTTTCATGTACATTGCCTTACCCTTTTCTAATAGATATACTCATAATATCTGATTATAAAAATGTTAAATAATTAAGGCATATGATCATCTCTTATGGCAGTTGCAAACCAGCGAGCTTTATTTTTTCGGAAAGTCAAATGACACAAAAAGTATTAGGATACCAAAAAATTAAAATATCTAAAATAAGAGCCATGTCGTAAGGGTCAACGCATCATTCACAGCTTCAACATTACCTACATACGAAGCAAGTCTTGAAAACCATAGTCAAGTTGCACCCACAATGCCAATATTTTTGTAAAAGGCTGCAACAACTTTACCCCCCATTAATAGGATAGGACGCCCTCCACTCAGCCTACCCTTCCTCAACTACACCTAAACGCATCCCAATTGAAGATAACCGGCTAAAAATATCCATGTTTCCAAACTTGCCAAGCAAAAGGGCATCGAAAGATTGTGCTCACGGTTAGAGTCATACAAAGGGTAAGTCCGATGCATCCTTATGTAAATATTGGCCAGCCTCTTCCTCGGAAACCAAAGTAGAAACTAAACTTCTAAGGGAATCATCATCCTCTATAAATTATGTCTTTAGCAATGCACAAGAGGACCAAATGGTTCATGCATGCACCATGGACATATAGGCCTATAAGCTTAAGCCACCAAGGAAGACTCCCCTTACACCACTCATTTTCCACCTCCAACGAATATAATAATCCTCAAGGAGCACCCACTCACTTTCCACCTCCAACGGATATAATAATCATCAAGGTGCACCATGAGGCATTGAAAGGGAAAGCCAGTTATAGGAATCCAAACGTCATTCTCCTCTTCCTCCATGCATCAATAATAGTCCATCATCATCATGCAGGAATCACTCACCAAGTATGACAAACTCTCCATCGATCCCCAGTCTCCTCAGAGAATCAACCACTTCTATACATGCTCTTACAACCTTCAAGATCCACAAAACCCTCGATGGCAACCAAGCTCTTTTCCAAATGCAGAGGGGGAATATAATATTTCTATTCGATCAATATCCGATCCAACTTGAATATTCTCAAATATTTAGCCTGAATATTCAAGTATTCGGTCGAATATTCGACAGACTATTGCAACATATTGCTGGTTTTTTAAAAGGTTTCCATTTACCATGGTCTCACCACAAATGTTATATAAAAATATAAAAGAACATATATAGACCATTTCTGCAACACTTCAAAGTAGCCTTACGTACCGCCCACATCGATAATAGAGTAGTGGTCATAGTCTATATCTTCCACTTATCAAGGATAAACCTCCTTAACAGAAATTGAAACCTCATCCCAAGCCACCAATGATAGCCCACTTCCCTCATCCAGGATCCCTGCAAAATACCTTCTTTTTGACCCACTAAGCCTCTTCACCCTCACATAAAGTTAAACCTAAACAACATAAAATTAATTAGCACTAAGGACATCACTATCGCCAACAGCATTAGATAGTCAGTGCATTCAAGGTCCCAGAAACCCATCCCTTAAGAATCTACTTCACATTCTTCAATGCCATTCTAGTCCACAAAACCTTGCAGAAATGTTTGTCGGTGACCGCTTCAAGTAGAAAATTGAAATCCCAACCGAGGTCGAGAAACCACACCTGAACCAAAAAAGTCAATTTTTTATAGAATTGGTTCAAAAAAAACTAATCTTCAGTTCAGTTACAGACAGGGTTTTATGTAGCTCTCTTCGTGAGCCCAGGTATCCTTCAGTGCATGGAGTTGAGCAAGTGTAGAGTTGTTAACACAATTTTTTTTTTGAAGCCAAGAAAGGGGGAGACGCTCAATGGCGTTCACCCCTGGTATTTATTGAAAGAAGGAGGTTGTTAACACAATTAGTTTATTTAATGTAAGGTGTTTGACATTTTTTACTTGTATCTTTTGTATTGAATGGTCCGGTGGTAGTGCAATGTGCCTACCCCCAAAACACTAGGGTTCATATCCCCCTTGTGGGGGTTGCTAGGAAGTCGACAACCAGTGTAAAAAATAGTTAAATCTTTCAACATGGATTTGAACAAGAATCCATGTAGCCGACCCTTCTTATAGTGGGAGAAGGCTTCGCCATTTTTTTATAGTTCGTATTGAGCTTATAATGTACTGCATGTTTCAGTATAATCACATCATTTTCATATCCCCTCAATCTCTCTAGCCATACTCTATTCTATGTACCCAAGTTGAGTCATAGCCACCCACTAACCACAAATATCGTCACACCACCGTCTTACAATGGCGAGTTGACATCCACTACTGCACCTGTAGTAGACCCTCCCACCCATAGACACAAATACCAATAATGACTCAGCACAACCCTCCAAACCTTTAACATCAAAAAACAATCGTTGCTTCTGCAATCAAGGCTCTAAATGTCGGTTTCGGTCAGCATTTCGGGATCGACCAAAATATAATTTCAGTGGAATTTCGATGGAATTTCGGTCATTTCGGTCATTTTTTGTACTAGGACCCCCATATTTTGGTCATTTCGGTCGAATTTCGATTTCGACTGGATATCGATATTCGACAGAAATTCAACCGAATTTCGCTGAAATTTGAGGCCAAGTCTGCAATGATGAGCCAACCCCCCATACTACTATAATGTTGGTAAATTGACCTCTATCACTCTTATTGCACCACACGATGTCCCCCTTCATCGCTCCATCAATACATAGTCCAACCATCCCTTTACTCAATCCTATAGCATAGCATTACACCCCATTGTCATTCCAAGAGCAATGTGTCACCCCCTTCTATCCCTCCTCATTCTCATAACACAACACCGCCCTCATTGGCATTCCCATAATGATGTCTTATTGCTTGATCTCCTGTTGCCATTGTAGTGATGTCATCAATGTAATGATGAACATACTGCCAGCTAACAATTAATAACCCTCCTCTATTAATTGTCTTTCCTAGTTCCTTAGTAAATCGCCCTCCCCCATGGATGAGAATGGTCTGGGAGAAGGACCAACAATGCCCATAACATCTTCCTCCACAATCGAGCATTCCTCGTCCCTTGTACATCACCCTTTGTAGGTGAAAACCACCAAGTCCCCCACATGAATTGCCCCTTCATCAATCACCTTCAAGAATGTCCCTGCCCCTTTTCTCCTAAGTTGTGCCACCATCTTCCTGATAGGGGAAGAATGCGTGTTGTGATCCTCCACAAAGCCAAAAGCAACCCCATGTGTCCCACAATTCACCACACCAACCCTCCACTTCCACCAAGATAGAATGTGTGCTCTATATTGCCACCATCGATGAGGATTCGGGTATGATACCCCCACGCCACACACTCAGCTTGAACGAAAAGGTATCAAGCTCGACCGAAAGCTATGGTTGTTGCGATCTCAATCCATCAAGTTGATAAAATTTCCTTGAAATTGAAAATAGGAGCTAGTGGCCCTTGAATGGAAACGAGTTGAGGACCCTATTCGAACTAAAAGTGGAGCAACATGTAGGGCGTAACGACGAAGCGACATACGCCCCTATCTGAGCTATCATCGTTGGAGTCGAATCGCCATTCACATCAATGGCGATTACGGCTGACAACTGACAGTTTCACTTCTGATCTATGCACCTCATAAGGTAAAACATATCCCGTAATATGTGGTGTCAATCTCACTACATAATATGATGTTGACTTTGCCTCCTCATTGGTCGTTGCAACCACAAATGCAGCCTTACAATCTGTCAACAACGACACCTGGAAAGAGTGCATCCTCGCAACAAAAGCCATTTCCACTGAAAAGCTAGTTGTTTGGCACTCAACCTCGATGATGAGGCCCAAAGAGTGTCTCCTCGACAACCCATCTATCACCATTGTTGAGACTTCCCTTTCCAATACCAATGCCACTCGTAGGAAACAAGGCCGAGAAGATGTAGTGAGTGGATATCACCCTCTCCCATCCCTCGGTAGAGGGTTTCATTGTACGACCTCTGACTCCACATGAGTTCCTTTTTAAAAAAGTGTTTTGTCCTGGGATCTATAAAGCCCCTTCCATATATAAGAGATCCTCCCAAGCGTACAACATTGTCGCCAAAATGCACTCCAAGAACTTCATTGTTTTTATCATGGTCCATTCACGCCCATCCTCAAACGACGTATCCCTGATCAACATGTGATTTGAAGGTTGTTGGAGTATGTGTCACATGTAGTGACGGGTAATCGGATCCCTCTAGGGTCTAATTACCACATCCAGTGGTTTAATCCTACATCTACTATTTGTGAGACTCAGTAGGGGCCACATCTACTAATCGAAGCCCCACACCCATTGTATCATATGAGAAAAGTGAATAGAAAACACAAGCCATTTGAGGCATTCTCCCGTTGTTTCATCCTGCTCACGGAGTAGCCGAGTAGGGTTCCACGTAAAATCTCAATGTTCTTTATCATTCATACATGTTTATCCCTGATATTACGCTTCCACATTGTTGATTTCTAACATGGTATCAGAGCATGTTCGATTCTCTAGAATTTATTTTCAATCATTATTTATTCGGGAATCAATTAACGGAGCAGAGTTGATTCTTGATTATTCTTGAAAGATTATTCTGTATGTTCATATATTTTCGAAGATCTATTCGTGTTCCAAAAATTATAGGGATCTGAACACTAATTCTACGACAGACTGCAAGGGTTCGTTCTGAAACCCTAACAACGAGAATCTCTAGCAATCTTGATTCAACACCATAACTGGCCAGGATGAGGGCTCCCTACTAGAACCCTATTCAGATCGAGCCATCGCAAGAGACCACCCTCACGCGACTACCCCAAGCATCAAGTCTAGGTGATGTCATTGCTCGAAAGAGAAGCATCGATGTCCGAGTCCACGAGATTCCAAGCGATCTGTTCCTCCACGCAATCGGTTCCTCCAAGCATAGGTCCCAGATGTTGAAGAAGAGTGACCCCCAGAATCCATCTGAAGCATCTCATGGCGCCAAGACCACCAACCGCATGTGATGGCATTGATTACCGCTCCAGAGGGTGTCGTGGGATGCACCTCCTCTTCTCCAGGCTCCTAGCGGCGCTACTCCTCCAACCGCATACCCAGCGTCGAAGATTCCAGACCACTCCGTGCGATTACAGCAACACCGACCTCCAGCACAAGAAGGTGGCTGCTCCAGAGCAGCGACAACACTGCCAAGAGGCTTGCTCCTCTGTCAAGACCCTCTCGAGCCGAGCACGAGTACCAGCGGTGCTCCAGACGTTCGCCAAGGGGGCCTGAATACTCCGGCGAAGCTACTCCTCCAATCTCCAGACCCTCAACACCTTACAAGGCAGCACTAATATGGGAGAAGCCCCAAAGGAGGCGACATTCTTCAGAGGGGTTTCGCAAGAGGGAACCCTAAAGTATAAAGGGGGAGGTGCTTTGTTTCTTGTCCAAGTTGGTCGAAAGTTTTAAAAATAAAAGGGAGAGAGAGGAAGAGCCAAGTTCGTGTATTAAAAAATAAAGGGGAGAGGTATATTGAGCCCCGATTTAGGTCATGAGTTTTTTAAAGAGAGAGAGAGAAGGTGCGTACACAAAAAAACTGTACATAAAAGAGAAAAAAGGTATCGTACAAAAAACATATGATGAAAATGAAAGAAGAAAGCCGAAAAAAAGAACGACCTTAAAAATGGGAAAAATTGTGACAACTTATTGGTTTTTTTTATTTTTCCTCATCTTCATGTCTTCTCCCAACTTCCTCTATGTCCTGTTATTCCAACCAGAATGAGAGAAAGGGGGAGTATGTGTAGAGTTTTACAGGTTTCCAATTCATATTCTAGGCCGCATGTCAGACTCTACAGATAGTTCAGATTCAGACTCTACACGTTCATATAGTTTTAGAATCTGCAGTTTGATATGCACATGTATGCGATTATCAGTGGTGAGGTCCCCATATTTGATCTGATCAGCTTAGGGTTTTCATGCAATCCATAGGAGCTCCAGAGTAGAGATACAATTCTCTAAGCCATTATAGGCTAGGGTTTTCATGTGGTTTCATAGGGACTACAGAGTAAAGATCTCATTCTTTGAGCCAACATAGAAGAGACCCAGTTCTCCGATGAGGAGACTTTCATACTCCATTCTCCGACGACAGTTAGACATGGCCAAAGTCCATGCCAGGCCAAGCCATGGGTCGGGCCGACCAGGCCGAGGTCTTAAAACCCCTTGTCCAAGGCCCGGTCCGGCCCGGCTCACGGGCCATACTTCACGGCCCGAGCCCGACCCAGGTATGTAGGGACGCAAACGGATGCGGTTATATTCGTATTCGTTTTAAAGAGGATATGGATCTTGTTTTCCTAAAACAGGCGAATACGAATACGAATACGAATATTGGAAACGAATTTTTTGCGGATACGAATACGAATACGAATCCTTACTTAACGAATACGAATACGAATACGAATACGAAAATTAAAACGAATACGATTACGAATACGAATATTCGTTACTAAATGAATTATTTTATTTAAATTATTTAATACCTAGGGGCTAAGATACTAGGGCTTTTCGGTTCTACAGTAATCCCCCTCCCACCCGCCTACCCGATGCCGTGCCTTCTCCCCTTCGACAGCCGCGGCCCGCGTGCCGCCCCCCGCCGTCCTCCTCCGCCCCTCCTGCCGCCCTCCTCCACCACCCGCCTACCCGATGTCGCCCCTTCTCCCCTTCGACAGCCGCGGCCCGCACGCCGGCCCCCTACCGTCCCCCTCCGCCCCTCCTGCCGCCCTCCTCCACCACCCGCCTACCCGACGTCGCCCCTTCTCCCCTTCGACAACCGCGACCCACGCGCCGCCCCCCTGCCGTCCCCCTCCACCCTCCTCCGCCCCCCGCCGCCCCCTTCCGCCCCCTGCCATCCCCCTCCGCCCCTCCTTGCGGCCCCCTTCACCCTCCCTTCCGCCGCCCAGCCTCTTGCGGCCTCCCTCCGCCCCCCAGCCGCCCCTAGTTCCGCCCCTGCCGGTTGCGGCCCCCCTGCAGCAGGCCCGCAGCCCCCCTCCTTCCCCTCCGCCCAGCCCGACGCCGCCCCTGCGGCCCTGCCCCTGTGCCTCCATTTGCGATCGATCTCTGGTAAATTTCATATTCTTGTAGTGTTTTTTTATGTATGGATTATTTTGTTATAAAGAATTAGAATATGGTTGATGTTATTAGAAGATTCGTATGTAACGTATGGAATGTTTTTGTTTATGAAAATTATTGGAATATGCTTGTTTGATTGTTAACTTCAATGTTTGCAGAAAAATAATGAATACCGACCCATCCATGGAGAATGAGAGTACTAATTTGGAAGATGGTCAAAACACTTTAAGAAGCAAAAAAAAATTGAGATCAGAAGTATGGAATCATTTTGATAGAATTTACAAAAAAGAAAAAATGAAGGACAAGGATGGTGAAGTTGAGGTGGATGTATTGTGGGCAAAATGTAAACATTGTTTCAAAGAAATTCGTCACAGTACTGGGGCGGGGACAACACATTTATCAAATCATTATAAAAGGTCCTGCCCAAAAATATCAAAACTTGAGCCTGGTCAGTTAATGATGCAATCATTCACGAAAACCGATGGAAGTAGCACACTTATGAGTTACACACTTAATGATGAACATAGCCAGTTGTTGCTTGCAAGGGCTATTATGGTGCATGGGTATCCTTTCAATATAGTCTCAGATGTTGCATTCCGTGCATATATCCATTCCCTTCGTCCACAACACAAAATTCCATCACAAACTACAATGGCAAAGTTATGTAAGATGGTTTATTTTGATGAGAAGAAGATCTATCAAATGTTTGAGAATCTTTCTTCACGAATATCTCTCACCATGGATAAGTGGACCGCTTCTTCACAGAACAAGTCTTGCCTCTGCATTATAACACACTTTATTGATGATTCTTGGGAATTGCAAAAAAGAATCATAAATTTCATCAATGTAGATGGGTCAACTGAAGTGCATATTAGTAGCCTTTTTTTGTCACGTATGTTTGAATGGAACATCGATGAAAAATTATTTACAGTCACTGTGGATAATGATAAGGCGAATGATGTGGCTATCCGCCATATCAAAACTCGACTTGGTGATTCCTTGCCATGCAATGGATTATTTTTTCATGTGAGATGTGCTGCTCATGTCATTAATCTTGTTGTCCAAGATGGACTGAAGGTTATATCAAGTGCAATACAAAGAGTGCGGCTTGGTATCAAATATGTCACTTGTTCACTACAAATGGAAGCTATGTTCAATGAGACAGCACAACAGGTTGATCCACAGTTAAAGAAAAGTTTGGCTTTGGATTGTTGCACGAGGTGGAATTCTACCTACCTCATGTTGGCTACTGCCTTGGAATACAAAGTTGTTTTCAAAAGGTTTGGCTTCAGAGATACCAACTTTGTTCATGCGCTGAGTGATGAAGAATGGGAATACGTAAGGAAGTTGGAGGAATGCTTGAAACACTTTTATGATGCTACAGAGCTTTTATCTGGGTCAAATTATGTGACATCCAATCTTTTTTTGTCGAATTTTGTGAAATACAACTGCTTTTTGTGGAATGGTTGAAAAGTAATGATCAGATTATTATTTCTATGGCCATAGTGATGAAATTGAAGTTCGACAAATATTGGGATATGTGCAATCAACTCTTGGCTATTGCCTCCATTTTGGATCCTCGTTACAAGATGAAGGCAGTAGGAATTTATTACATTGATCTTTATCCCAATAATGCTGATAAGAAAGTCAATGAACTTCAAAGTATTGTTAAAAATTTATTTCAGTCATATTCTTCTCTTGCTAAAGATCAAAGGGTTGGATCAAGAGCTGTCAATGCTTCTCTTCCTCCAAGTATTCCATTAGAAAAGAGAAAGAGTAGATTTGCTCAAATCATGGATGAAGAAGATGTGGAGCCTTCAAAATCTGAGTTGGATGAATATATACAAGAGAAATGTTTAAAATGGAAGGATGATTGTGGAAGCAACTTTGATATTTTGGGATGGTGGAAACAAAATGTTGGAAGATTTCCTATACTTGGAAAAATAGCAAAGGATATTCTTGGAGTTCCTGTGTCAACCGTTGCTTCAGAATCTTCTTTTAGCGCTGGCGGTCGAGTAGTAGATGCATATCGCAACAATTTGGGTGTAGAGATGGTAGAGGTATTAATATGCGAGCAGGATTGGTTGAAAGATGAATTCAAAGGTATGACAAATGTTTATAAAATTTTTATGTTATCGTGCATTCATCATATAATGCATACTTTATTTTTTGGAAATATAGTTACAGCAAATCCTTTGTCTGAACAAGAAGCAGTAGAAGACATATCAACCATGCAAAAATTTTCAAGTATAGTTTTCTAATGAAAATATTTATTTAACTTTATATGATATTCTTTTTATTTTCTTTTTTCCATCTTGTAGTTGAAACAAATGAGAGTGTTGTCCAAGAAGTAAATAATGAGAATGTTGAAAACGAAGAATATGAGAATGTTGGAAAAGAAGGATATGAAACAGATAGAATGGAAGATGATTTTTGGTATGATTAATTTACATCATAGTTTTTTAATATTTATATAGATTTTATTCTGATCAATTTTGTTTTGTTCATAGGTGATGCGATATGGAGCATGTAATTCGAAGAATGTTTTGATTTAGTCATCGATGTATTTGTTTGAATGTTTGTAGACGATTTCTCTCTTTGGATGTTATTTGGAATGTTTGTTATTTGAAACTAGACATATTATGCTTTGCTTTATATCTGCAACTTTAAATTTTTATCATTACTTTGCAAGATATTTATTTATTTCCATCAAACTCTTTTACTGCATTATTCGTTATTACATTATTGTATCATACTGAGTTAAATTTCATATTCAAGTCATAATATGGAAGTAATGCGGAAGTGATTGCCAAATAATCAGGTACGCTTTTATATATAATTTTTTATTGCAATATTCGTTTGATATTCGTATTCGTTCGTAAAAGATTCGTATTCGTATTTTGAGGATATGGATCTTGATTTTTTACATTCGTATAACATTCGTATTCGTATTCGTAATATAAAATGAATATGGTTATGGTATGACCTGAATTCGCATTCGTATTCGTTCGTTTGCATCCCTACAGGTATGGGTCAGGTCATGCCGGGCCGGCCCATGGGCCGAATGTGAAGTACTTTTTTATTAATTTTTTAAGGGTTTAAAGTATAGGGTCTAGTATGGAGTGGTGGAGAGTAATACTCAATAGATAGGTCGAACAAGTATTCCTCGTGAATGACATATCAACAAGATTACATAGCTCGAATGCGAGCAGTTTATTATACAACTCTAACCGCTAGTATGCCAACTTCCCTCTTCTGGTAATTTCATATTGAGTTGCAATGGTTGTTTCTTACCATCAATGGAATAAAAGGACAATAAGAGCATCTAAATGATCAACAAAATTAGGAATCATTTGTCTTTTTTCTTCTTCTAAGTACGTGTTATAAAGAAAACATGCTATAAAACGAGAGAATCATTCTTAGCAACAGAGATATAACGAGAAAAACTGAAAGAAAGAGCTCAAGAAAGGGGATGGGGAAGAAACAACTGCACCCTCCAGTATCGCAGCACAGTGCTTGTCGTCGTCATCGTTTATAGCTAGAAAATGCCCCCATGTTGAAACGCCAAAAGAAGTGGGTGAAGGAATGATATTTGCTTCGCATATACAATTCAAAATTCCTCAAATCCGTTGTCTGAAGAACTCGGGAACAAAAACCAAATCAAGGCAGGAGCAAATCAATTTAAAGGAGCAACATAAAATGAGTGCAGAAGCAAAAATACCTTGTCACAAATAGGGCAGGTTATCACTCCTTTCCTTCCACTCGAGAATGCAAGAAAGGTGGTAGTGATGGTTGCACTGGGCTACTATCTTCGAATTATCTTCATTGTAGCTTGTTATGAACACCACTAGCTATCATTACTAATGATAATGTAAAATAAAAACATGAAGTATATTATATTAAATGTATCTAAAATATAGTTTTTAAACATATATTTTTATATGTGCAGGCCGGGCCGGGTTTTATGGCACATGCCCACGGCCCGCTCAATTGACGTGCAGGCCAAAGAGCGGATCGGGCCGGCCCGTTCCCGAAATCTCTTGCCCAAGCCCGGCCCATGAACGGTCTGGACAAGCTGGGCGGGCGGACCCCCGGCCCATTGGCCAGGTCTAGCGACAGTGGACTACAACAAAGATGTTTCCACAGGTTTTTCAATTCAACCCTTCAGAGAGATGGAGTAATTGCGGGGCAGAGTTCTCCAAGAGGAGACTCATTCCAATTTTAGTGACTGACAGACGCAATACAGAACACATGTTCTCCGATGGGAGACCCAGTTCAACTCACACTCCATCCCTTTAGTTCCTCCTCACTAGCACAGCGGGAGACGTAACATCCTCGACAACAACCGATAGTAGAGTATGTGTTGAGTTGATATTGTTTGTAGTGCCTTATATAGTGAGTTTGATATTTCTTTCTATTTGTTCGAGCTGAGCATTGCATGCTCTAGCTTGAGGGGGTGTTGGAGTATATGTGTCACATGTAAAGATGGATAATTAGATCTCTCTAGGGACCAATTACCACATCCAGGGGTTTAGTCCCACATCTACTACTTGTGGGACTTGAAGACTCAATGTGGGCTATATAAGAGACCATGCAACCATTGTATCAGATGAGAAAAGTGAATCCCTTTGAGGAATTCTACCGCGGTTTCATTCCGCTCCTCATGAAGTAGGGTTCCATCTAAAATCCCGATGTTCTTTATCATTCTTATGTGTTTATCTATGAAATTTCGCTTCCGTGTTGTCGATTTCTGACAAAGGTTAATGACAAGGCAAAGGAATCATCACTGTTGAGGAAGGTTCACTAGCCTGACACCAGTCATCGCACACAAAGTTCACCATAGGTTTATCTTATGGCATGAAAAGTAAATGATCAGGTCTAACAAGTCATTAGACTCATTACCATATGCCCAATCTCCTAACATTAAACCTTTATCAACCAAATCAAGGAGGGCGCAAAACCTGCATGCACTACACACGAGCCACGCCCCATCGACCCTAATATATCTCTCGTGAATCTCAACCCAATCCCTGCTCTCTCCCTCATCCCATTGGTGACCCTTGCATGCCTCCTCTGTTCATCCATCCCCTTCTCCATCTTCACAGCTAGACTTGTTCTTGCAACAGGGTTTTACTTAGGGCATTTCATCTATCCAAAGGCCACATACTTGTTTAAAGTGATTGTTTCCCTACCATACTTAAAAATATGATCTATATACTTCAGATCGAATAAGAAACCATGCCTACTATCGTTGGTTGTTAAATCTAGAAACCTAAGCACCATAAGAACAATTTATAAGTTTCATAAGTTCTTTTTCCCCTCGTCACTATGCATGGTTAAATGATTTTCAAGTCTCATAGATTATTTTCGCCTTTAATATGTATTACATTCTTCTTTTTCGAATAAAAAAAGGGGAACATGCTATGGTGGAGAGAATGGAGAAAAACTTAAATGAGCCACGACTCGAGGAGCGGAGTGAAAAATTACATTTTTAAGTTAGAAACGTTAAGAGGTAAATAAAGCTCCACATCTAGCTAACTAAACATCCCAAATAATTACTACCGAGAAAAGAAGTTCCTCTCTCGGATGGTGTTTCGTGGAATGAAAAGAATCTTAGAACGTATCTGTTGGGAAAAATCAGAGAGTTATTTATTCCATACGCCCTAGGCTCTCTTATATAGGAGAGTAGCCTATGGGTAAATTACATCAGGAGTACACAAGAATATAGAAAATATGAAACAGTACAAATAACATAACATATATCTCTACACTCCCCCTCAAGATGGGCCATAGATGTCGATCATGCTCAGCTTGGACGAGCACTTCTGGGACGGCCCTCTAAGTAATTCCTTGGTAAAGATATCTGCAGTTTGGTCCTCTGAGCTAACATGAGATGTTGAAATAAAACTCTTCTGAATCAAGTCTCGTATATAGTGACAATCAACCTCGATGTGCTCGGTTCGTTCATGAAATGCTGAATTATTGGCAATAAATATAGCAGCTTGATTGTCACATTCCAGAGCCATAGGAAGTGGGACTTCTATATATAGATCTGTAAGAACAACTTTCACCCACATCATTTCTGTACTAACCTAGGCCATAGCCCTATATGCAGACTCAGCACAGGATCTAGCTACAACAGTTTGCTTCTTGCTTCTCCATGAGACAAACAAGAGAGTCTCCAACATATACAGCAAATCCAATGGTGGACTTCCTATCCTTGGGACATCCTGCGTAGTCTGCATCTGCGCACGTTGAGATAGCAAACTCCTTGTCTTTCTTGAACAATAGACATGCACCTAGAGATGATTTAAGATGCCTGAGTATCATATGTATAGCATCCATATGTACCTGACGTGGTTGCTCCATGAACTGGCTCACCCGACTGACTGCAAAAGAAATATCGGGTCTGGTAGTGGTAACATAAAGAAGTTTTCCACCAGTTCTCTGTATCTTCTCCTATCCACCTCATCAGTGTCATCATCATATAACTTCATGCTCGGATCCATAAGTATAGTGGCCGGTCGGCATCCAAGCATTCATGTTTCACTCAGCAGGTCAATGACATATTTCCTCTGGGTCATTACAAATCAATGTGGATTTCTGGTGAACTCCAGTCCCATAAAATATCTAAGGACTCCAAGATCCTAGGTGACTAATTCACGACCCAGCATTTCTTTCGCCCTCTGAATTCCTTATCAATCATCACCTGTAATCAGGATATCATCTACATATACCATAATCGCAACAATACCTCTGGACGTTTTCTGTATGAACAGGGAATGATCTGCATTGGAACGTCTGTACCCCTGTTTTTCAAACAAGTCTGAGAGCTTCTGAAACCAAGCTCTAGGGCTCTGCTTAAGGCCATAGATCACCTTATGAAGTTTACACACTTTAGAATACTCCCCCACAACAGCAAAACCAGGTGGTTGTTGCATGTAGACTTCCTCCTGCAAGTCACCATATAAAAATGCATTCTTAACATCTAATTGGAATAATGGCCAATCACGAGTAACCGCAACGGATAGAAGGATCCGTAAGATTGAATGGCGAGCAACCGGCGAGAATGTATCAAGATAGTTCACCCCATATGTCTGCGTAAACCCACGGGCAACCAGGCATGCCTTGTATATGTCAATGCCGCCATCTGCATTCTGCTTAACTGTAAAGATCGACTTACAGCTCATTGTAGACATATCGATAGGTGCAAGGACAAGGCTCTAGGTACCTCTTGACTGAAGAGGAGCCATCTCTTCTTCCATAGCTAAACGCCATCTATTGTCCTTAAATACATCTTGGTAATTCCGTGGAATATCCACAGCAGATAGTACAATGGCAAAGCTCCTAAATTCACCAGATAAACGACCAAAAGAAACTGTGGATACTATAGGATATGACACACAGCTACACTTATGTTTCTGAAGTGCAATAGGTAGATCCAAATCACTTGCATCATCATCTGGCCTCTGTAACACGGCCTGCTCAGGTAAATCATTAGATCCATCATTATTGATTATATTCTCAGAACATACCTAAGGCGAGCTAGATGATGAGCGGTGACCATGAGCAGAAGCACGCCGACAAGTATAGTGGAATGGCAATGGGGGGACAGGAACTATAACAGGAGGTGTAGGTGATATAGGTAGTGGTAGAGGTGGTGGTGGAGGTGGCATGTATATGGCTTCATCAGTGTCTGAGGATACCAACCGATCACCTATAGGAGAGAAGTACATAACAAACTAAAAAAAGGTGACATCAGCACTAACAAAGTATTTCCTACGCAGCGGATCATAACACATGTACCCTTTTTGTGTGTAGGACTACCCGACGAAAACACACTTGACAACCCTAGGAGAGAGCTTGTCAATACCTGGAGACAACTTATGGACAAAGGCAACCGAGCCAAACACACGTGGGGTAAGAGAGAACAATTCTTTTCCAGAAAAAATAAGGGAGAAAGGAATATTCTCACCTAAGACAGACGATGGCATGCGATTAATGAGATAACATGTCGTTAGAACAGCATCGCCCCATAAAGAATGAGGTGCATGACCCTATATGAGAAGCGTCCCGGTGACATCAAGTAAATGACGATGTTTCCTTTCTGCAACTCCATTTTGTTAAGAAGTATAGGCATAGAATGTTTGGTGGATAATCCCTTGTGTTGAAAAGTTTGAGAAAGTATGAGTACAAAATTCCAAGGCATTATCACTTCTCACAATCTTTACTGATGCAGAAAAGACATTACGAACTTCATTTATGAAATTTATTATAATATACCCAGCTTCAGATTTATTCTTTAACAAAAAGACCCAAGATACACGAGAAAAATCAACTATGACCATCTAAAACCTTTGTCCCTGATGATGAGGAACACGACTAGGACCCCAGATATTAACGTGAAACAACTCAAACTTGAAACTACTACTCCGACTCTAACGATTGGGAAAGGTAGACCAATTATGCTTTCCCAACTGACAAGCCTCACATTGGATGGACGCGTGAGGTGAAACCTGAGGTAAACACGACACAAATTCTGAAGCGGTAGATGGCCAAAGCGCAAGTGCCACATGAATGGAGAGACAGGTCCAGCAGGAAGAGAGGAGATTCCGGCATATGGAGTCCGACTAAGACGATATAGGCCACCCTACTTATAGCCACGCCCAATCACGTTGCCCGTAAGGATGTCCTGAAAAATGAGAGAAGATGGATCAAAAATTGCTCGACAACGTAAATCCTTTGTAAGTTGGTTAACGGATAACAAATTCATAGAAAAATTAGGTGTATGCAGCACATTCTTGAGGTGCGCAGATGGTGTTAGGCTAATCTCCCCTAACCAGTAATCGGGGAGTGTGTCCCATTAGCAATAACCACAGTACGGCTTGGAGGAACCTGTCGGTAGGCTGTAAGTAGACCTCGATCACCACACATATGATGTGTGGCACCAAAAAAAAACAGAGTCCATAATCCACTCTAAAGTATCAGATCCACTATTGCTAGTGAATGCATAAGTACTACTGAGGTACTGGTGGATGCAGAAGCAGCAACGTCTGAATGACTCTCAGAGGCAGGCGATGATGCAACAGGACCAAATGGAGGAATAATGCCCCTCAGACGAGCTACAAGATCATCAAAGCGTTGATCCAAAGAGGAAGCAGATGGAGGTTCAATCTGTTCAGCTACTCGTGCAGAAGCAGGAAATCCATGTTTAAAATAACATGTGTCCTCGGTATATCCAGAACGGTAGCAGAAAGTGAATGATGGCCGAACACGACCCCCTCTGCCTCGAGGTCCACGATCACGAAACTGATGATGACCCCCACGACCTCGAGATGCTGCCATAGCTGAGGCAATCTAATTGGCAGTAGATGAAGGAACAGTAATACGACTCAGCCTGTGAAAGGCTTCTTCCATCGGAGGAATAATGGAGTCTGCCAAGATCCGGGAACGTGCTGCATCGTACTCTGGATCAAGGGCTGCCAAGAATACACCAACCATGGTGGCATTCTGGTAGGTCTTCTATTGCTCAGGAGTGGTTGTGAGAGGTATGAAGCTGTAAAGCTTCTCAAACATTCCACGTAAAGACGTGTATAATGAGTGTAGAGGCCGTACATTCTGCTTGATTGTAAAGATATCATGCTGGAGTTGCAGAATCTTTGTCTCATTCTTTGCCTGTGAATAGGTAGCAGCCAGAATAGCCCACATTGCTTTCGCAGTGGGCTGATGGAGAATTCCATTTGCAATCTCTATTGCTAATGTTCCTGAAAGCCAAACCTTGGCATATGCATCATCTACCTCCCATGAGGTGTTGACCCCAGTCTTCTCCGCGGGCTCTTCCTCAGTAAGAATGTGCTTCTTACCGATCGACTTCATCATACTCAGGAACTGCATTGTCCACAGTTCGTAATTTGACCCGTCCATCTTCACAATAGGCGCAGGACCTCTGAAGGCGCCTGTAGATGGAATATTTGCCTTGCTTTCTAACATGAGATAATAGAATACTAGGTTCGTAGACTGAAGATATGATTGTCTACACTGACATTCACGGGCTCGGTTGCATGTATAGACTCAAGCAACCAAACCCATTAACGTGGAGACGCGGGCGAAGGTCTCTTCGATGACGAAGATACCGTAGGGTTATTCCAACCCTAGGACGTGTGGTTGCACGCGAGACCTAGGAGTCACGGCACGGCGAGACCTAGGGTTGTTCGAACCCTAGGACGTGAAGGCCCAAAAGAAGAGAGACGGCGTGCAAGTCACGGCATGGGGCGAGTTACAGCGCACGGCACACGAGGTCGAGTCACAGGGCCGAGTGGCGAAGAGGCAGCACACGAGGCACGGCGTACGGAGCGCACGAGGCCGAGTAGCGCTGGATGGGCGACGCTGGGCCGAGGAGCGTCGGATGGGCGGCACGGGGATGTGCGCACGAATGGGCGGTGCGCGCTAAGGCTTGGAGGTGGGGGTTAGGGTTAGGGTTTGTTTCGAGAACTCCGGTCTAGGACCATCGCTCTGATACCATGTTGGGAAAAATCAGAGAACTGTTTATTCCATACGCCCTAGGCTCTCTTATATAGGAGAGTAGCCTATGGGTAAATTACATAATGAGTCCACGAGAATATAGAAAATATGAAACAGTACAAATAACATAACATATATCTCTACAGTATCAAGACTCCAAAGATTTAGCCAGTCAATGCCAACCTCCAGCCGGATCGGTGGGATCTTCTTATAATGCAAGAGAAGATGCTCCATCATCTCTATCTGAGGGTCACAAATGGGGCAGGAATGAGATATACCCGTAGAGATTCTTGAGCAGGGGTCTCTCGTAACCAGCCACAAGAAAACACCAACCATGCCTAGTAATTTCATGTCCTAGATAAACTTGCAGTCACAAATCACATTTTCCTCAATTGTAAGGGGAGGACTGTCAACAACTCTTTAGGTACGCTTCACTGAAAAAATGCCCACTTTCTACACCAATGGCATCTTCCTCTGTTTTCAGGTTGTCTATCTGATTCAAGGACTCCAAAAGATGAAGAAATTCCTCAAGTCACTTATCAGAGAAATCTAAAAAAAGAAAGCACCCAAATGCCCTCAGACCAACTATCCACCACATGCGCTTCACGATCAGCAGCCAACGCAAAGACATAAGGATAGCGGGTTGAAAGCAGGACACCATCTGTCCAATTGTTTGTCCATAAAGCAAATGAGCAATCATCACCAAGAACAAGACGGAAAAGATCCGTTAATCACGACATCATAGAGAAGATCCATTTCCAGAAGACCGAGAAAAACAAGGCCGGGTAATGTGATAGACTGTTATGAGCCTGGATGTCATAAATCTTATGAATGAATCTGCGGCGTAAGTCCTCGTCGATGCCCCAGATTCTGCTAACCCACTTGAAAAGTAGTGCTTCCTTCAAGGTCTCCAAACGGGAAACTCCGAGTCCATCTACAGGTTTCAAGAGCGTAACAATCTCCCAATCCGCTAAATGGACTCCCAAACCATTGTGGCCAAATTTGCCCCATATGAATCCTCGCATGATCATCTCCACGCGACGCCAAATACCAATAAAAAGAGACACGTTGACATGAAGAAAACAAGAACCCCTTTAAGTCCACAACACAAACATAACTTCCAATAGCTAACTTTCCTGACATCTTCCATAAGTTTGTTCCCCTCCACTAACCCGTCTTCCAACATTAAATGTCAAATGATATCCACCCAAGCTATTCCCATATATATCCATACAGGCGATAACCATAAGAACAAGAGCACAACGCACATAAAACTACCAACAGCTAACTTTCTCGATATCTTTCACAAATTAACTCCCCTCCACCATCCTTCTTGTGACACTAAAAGTCAAAATTGATGCCATTCACCCAAGACATTCCCATTGATATCCAAACTTGAGAAAACTTTGGGAACAAGAAGAAAAAATGATCTACATCCTCCACATCCTCCTCACCGACAGCGTAAGTTGGACACATCTTGTCCAAATCAATACCTACCTACTTCTAAACACCTTTACAACCATGCTCCTCCTAAATAACCGTGTATCCCACATAGCCTTCCAGAGGATCTTAATATTTATATCAATTGATAATATAATGCAAGATCCAAGTCTAAAACCTATAAGTGTTCCTTAAAAACATTGCATACTTAGCCGCAAAAATATCTACCACCCCGGCAGACGTTGGCATGCCCTCCAGCAACATGATGAAGAAAGCAAACACTTTCACCATTTAATTCAAAAGCAAAAAAAACGAAACAAAGTAACCACATGTTACTCGAACATAGTGCAATCATAAAGTCATCCTCACTCCACCCAAAACGTTTAACATCATTAATACCGTTAACAATCCTTTTAGGAAAATGATCAATAAAAAAACATATGCACTCCCTGGTCCAAAGGGGAAAGGCAAATAAATGCAACCATGCCCTCCTTAAGCAATATGAAACCAAAATAGGTCTATACATTGCAAACAAAGAACACAACACATGGTACAGGATGAAGCATGGATCAATGAATTGGGCTCAATTAGGATTTTTCGTCCGTTGAATTTTATCAATTAGGGTTTAATTGTATGTTTGTTTAATTAGAGTCGTTAATATAGTTAAAGATAGGGCTAATTTTATTTATTGAGTCGTTGCAATTTTATTTTAAATAAAAAAATCACATGTGATCTCAAATCAAATTATTTAGTCAGTTAAATTTAACAATTAGTCGATTAGAGATATTTAAAGTTCAAATTAGGACTTTATTTTATTTTAACTTTTTCCTATATTTGTAACCACGCCCCTCCTATATAAAGGGGATGGCAATCCAATGTTTTATTCATTCAAATTCAAAGTCAAATAAAATTTTAGATTCATCTCATCTCTCTCCCCCTCTATATTCTCCCTCGATGCGATCTTTTCTCGAAACTCGCGCAACCAGCACGATTTCTCTTCTTCCACCCTTCAATTTCTTCTCCACCAAATATTTACACCGTTAAATAACATTTTCACTATTACAAATTTTCCCATTTGCATCAATTGGTATCAGAGTATGGTCCTCAAATCATCCTCACGATCTGACGATCTGTACAGATATTCGCACAACACACAATGAAAGACTCGTTCGGCGGAATGTAAACGGCGAGTTGAAAATGCCTACAACAAAGAGTTGATGTCCATATTGCTCGATTTCAGTCAAGTCTACAGGAGTTAGCTGCAGATTTTCGAACCCTGAGCGCCGTCGGATCGACCCCACCACCTTCTATGATGCTACAACCACTCGAAATCATTATCTAGAAGGTTCCCAAACCTCCTCTCCCTTCCCCAACGTTGTTGCCACTGCTGTCGACCACGACTCCAGATCTGTTACCACCTCCGAAGCCCTCCAAAAACCAATGTCCAGCCTCCCAAAATCGTTGTCCAGAGGTTCACAAGCCTCTAACAGCCATCCTACTAACCACATACCTCTGAAGCCTTCCCAGGCTGCTTCAGACATGCATCAGCCATTTCCGAAGGTGTTTCCAGCACCTTCAGCCCCTCTATCAGCCACATCACCACCTCCGCAGTCCCTTCCTCCACCAATACCACCTCCAACAATGATCTTCCCCACCATAGCCTCATTGTCACCCCCCTGATGTGGCCTCCGCACCTCTACCAATGCCGCCAACCCCGCAACCACCGTCACCTTTTCCACAGCCCCCTTCCCAACCCTGCTACCCCACCCTGTCACCAACCCTACAACCCTTCCCTCGAGTCGCAACATCCCCCGCGTCGTCTACACACCTCTATCCATCCATCGCTATCGCCTACCTCACCCCATCAATGATGTACACTCCAGCCACTACCTCCTCGCGGGATTCAAGCCCCGACGTTATCCTGTGCATCCCTTGTGCAGACCCTACTGCCACCTTTTATGCATCCGACAAGGTCATCGACGTCGCCTCCTCCTGCCATTTTGTTGTCAATGCCGCCACTTTGTGGAGGAAGAGGAAACCCTAACGTGGGTTCTCCATGCAAGGGGATTCGACTCCCTTCCAATTAGGGTTATGAGATATATTAGAAAATTTTTCAATGGAGCATCTCCTTCAAAAGTAATTCCAATGGAAAACTCGTGGGAACTTAAGAGGAGATATTTTAAGTGAATGGTAGAAAAATTGCAGATGTGCCATTCAATGGAAAGACGTTACAAACGTAATGTTGAATTACAAAAAAAAGATACGAAATTGAGATGGATTATCAATAAATTCAGCATGAATTCTACGATACCATGCCCGATAAACAAGCCACTCATCAGAAGATGAGTTTTCAAAGCGACGGAGAGCTGATGTAACGTGGATCGACGGATTGGGCTCAATTAGGATTTTTTTGTCTGTTGAATTTATCAATTAAGGTTTAATTATCCGTTTGTTTAATTAGAGTCATTAATATAGTTAGAGTTAGGGCTAATTTTATTTAAGGTTAATTGAGTCGTTGCAATTTTATTTTAAATAAAGAGAACGCATGTAATCTCAAATCAAATTAGTTAGTTGATTAAATTTAGCAATTAGTCGGTTAGAGATATATAGAGTCCGTAGGATTTTATTTTATTCTTTTTTCTATTTTGTAATCCCAACCCTCCTATATAAAGGGGAAGGTAGTCCAAAATTTTGTTCATTCAAATTCAGAGTCAATCAAAATTTGAGACTTATCTCTTCTCTCTCTCTCCCTTAAGGAAGGCCGTATCAATATCGATATCATATCGACACGATATTTCAACGATATATCGGCGATAACGATATATTGCCGAAATATCGCCCATATCGACGAGCCTTTGTGAAGAAAATGCCTGGAAATCGGGATATATCGTCATATCGATGCCCATATCGGTCCCATGTCGATATCGATATATCTATCGCCGATATATCGCAATATTTCCTTCCATGCTCTCCCTCCCCCTTCTCCCTCGATGCGATCTCCGCAATTCTTTCCCGAATCTCGCGCAACTGGTGCGCTTTCTCTTCTTCCTCCCTCCAATTTCGTCACCAAATATTTCCACCGCTAAATAATCTTTTTCACCATTTCAATTTTTTCCATTTGCATCGGTACATCTCAACAAGCATCCAACTCTAACTAGGTGTCTAGCTTTAACAATACTCTCGAACATGTTCTAACACTGTCGTAAAATTGTTGCCACCTTCATTATCAAGGACAATATGCCCTTCAAGAACTTTGAGACCCACCATATTAGTTGCACCTCTATCATAACATGTTAATATACATATCCCCATCCGCCCTAGAATTTTCATATCCCCATCCGCCCTAGCATTTTCAGCACCTATGTAGTTAAAAGTGACTCATTGGAATTTAGAATTCCTCATATTCTTGACCCTAGGCAACCCTCCTACAAGTAGATTTCCTACTACTTTATCAAGCACTTTCCGCATACTTCCTCATGTACTCCCTCTAGAGGAATATTCTTCTCAAAACATCAAGTTATTTCTCAACATTCCCAAACTACATGAAGATGTATATAAAGAACATGTGTAGCAATAAGAAAACATATCCCAAAAGTGCTAGACAACAACATTTGAAAGTAATATCAATCTCTAGCATCATCGCTTCATCTTAAGCCTTTCTATATCAGCCCCAAGTAAATGGAAATTGTAAATACTTAGCCTTACCACAACTTCATGCCTCTTCTTCTCCCATTTCAAGAGCCATAATGGACTTTCGAGTATAAACTTCAAGCCTGAAGTTTCACTAAAAATCTGTCAGTGCCCTCATACATGCATACTGAAAAATCGTCAAATGCTTTTGGCCACTCTTTTCTTTTAAGAAAAGAGGGGGCTTTCACTATTTAGGCGAGTGCCCAAAAACTTCACCACACAAATTTACAGGCGCAGGACTATTAATAGCCAAAATAGATTACGCCACCCAACTCTCCGCTAGTGCTTTAGCATGCACGATTACATTTTCATCGTAAAAACAATCCTGATCGAATAGCACCCATACTTGCAACCATAAGGCCCGAACAACAACCATAACTCTGGTTCTCTCCTTATATGATTCACATCAATTAGACCCAATACAATCCCAAAGGCTAACCGCATCACCAGTCGTAACCATTATGCAATGCAGTCAAACCTCAACTACACATCTACGAAGCCCTCACATGTGAAGTGAAGATGATCCACATCCTTAATATTTGTAGGGTTCCCTCCCTAAAAGAAACAAGCATATCTATCATCCATCATCAACCTCCAATATCTCAAAAGCCACAAAAAACCTACACCTATTTCCAACAAAATTTTTGAGAACCTCCAGAAAGCATTGAATGCTCCCGTGGCTAGTTTATCTGCATGATGCATCCAAGATAAACAGCGGGTGCCATTGGACATCCTTACCTCACACCTCTCATTGTTTGAATACATCTTCCTCCAACCGACCAATCAAAAAAATGGATGATGACATCATCATGACACACCTCTTCATCCAAGATGACTAAAGGTACAAAACCGTGCCTTCCTCAACGTACTCCACAAAACCAACACGTCCAAGGTAATAGGCCTTTGTAAAATCTATCTTCAACGAGAAACATTTACCCCATTCATTAACAGTGGAGAGAATCCATAAAACTACATAATGTTCATTCATATTCCGACAACAATAAAGTTTGTATGGGCTGAGATACCAGACAATCCAAGATCTCCAAATCCTTAAAGAAAGAATATTTGCCACAATAAGAATTTTCTTAGTTTTAGATCTTTCTTCCTTCACTCCTTTATATTCATAATGAACAAGCAAAAAATATGGGGTTCAATTTTTTGAAAGAAGAAAGGGTGTCCACGGTATAGGTGTATGCTCAAAAACTTCACCATTTATCGCCTCAATAAAAATACAAGCCCAAATTAGGTAAGAAGAAATTAATAAATTACACACTCTAACTATGAACCAGCACCCTAGTGTGCGCCACCACATTTTCTGTATATGCTTGATCTTGTCTAAAGATCATGCCATTTATGGCTAACCTAATTGCCCAAATCATGCAAACTGCTCATATGTGTCATTCCATCTCTCCCAATGGATTCCCAGAAGCCCGAGACACAATCAGTACAAACCGGTTGGTTCCCAAATAGGTTTTAGGCCTCCAAAGAGCCACCGCACTTGAAAAACATATGATACACACTCTCTACTTCCTCCTGGCATCATGAGCAAGTTGGGTCCGTCGTCAGGATAAACCTCGCAAGTCGTTCCCCAATCAAGAGTTTGTCCTTATAAAAATCCACAAGAAGACCTTCACACAAGTTGGAACCTTTCACTTCTATATTCTCCTGCAGTCAGCCTCGCACCAATCAGGTTCAAAGATCGTAGGGTCCTTCAGAGCTCTATAAGCTTTCCCCACCGAGAAAACACCATCACATCAGCACCAACAGTCTTAGCCATCAGTGGGTCTCTCCACACCATCGAGTTTACGGAGGCGCACCGCGAACACCGTAAATTTTGCGCAGCACGTTGCTATAGAGGTCCTCCCCAGGGCCCCATATCCTGCTAGCCCACTTAAGTAGCAAAGCCTCCTTCATTTGATCCAGCTTCCGAACCCCCAATCCCCCCTCCTTCTTAGGGAGCGCAATCTGATCCCACTCAACAAGGTGAATCCCTCTCGAATCCTCCCCATGCTTGCCCCACAAGAATCTACGCATTAGCTTCTCAAGACGGTTACAAATCCCCTTCGGCAAGCAGCGATTGGACAAGAAGTAAACCGGGATAGAGGAAACAACCGCCTTTAAGAGGACCAGGTGCCCTCCTCTAGAGAGAATGGCCGACTTCCAGGCCGCCAGTCTTGCCTAAAGCTTCTCAACCACCTTGAGCCAATCCCGCTGTTTCGTTCTCCCCACCGTCAGGGGCATCCCAAGATAGTCAATCGGAAGGGAATTGCATTCCAACCCCAAGGCTTGGCCGCAAGCGTCCGCCTCCTCCACAGAGAGGTTGAATGGAATGACTTTGACTTATCTGCATTCTTGAAGAGACCAGACAGCTCGCTGAAAAGATCCAAGGCCACGGCCATGCCCGAGGCCACCACCGCACCCCCCTCAATGAAGAAGATAGTATCATCAGCGTATTGCAATAGCGGGATCATCAAGGCATCCCTGGAGTAACCAGCCGAGAAACCGCAGTCAACCACATGGTGCACAATGCGCGCCAGGACATCCACAGCAATAACAAACAGTAGGGGAGCAAGGGGCCAGCCTTGGTGCACGCCCCTACGAGGCTGAAAGAAGCCACCATCCGGGCGGCCATTCACCATGATCGAGAGAGAGGATGTCGTCAGACAGCCTTCATCTAAGATATCCAAATCTCCGGGAATCCTCTCCTCTGCAAGACCGACCAAAGGAACTTCCAATCTAAACTATCATAGGCCTTAGCAAAGTCTACCTTCCACAAAACACCTTGCTTGTCCCTCCTCCTCCAATCCGCAATGATTTCCGATGCAAGAGTAAGACAGTCCGAGATTTGTCTACCTTTTATAAAAGCATATTGGAGCGGGGAAACAATATACTCAAGGACCCGACTGAGACGCGCCGCAAACACCTTCGCCACAATAAGGTAGAGTGCGTTAGAAAGAGCAATGGGGCGGAAGTCCTCGATACGTTCCGTCGACGTGGACTTAGGCAGGAGAACAATCAGGGATTTATTTTATCCTTTCAAAGCCCCCATTTCCCTCACAAAACTAGGAGATGACGTCCAAAACCTCAGTGCCAACTAGATCCCAAAAATCTCTGTAGAAAGCCACCGGGAAACCATCAAGGTCCGGAGCCCCATCTGCGTTCAAGCTCTAAACCGCACCCTTAACTTCCTCCAAGGAGACCTCCTGCGTCAGCTCCGCACACATCGAGGGCAGCAAAGACACAACCCCGAGCCTTGTCCATCTCCAAAGCCTGGGAATAGTCCTCATCGAGAAATCCCTGAAGTGGCCGACAATCGCTTTCCCCATTTCTCTGTCGCCATCCACGCGCACACCATTAACTGTAATCGATCTCAGGCTATTCTAACGATGCCTCCCGCTGGCAATGCGATGGAAGAACGTCGTGTTAGCATCCCCCTCTCACAGCCAAGCACTTTTTGATCTTTGTCTCCATTCAGTGACTCGCTTAAGGTCTTCAGACGCGATTATTTTTTGAGCGAGCAAGCGAGTGGCCAACTCATCCCCAGATAGCTCCCAAAGATCCTCTTGAACATCAAGTCTACTAACCACCTCCTCAGCCTCCAGTCTAGCAGCACATCTGGCAGCCTTGGTGTCCTTCTAGAAGGAGCTCAGCCTCGCGCGCAGGGATCCTAGCTTCTGAACAAATCTAGACGCAGCCGAGCCAGAGGCCTCCACATTGAACCAGTGTGAAATCACCATTTCTCTAAAATTCTCCTCCAGCATCCAACACTTCTCATATCTAAAGAAACCCCTCCGCTTAGGGGGGTCACCGGAATCCCAACGGATTGGTGAGTGGTCAGACAAGGCCCGCGAGCGAGCCACCACGGAGGAGAGCGAGAAGCAATCGAGGAAGCTCGGCCGAAGCTAAAAATCTATCAATTCGAGAACGAGAGTTAGAACTCCTCCAAGTGTATGCCAAATCCCCCCGCATCCATAACCTCCAGGGCCAGCGAGTCAACAACGTCAGCAAAATCATCATAGCCCGAGTCCTGACCACCCCTGAAGCGTGGTCTGTCCGTTGTACGCAGAGTAACATTGAAATCGCCCCCTATGAGCCACGGGGATACCCTCGAAGGCCCTCCCCGCCTCGTGTAGGTCCTCCCACAGCTCTCTTCGCAAATTATGACAGCAAGGCCCGTAAACACAGGAGACCGCAAGTGGCGTAGAGGAGTCAGCACAAACCAAGAGAACCGAGAGAACATGTCTCCCACGCAGCACCAAGCTAAACGCCAAGGCCGAAGATCTCCACGCCACTAGCAACCCTCCAGATGCACCTACGACATCCAGAGCTCTGAACTCATCAATTCCTCCAGCACCAAAAGACTTCCACACAACGTCAGAGATGGATTGAAGCTTCGTCTCCTGCAACATTACCACATCACAGCACCACTCCAAGAAGCGCGAGCCAAGGATCCTCCCTTGCCTGGATCCCCGAGCCCCCAAACGTTCCAGGATAGAATCTTCATGGAGAACAAGATCGCTGCCCCTGAATGCGGATCACCCTAGAGGCCTCCGCGATGGATGCCTTCAGGGTCGAGCACGGTTGAGACTCGGAGAGCGTAGGCTGAGATCTATTCCGACGCCTGTACCTCTTTCTGGCTCTTTTGTCAGCAAACCCTTCAACAGGATGAGCACCATCCACCACTTGGCGGGGCGAAGGAGGAGCAGCAGACGACATAGCTCCCATAGAGCGCCCCCCAGGCCGACAGCCAGGGCCGGGCGGGCGCCGGCAGAGTGCGAAGCAGAATTGCGAGAGGAGCCCCCAGCAGATGACTCGATGGCGATGGAGTAGCACAGCGATATGGGGGGGATAACAGAAGCCGTGGACCAGGACCCAGAAGGAGGAATCGCCCAACCACCCGTTGACGGTCGAGTCAAGCATGGCGTCGGGGTCTGAAAGACCCAGCGCGGAAGAGAAAACCCGACTAGGCACAGGCTCCGAGGAGCCCAAATTGCCTGACAAAAAAGAAGCAAACGGGTACGAAACCCCCTGGGGTCGACCCGCCAAAGTATCTGAATGGGCAACCATAAGCCCGGGATCCGAAGTCGAAGACAAAAAGAGAGGCGGCGAAAAGAGAGCAGGTACAAACAAGCCACCTCAGCAGACAGAGAGAACTTTTGGTTGAGAAGGCACGTGACCCAAGGAGAGAGCCCTAAAGGACGCACCTTATCGTCCTCGCGCGTCGATCCATGCAACGTGCACCTCGAAAACCCCACCGCCAAAGTAGAAGGCGAATCGACATCCGACAACATCGGAACCTCCGGCGGAGGAGGTGGATCGACGATTCGCACCTCCACCCTGAAGCTGTACCGGCCAACATCCAAGGACGCGAAGAAGACTGAACCACCTGGATCAGCCAACAAAGCCTGGCCGCACTCCAATAACACAAGCGTGGCTTTCGGATCTGAGCCAGGCGATAACCCATCATCGATCACCGCGAGAACCGTACCCCACCGTCGAAGGGTGCGCCTCAAGCAGTGAACCGTCTGGGACAAGAAAGGGACACCACGAACCAACGCCACGCAAACCTCCACTACCGAAGTCGCTCCATCCGTGAAGTGGAGAGGTCGCCAAAACACATCGCCTAACCCGCCGCTTCGGAGAAGGTGCTCCCTCTGCCTCGAAGGCAGGCCACGAACACAGCAACGACGAGCATCAAGAGACACCACGTTTCCCGTAAAACGCGGACCAAGGAATCCCAGCAGGTGTCCCTTTAGCGCCTCTACAGAGATGCAGCTACGCAATGCGTATCCGATCACTGCATGGGTAACGGTGTCTTGCACATCAACCTCCACACTACCCGCAGCCTTCGTAACACCCGCAACTTTCGAATCACCCGCACCCTTCGTAATAACCGCAACCTTCGAATCATCCGCAACCTTCGCAACACCCGCAACCACATCCACGAAACTACAATACCTCCGGCAATCATCGGCCACAGGGGACGAACGTTGTACCGAAAGCTCTTCAGAGCCATGCACCACAGCACCAACGTACTGACGACCGGAACCGAACCAGCAGGTGGCACGACGATGGCCCACCCTCCCGCAGGAGAAACACCACGGAGGCAAAGTACAGAACGACGCAACGTGGGCTCAAAGCCCACAACGGAAGCACCTCTTCTCCGATTTCTTGTGGGTAACAAGCACCCACTCCTCGCCCCCCCCCAACACCATGCACCTCGCCGCCAACGCCGCCCCACAGACCCCCTACCTCCCCGCACTCCACCTGCTTCCCTTTCTCGACTTCATCGCGACACCCCCAGCGAACAGGCCACCGCCAACCCCCTCCGAGGCCCCACCCTCCACGAGCACATCACGCCCCTCCGCAACGAGAGACCCCAAGCCCATAGCCCCAACGAACTATAGACCTCCTCCCCACAGTGAAGAGGCCCCCCGGAGCGACGAGGCCCCCCTCTGCGAAGCCCCGACCGGCTGCGACGAACCCCCCTGCACTCCCAAACTTCGGACTCCACCACCGCTCCATCGTCTCTCCAGTGCCTCCTTTGCTACTCTCTACGAGTATGGTGGTCCTCTTCTCGCTAAAAACAATGATCTCATCATCCCACATCCGCTTTTGCTACCGCTCTCCATCTACAGCTCTTCGAGACTCCTTTAACCAAGCAACATTACTTAACGTTTGCAAAAGAAAGCATAAAAGTTGCAAGTATGCCATCAGAAAACCAATCTAGTACCATGTTCACTTATGTGCGGAGATTTCTCATTTATATAACCATTTAAAATAAGGGGTTCGCTGTCAACTTCCGTAAGGTGATCTTAATAACACTTTTCTCATTCTAGAAGATAATAATCACATCCTCGCTTCATAACCTAATTAACCATTAGTACACTTTTATCTTCATTAAAAAATAATTATGAAACCTAGTAGAGAAAAAATGATATTGCTAAAGAAAAGAAACAACTAAATGAATAGTCATAAAAAAGGATTGTCTCAAAGATGGCAAGCTCTTGTTTTGATGAGATGAGCCTGAACTTTGGAGTCATTTCCAACATTTTTTCTAAAACATTAACAAGGCTTACTATTACAAATTCATTGGGTTACAATAGCATCTATTCCCCCTAAGCAGACCTTACGCTTATACAGACCAAATTCAGCCATCATTAATGTTGTTTTTAGATCTTTAAGCCTCTTCAATATTATTTCTCATATGGAGAGTTTTATGTGAGCATGGTTTGACTTGGTTTACGAATTTATTCAATATTATTTGACAAAACAAAAAAATACCTTAAGATTGGAGAAGTATCGTGGTGCCTCTTTATAAGAGAAAGGAGACATTCAAAATTGTTCAAATTACAGAGGTATCAAGCTGATGAGTCACACTATGAAAATTTGAGAACGTGTAATTGAAAGATGATTGAGACAAGTTTCCAAAGTAAAAGAAAAACAATTCGGATTCATACCAGACCGCTCAATTATTAAAGCTATCCATTTGCTGAGGAGAACAATGGAGACGTATAGAGTTAAAAAGAAGAACCTCCATATGATTTTTAATTGATTTGGAGAAGGTTTATAATTCTGTCTCATAAGAGATATTGTAGAGAGTTTTAGAGAAGAGACAAGTACATGTCCCATACATTATCAATCAAAAAAAATGTCCCATGCATTAACCTCATAAAGGATATGTATGATAGGGTTTTATCCTGTGTAAGGATCCAATCTAGGAAGACTGACTATTTTGACATCAATATTGGTTTACATCAAGGTTCAACTTTGAGTTCATTTCTTTTTACTTTGACTATGGACGAGTTGACAAGTCACATTCAGGATGAGATACCTCGGTGTATGTTATGTGCTGATGATATTGTGTTGACTGATGAGACTAGAGATGAAGTAATGATAATCTTGAAGTTTGGAGACATGCACTGGAGACTAAAGGATTTCGTATAAGTAGGGCTAAAACTGAATATATGGAGTGCACTTTTGATGGCTACAATGATGAAGGAATCGAGGTGAAGATTGGTGACAATAACATTCGTAAGAGAGATTCTTTTAAATACATAGGATCTATTTTGCAACATGATGGAGAAATTGATGGAAATGTTACTAATAGAATAAATGCAGGCTGGCTGAAGTGGAAACGAGCCCATGTTATTCTTTGTGATAAGAATTTTTTATTGAGCATTTGTTCTGCCACGCCCTCCGTCCACGCATGCAACATGGGTTCCCGAGTGCACACGTTGGGGGAGGGACGTGCATTGTGATAAGAAAATTCCTTTAAAAATCAATAGAAAGTTTTACAAAACAGTTGTGAGACATGTTATGCCCATGGATCTGAATGTTGACCTGTAAACCAAAGACATGTGCAGAGAATAGCAGTATCAAAAATAAAAATGCTAAGGTGGATGTGTGGACACACGTAAAGATCGGATTCGGAATGATGCAATCAAAAATAAAGTTGGTGTAGCTCCGATCGAGAATAAGATGCAAGAAAACCACTAAAGATGGTTTGGTCATTTGCAAAGAAGGTCGGATGATGCACCAGTAAGAAGATGAGAGTTTTGGGATGTAAAGTCGGCTAAGAGAGGGCGAGGACGGTTTAAGAAGTGTTGGAATGAAACTATACTAAGGGATCTTAGTTTTTTGGATATAATCCCGAGATTGACCCAAGATAGATCTGAATGGAGGCATAGAATCCATGTAGTCGACCCTACTTAATTGTGGGAAAAGGATTTGATGTTGTTGTAGAGCCTCTTCAATCTCCAGTTGCAACCACTCCATTAGACACATTTGAAAAATGAACATGACTTAAAACAGATTTAGCAAAAAAATTTAGTTCAATTTTAATTTTCATGCAATTAACACGTCCACTATGATCGCACATTCACGAGGTGTAAACATGTATGGCCCCTTCAGAACAAAATTTTTACCTGCCCATGCACGTCCTCAGCTAATCCAGTGGCCAAGGGTTGTGCCTCTATCACCATGTCTGCAAGGTATTCTAAATGTGATAACAGGTTTGAAGAGTCCGTTTTGGAGTAAATATCAGTGTGATTCATAGCAATAACTGAGCCATCCTAAACATGCAGAAAATAAAGAGTTGTCAGATGGAAATAACTATAGATAAGTTCAAATTATCTGCTAGAAGTACATGTTTATCCTACAAGTTGCATACAGAGCCAGTTTTAGATAACTCACCACTTCAGAAGTTAGTGTAGCACAGTAGTGCAAAATATCCAAAACATGATTTGCAGAACCATGAGCTGCAATCTCCAGAAGAGAGATGTCATCTATCATAATTATAGTGCAACCAATGGTATAAACAGCTTGCACAGCCTTCTGTATCATTTGGAACAACTCAATTGATCCATTTTTAGCATCACTATCAAAGCCTTCACGAGAATCTGAAGCAATTAAAGTTCAACAAATCTATCATGCCATCAAATAAATAAACTTGGTTTTCAAGGAATATAGAAAGTTAATTGGCATGGGAGTTATAAGATTAACAAACAACCACTAAAATCTTGTTTTCGATCTCTGGCCATGTCATGTTACCTTTGACATCTACGTTGAGCAAGTCTACAAAATGCAATCTTCCCGCATCTTTTTGTGCAGATAAGTTGCAACCCTGTTACAGAAAACAAGTGACTAGATATCATTAGGACCATTTCTTCAAATTTCTTGGGAAATGCATAAGCATCCTACCTAAAAGAACTGCTACGCTGACCAACTTGAGGAAGAACTACCATGCTAACCAAACCTACGACTCAATATTTAACATTATATAGCACAATAGATGAGTATATTAAATTGAATTGATGACTACACATATCAAGCAACTATCGTGTCGCTTCTTTGCTGTGCTCACGGCGTCACGCGAGTTGCACGAGTAGGAGCGTGTGTCGAGAATGAGAAAAACAAGTACCAATACTTGTTAGTTACTAATTATTTTACTTTCGCTTTATTGTTGTTTTTTTATTATTATTTGGGGGGGGGGGCTTGCACATGGCTAAATTGTTGAACTGATCTCATGATCCTTATTCAACGCCCAAGGGAATGATTACCTTTGTGGTTCCCTGAAACAAACACATGTAGTGCTCAATGTTAAACCAAAAGTAAGTAACCGTTTTACCTCTGATAACTGGAATCATTGGAACTGGAAGAACGGAAATCGGGATTCGACTAAAAATGGCACCACCCTGTCCTCTTGGATTGGCAATCTCTAATTTTGCTACAATGAAAAAATATATCTGGAATGCAGTTCCATTTTCTCCCTTTTGATAAGCTAAATGATGACCACATGATGCTGGCCGTCCATATTTCTTAAAAAAAGGTTACAGCCGGGATGCAATTACTTTTATATACAATTAATGTTTGAGATACGATGTCACATCCTTAAGTTTGGAAAGAGATATATTGACGATAACGGTGGACTCTTGGAATTGGCTAAAAAGGTAAATTTTCTCGCAAATTAAGATCGTCCTAGTTCCTAAAACAATAAAATATAAATGCACTGTTATAGGATATATATATATATAGCACATAAATGCATATTATATCGCCATATTGCATTTGCAATTTTGCATGTAATACCTTACTAACAACCGATTGTGCTAACTGCAGACTAATGAGAGATATCAGAAGGAACAAAAGGAAATTCATACATATCATTTTTAAGACGATTTAAATCTTTAGAAAATACTTTAAAATCCAGAAAACGTCTTACGGAATGCCTCGTTCTGCCTTGACCGCCTCACCACCTTGGATAGCCTCGACCTTCTGAGGCGCACGTCCCATCAATACCATCTAAAGTGTCCACCTCGACATTAAAAAGCCCCACCTCATTCCGCCTCGACCACCTAGGGATTGTCTTGTGGTCCACACAAGGCAGGACCACCAAGTCATTGTGATGACAACCCAAGAAACACAAGCGGCTAAGCAATAATCAACCCACACTAAATAGAATCAAGCAAGAATAACCATGTGTGAATCAAATTTTATTATACCCTACGATGAATGTGTATAGTGGACAAATAGATAGGGGTCAAAAAACTCAGGGAACAATACGTGGTAGCACAAAATATTATTTACAAATTGTTGAGATTATAATTATTATCTTTTGGTGTTATTTATGTATTTTCATTTCTTCATTTACCTTTCGAGGTACTTACCTAAGAGTTTTTCTCCTATATAAGAGAGCCTAAGGATCCTATGAATAACAAGTCATTGGTTTTTCCCAGCATGGTATCGGAGCAACGGTCCTAGACTGGATTCTTGTATCTCACCCTAACCCTGGTCCTAACCCTGCCCCCTACCCACGCACGCGTCGCCCCCCCCCCTCCCCGTGCGGCACAACGTATCATGCCCAGCCCGGCCTCGCGCTCCGCACCCCACGTGTCGCGCCCTGCACCCCATGCCGCACCTTGTGTCTCGTACTGCACCCCGCTCCAGCGCACAGCGTTCCTACATCTGTGCCACCTGCATACGCAGCACATTTGCATACGTGCATCTGTGTGCACCGTTCTAGCATTCGTGCACATCTGCATGCACATCTATGTACACGCATCTGTGTGTGTCGTGCTCCAGCATCCTACATGCATCCTACGTACATCCTACGTGCATCTACGTACATCCTGCGTACATCTGCGTATAACCTATGTGCATCTTTAGTGCATCTGCTTGCATCTGTGTGTGTCGTTGCCCTTTACGTCTGTACGGCCTATCCTACAACAAAAGGAGATGAGGATGGTAACCAATCCTCCATATGTAAGTCTGTAGACTCATTTATAACGATCTACTCCTCAGTTTTATTCTGTATTTCGGCCTTCTTGCTACCATGTCCGAGAACAAGGGTGATGTTTATTTGTCTGATGCCTTCAAGGGCCTGGATCCCATTGTGAAGATGAATGGGAGTTGTGGTCCATGCAGTTTCGTGCCCTGATGCAGTGCCATAACAAGGAGCACATTCCGACGGATCCAGAGCCGGAGGACAAGACTGGGGCTAATGCTTCTTGGAAGCAAGATGATGCCTATGCTCGCATTTGGCTCTTCGGGATACTCACAACGGAGATTGCCAATGATATTGCCAATAAATCACAGCAAAGGATACGTGGAATATCTTAGCAGCCACGTATGGGCAGGCGAAAAATGAGAGCAAAATTTTACAGTTGCAGTTTGATATTTTTTTGACCAAGCAGAATGGTCGACCTCTTTACGCACACTTCTCGCATCTTAGAGACATGTTTGAGTTTTTGCATAACTTCAAGTCTATTACTACGAGCACTGAGCAACAACAGTCGTATCAAAATGCAACTATAACAGGAGTATTTTTGTTATCTCTAGACTTTAAGTTTGATGCAGCACGTACTCAACTTCTTACTAGAGAGACAATACCTCCAATGGAGGAGGTTTACAAGAGACTGAACAGAATTACTACATCCTCTACTACTGTGGCTCGGACTCCTTCTATTATGGCAGCCTCTCGTGGTAGAGGGAGTACTTCGCAGTTCCGTGGTCGGGGACCACGTGGTCGAGGAGCAGGTCATCAGCGAGGTTCATGTTCATACTGCCACCGTCCTGGTCATTCTGAGGAGACGTGCTATCATAAGCATGGGTATCCGGCTCCACTCGAGTTGCTGAGCAAACTGGGCCTACTTCTACACCTACTCCTGCTCATGTTGCACGATTTGATGATATTGTTTCCAAGCTACGAGAGATGATGACTACTCCGACTACTTCACCTGCATGTTCTTCAGATGTCGTACATATTGCTAGAGCCTCTTCGAGCTTGTCAGGTATTGCTTATGCCCTTTCTACTAGTAGCAGTTCAGACTTGTCTGATTAGATCATGAACTCTAGAGCATCGCAACATATGTGTGGCGACCGAGCACAGCTTACTTCTTACAGGTCTATCCCTCCGGGTAGATCAGTGGTGATTGCCAATGGGGTTCATCTACCCATTGTTGGACAGGAGGAGATTGTTCTAGCTCCTCGATGCATCTACAAAATGCCCTACATGCTCCAGCATTTCAGATGAATCTTTTGTCTATTAGCCAGATTACAAAAGATTTACATTGTCGTGTCATATTTGATACTTCTTCTCTTGTGTTTCAGGACATACTCACGGGTAGGGTGATTGGATGTGACCGTGAGCAGGGGGACTTTACAAACTTGTCTAGTCTCCTTATGCAGGGGCTGCTACTATCTCTTCCGGACCTGTCTCCCCATTTCTGTGGCATCTTTTCTTTGGGCATGTTCCTCTGCAGAAGTTGTATCATGTCCTCCCGCAGATCTCTACTCGTACTAGTTTGGAATGTGAGGCGTGTCAGCTTGGAAAGCATCATCGTTCCTCTTTTCTAAGTTGTCAAAGTCGTCACAATGGCCAGTTGGTTCACTTTGATATCTAGGGTCCTAGTTGTGTTCCCGATCATTAGGGACATCAGTTTTATATGGTCGTTGTCGATGATTATTCTAGATTATTTTGGGTATTTCTGATGAAGAATAAGTCTGATGTTGTTATCAAACCTTTCCTTATTGAGAATCTGAGATTAAAAATATTTTTTCTGCTAGTGTGAAATTTATTCACACGACAATACCAAGGAGTTTTCTACTTTACAGTTATCGGATTTCCTCAGATCTATTGGTGTTGTTCATTAAACTTCATGTGCTTACACTTCACAACAGAACGGTATTGTTGAACGCAAACACCATCATCTTTAGGATGTCACAAGGACTCATTTGATTCAGAGTCGAGTTCCTCATTCTTTCTGGGGTGATGCGGTTCTTACTGCATGTTACTTGGTGAACCGCATGCCATCCACTATGCTTGGAGAAAAAGTTCCTTTTTTGATTGTGTTTTCCGAGAAGGAATTATTCTCACTTACCCCTAAAGTCTTTAGATCTATGGCTTTTGTCCACAATTTTACTCCTGATCGTGACAAAGCTCTCTCCTAGAGCTGTCAAATGTATGTTCGTTGGCTATTCTCGTACACAAAAAAGGTTATCGAGGTTTTGATCATGATCGAAGAAATATTATGTGAGTGCAGATGTCGCATTTTGTGAATCTATTATGTATTTTTCTCCTATAAGTGGCAGGTTGTCTAATGCTGACTCTGGTAAGGATATCTTCGTTCCTCCACCTCTAATATCTCCACCAACAAGTCCTCATGATAAGTTTCAGTCACCTCCACCTCCTCCACCACCTCCTCCTCTACCTCTTCCTCCACCTGTGTCTACCATGACTCAGTTCCTACCTCATTTTTACATTCGCAGGTCCTCTATTCGCCCCTCTGCTCTTGTGCCTTCCCAGTCATTAAGCACGCCTCATGTATGTAGTAAAAACATTGTTTCTATTGATGGAACCGGTGCTATGCTTGATCCACAGGATACTACATAGGTGAATCAGATAGCACAGAACAGAGAGGTTGACGACCTCGATGTACTTATTGCCTTGATGAAGCCCCGTCACAACTGTGCTACGTACCGTCTAGTTGCGCATGTTTCCTTGGACCATCTTTCAGAGGAATACAGGAAGTTTGTTATGGGCCTCTCAGCCATTACTATACCACGAACATATCAGGAGGTCATACATGATAGCAATTGGCGACTTGCCATGAAAAAGGAGATGGCCGCTTTGCAGTCTCGTGGTACCTGGAGTGTTGTTTCTGCCCCTCCAAGTGCATCTGTTGTGGGGTACAAATGGATATTTACGATGAAGTAGCGAGCGGATAGCAGTGTGGATCGCTACAAGGCAAGGCTTGTAGCACGTGAATTCACCCAGACTTGTGGGGTGCACTATCAGGATACTTTTTGTCCAATGACCATACACTCAACATTGTGCATTCTCCTATCAGTTGATGTTTCACGTGAATGGCCTCTTTATCAACTTGATGTGATGAATGCATTTCTACATAGAGATTTACAGGAGAAAGTTTATAAGAACCAGCCACCATGGTTCGCTACTGAGGGGGAGTCCCAGAAGTTGTGTAGGCTCCACAAGGCGATTTACGGCCTGAAGCAAAGTCCTAGAGCTTGGTACCAAAAGCTTTCAGAGTTGATAGAGCATCAGGGATTTGCTCGGTCCACTGCGGATCACTCATTTTTTGTTCAGAGGACACGGAGAGGTACAGTTGTTATTCTTGTCAATGTTGATGATATTATTGTCACTGGTGATGATGAGCAGGGCATTTAGGCAGCCAAGGAGTTCCTAGGTCAGCAGCTTGTGACCAAGGATCTTGGCAATCTCAGATACTTCCTTGGATTAGAATTTACCAGGAACCAGCATGGTCTTGTGATGACCCAAAAGAAGTTTGTTACTGATCTTCTATTGTAAACATGTATGACAGGGTGCAAGCCTGCTACTACTCATATGGATCCAAGTATGAAATTATATGATAATGATATTGAGGAGATAGATAAAAGGATATACAGGGAACTAGTAGGAAGCTCCTATATGCTACTATCACCAGGCCATATATATGCTTTGTTGTTAGCAAGGTGAGTCAGTTCATGGAGCAGCTAAGGAAAGTGCATATGGATGTTGTTTATATGATTTTGAGATATCTGAAGTCTTCACCAGGTACTGATCTTTTATTCAGTAGAGGCACGTCTCTTGACATCACAGCATGTGCAGACGCAGATTACGCAGGATGTCCTAAGGACAGGAAGTCTACTTCTGGGTTTGCTATATTTATTGGCAAATCACTCGTGTCATGGAAAAGTAAGAAGCAGACTGTAGTTGCAAGATCCGGTGCAGAGTCCGAATACATGGCCATGGCTCAAGGATGCACAGAGATGATGGGGGTCGAGTCAGTTCTGACTGATCTTACAGTTGATGTACCTTTTTTATGCAACTTCTATGTGATAATCAGGCAGCACTATTTATTGCAAATAATCATGCATTACATGAGCGTATGGATAGTCACTATACAAGAGACATTATTCAGAAGGATATCACATCTACCTCTTATGTTTCTATTGAAGATCAGACTGCAGATATATTCACCTAAGCACTTACTGAGTTACTGGATGCTATTTCCAAAGATGTTGTTCCAAGCTGAACATGATAGACATATATGTTCCAATTTAAGGGGAAGTGTTGAGATTATTATTATCTTTTGGTGTTATTTATGTATTTTCATTTCTCCATGTATCTTTCATGCTATTTATCTAAGGACTTTTCTCCTATATAAAAGAGCCAAGAGGTCATATGAATAACAAGTCATTGGTTTTCCCAACATAAATAAATAACATAGATAAAAGGAGGTGTATTTAGCATCTAAGCATTATATAATTTAAATTACCTTTTAAACTATGCATTAACAAAAGGCAAACAGCAAATGAATATAATAACATAAAAATTATGAAGAATGTCACTATTAACAGCCATAAATTAAAAGAAAGAAGATGAATCAAAAAAAGATAAGAAACTAAAATTTCTATATTAACTAAAGATAATCAATATAATTGGGGTCTACCCTGGATCCATATTATTGGACTACTTATACTTACCAAATAGCAACTTTTGAGTATTAATATAGTTTGGCTCAAAAAGAATATTAATAATAATAACATGTATAATATACGTAAGCGGATATTTTTATCAATTTTAAAGTTGTTTAATTTCCATCGTCAAAAGGGGGTGAAGGCCCACATCTAGAAATGGGGTCTAGCCAAATTGAATTGGAATCAACTCATGTTATAACTTTCTCTTTGGGAGAAAAATCTTGGAAGCGCAATCATATTTATAGTGTAAATATGATTTGTGCTTTACATGAGATTTTTCCCTACGTATTAAGTTGAGTTACTTGTATTTATCTATTTCTTATTATTTTCTTAGGTAATTTGCCCTTGAGGGTTTCTCCTTTCTATATAAGAGGGCCATATGGCCTCATGAACATTTACTCCATTCATTTCTTTCCAAATAGTACCACAGCGATGGTCCTATACTAGAGCATTGGTACCTAGATTCCTAACCCAACACGTCGCCCCCTCATCTCACGTTGTCGCCGCCACCATCAACCACGCCTTCGCCACACAACCCCCCTCGTTGCCTCGCCCCTCGTCGCGTCGCAACAACCTCTAACGGTACCTTTGTTGCCTAGTAGCAACCTTGCCACCTAGCGGTTGCCGCACAGCATCACACTTATTGTCCAGAGGATTCCTGCGTGGATTAGGTCTTGGCACGATCTAATTTTGGTGCTTCTGGGGTATTTTAATACATATATTTTTACACTGTTGGCCTAGCACACCTCGGAAATTGATGGAAATGGTTCTACTCTGTCTCCACAGACAAGTGGTTTCCTCCATGATTACGTGGACAGTTTTAAACCATTCTACAACCCCAGTTATGTCCTTAACAGAATGCGCCATTCATCAAGTCAGAGAAAAAAGTTGGTGTATCCTCCTCTGTGGACTTTAAAGGTCTGGCTCCCATCGTCAAGATGGACGGGACCAACTACGGACTATGGGCCTCGCAATTCATCAGTAACATGGAGAACAACAAAAATGAACACATCCTGATGCAACCCAAGCTGGCCGACGAGACTGGGATGAATGCTTCGTGGAAGCAAGATAATGTATGGAAATGTGTTTGGTTGTATGGTATCCTTACCATAAAGATAGCCAGTGAATTTCTCCATCAACCCACTGTTAGTAGCCATGTCTTCTCGGGAGAAGAATGAGATGAAGATTCTATAGCTTCAATACGACATCTTCACAGCCAAGTAGGGTGATCGTACTCTCCATGCATTCTATTATTGGCTCAAGGGCATGTTCAAAAAGCTTCATAGCTATGAACGCTGCCACTAAGAAGCAGAAGGTGTACATGATCGCCACGATGGTATATGTATTCCTTACGACACTTGATAAATAGTATGACGTCTTCTGCAGCCAATTGCTCATAGATGCATCAACCAATAACTCCCATGGAGAAGGTCTATAATCAACTGAGCAAGATTACGGTGCCACGTGTAGCTACTACTCAGACCTCATATGCAATGGCTATGTCTCATGGTCGGGGAGGATCGGCCCAGTTCAGAGGACGTGGTGTCCGTGGGGGATGAGGCGGATGTTCTCGTCAGCAGTGTACATACCGCCACCATTTCGGGCACTTTGAGGACACTTGCCACCAAAAGCATGGTCATCCGGCATCTGACCGTGTTGACGAGCAGATTGAGTGTATTGCCACTTCTGTTGATCAGAAGTTTGATGATCTTATCTCATGTCTACGGCAGATTATGGCTCATCCTATAACACCTTCAGCCGCAACTGATGTTGTAGCCTCTGCTAGTACCGCATATATAACTTATGCACTTACTAGTTGTCATAGGTAGAAATTCCAAAGTGAATCATGGACTCCAGAGCATCTCGGCATCTTTGTGGAGACAGAGCACAATCCACATCCTACCATGAAGTTCAACTTGGCAAATCCATAGTTATTGCAGATGGGAACATTCTCCTATTACAAGACAAGGAGATATTCAGTTGACATCTTCCATGCATCTACAGAATGTGCTTTATGCACGTGATTTTTCTACGAACTTATTCTCTATTTGTCGGATTACCGAGGATATCATGCCATATTTGACCCATCTTCTCATATGTTCCATGATATACTCACGAGTAGGATGATTGGATGTGATCGTGAGCAAGGTGGTCTTTACGAACAAGTCCAGAATCCTTATGCAAGCAAACCTTCCATTCCAACTAGATTAGTTTTTCGTACATGCGACATCTTCAGAACGGTCATCTTCCTCTGCAGAAGTTGTGTAGAGTCCTCCGCAGATTCCTTCACAGTCCACATTTCAGTGCGAGGCTTGCCAATTGGGAAGCATCACCTTACTAGTTTTCCTAGTCATCATAGCAGTAGTTCTTTTTTTGAGTTAGTATATTTTGATATTTTAGGTTCCAGGCATGTTCCTGATCATCAGGGAAATAGGTTTTATCTTGTTGTTGTCGATGATTTTTATAGACTTCCTTCGACCCTTCTGAAAAAAAAAGTTTAAAGCTAATTTTGTGATTCAAACTTTCATTATTGAAATAGTAAACATTTTCGATTATTGTTCAGTATTTTCGCTCCGACAAAGACTTGGAGTTGTGTACTATTCATCTCTCTCAGTTCTTCAACTCCCAAGGGATCCTACATCAGACCTCATGTGCCTACATTTCTCAACTCTATTGCAAAACGCAAACACCATCACCTTCTTGATGTTATAATGACACTTCTTATCCATAGTCATGCTCCTCACACTTTCTAGGGTGATGTTGTCCTTATTGCCCGCTACTCGGACAATTAGGAGAAAAGGTTCCTTTTTCGATTGTGTTTCCCGATAAAGACATTTGTCCTCTAACACCCTGTATCTCTAGCTCTATGGCTTTTGTTCATCACCTAACTCCTGATCATGATAAACTCTCCCTCAAAGTTGTCAAGTGTGTCATTGTTAGTTACTTCCGGACACATAAAGGGTACCGATGCTTTGACCTTATCAGATGGAATTACTATGTTAGTGATGACGTCCCATGCCACTCACAACCCAGAATTGTGATCGATGATGGTTGTATTTCCATTTTTTACTAGTATAGCCTAATTATGAACGGCTTGGGTAACCATTTCATTCATACAAAATATGTAGGGATTAAAGGGAGAGAACAAAGAGTTGAGACATATTACAATTAGCTCACCATCATCCTTACATATAAAACATCTTTTATGTTTGAAAATGTAATTAAAACATTTAATATACTTTAGAATCTTTATGGAGGGATTCAATCATATAGATCAACACATTGGTTCTAGACTTAAGTTCAACTCTAGACTCCACTTCCGATTAATCAGCATTAAGAGATATATCAATCAATCCTGACTTTTGTCCAGGTCCAAAGCACTCAACTAATCGAGAACCAAAGAAATCTAATCAATGGCATAAGTGTGTAATCATCATAAACAAGTCGATCAATCACATCTGAACATCTGCCTCGGGGATGCCTTTTCGATTTCCATCATCTATCGACTTAGATCCAAAAATCACACTTGATCAACCATTATGGCAAGGAATCTGTCGCATCCTCTCAAAGCTGGGGGATTTACTTCATCTGATTGTAGGTAGCAGTGAAACTTTTTGCTTTTTGCGAGATATTGGACTGGCCTCGACATTCTGGGGGGTGGTACCCAAGTCTAATAGAGCTGGCGGAGAATCATGATATGCTAGTTTGTCAGGCTTGGTCGGATGGCTCTTGGGCTCCGAGCTTCACAACGAGTTTTTCGGAACAAGGCTTAATGATTTCTTACAATGTTGAATGATTTAGCTGACGTGCACGGTATTCCACAGGGTAGAGATCAATTTCATCGGACCAATGGTCAGTTCACAGTTAAGAAAGCATATCGATTATTTGATAATAGCCACAATCAGATTCAGGAGTACCTTAAGTGGGAGTGCAGTATTGTATGGAGCACTAGAGTGCCACAGTGGGTAAAAGTTTTTATGTGGATTACGAGGTATGGCAGATTAATAAGCAAGGATCGATGGGACATGCTTCTTCATACTAGAGATTTAACCTGTGGAAGATGCAGTGAAGAAAGGAAAGACATGAATCACTTATTCTTCACCTGCAGTTCCTCTCGCCAGGTCCAGAATAGTGCGAATATGACATGGCTCAAGATGAATGATTGCACATCCTTATGGAGTTCAATACATTCCATGGGTGGCAAATCGCATTGTGGCATATCTCATGTGTTTGCACTGACTTGGGAGATTTGGAAATGCTAGGAATGATTGTATTTTTTGAGAGCAACATTTTTACTTAGAGAATGTTCTCGGGCATTATAAGGCTAGGCTAGTGTCTTCGTGTGATCATGCTATGATTGACTATTGTAATATCCTAACTCTTTCTAATGTGATCTATTGAGGTGGGCTCCATCTCCAAATTCTACAATTCATTCATCATAAAAAATTGATCACTAATAGTGATCTAATAAATCATCTTTCATGGTCAATCCTAGACTTACATAGATATGATCTTGTTGATTATGAGCAATCGATTTAGGATTTCTGAAACTACCTCCATGATTTCAAATAAAACCAAGAACCATAACCACCATTGATCAGTCACCTCTTTCCATGATCCTGAGTTGATGGATCAACTCAAATGAACTGATCAATCACTTCTCCCGCATGACTAGGTTGATTGATCGCACATTTAGATTGTCAATCACCTTGACTCAAAACCTCCCTCTCGATGCGATATAATGATCGTGATATAATGATCCACGCCTTGAACCTCCTGAATATCGTGCCCAAACCCTAATATGTTAATATCTATCCATGAGGATATGAATCATAAGGAGGCATCATGGAAACATTTAAACATATATATGTTGGAGAAAAATAAGAGCCTTGTTATTTCTGAGAACCCTAGGCTCTCTTATATAGTAGAGAGGCCTATGGGTAAATTATATAAAGTGGAAAACAGAAATAGAGAATAAGAAAGAGATACATATGAAATATGAAAATATAAATACCTTCACACTCCCCCTCAAGCTGGAGCATAGATATCGATCATGCTCAGCTTGGATGAAGACTTCTGAAATGATCCTCTGGGCAGTGGCTTGGTGAAGATGTCCGCGGTTTGCTCTCCAGAGCTGACATGGGAAGTAGAAATCAGACCCTTATGAATCATGTCTCTGGTGTAGTGATAATCTACCTCAATATGTTTTGTTCTCTCATGGAACGCAGGATTGTTTGCAATGAATATAGCAGCCTGGTTATCACAGTGTAACTCCATCGGTAGAGGAACCTCTACATGTAGATCACATAGTACTGCTCGAACCCACATCATTTCTGTACTTGCTTGAGCCATAGCCCTGTATTCGGACTCGGCACTTGATCTTGCCACAACAGTTTGTTTCTTGCTTCTCCAAGAAACGAGAGAAGTGCCAATGAATATTACAAATCCCAAAGTCGATTTCCTATCCTTAGGACAACCTGCATAATCCGCGTCAGCATATGCAGCTACAGAGAGTGTTACTCCTTTCTTGAATAGTAATCCTGAGCCTGGAGATGATTTTAGATATCTCAATATCATATATATTGCATCCATATGTACCTGTCGAGGTTGTTCCATGAATTGACTCAGTCGACTCACTGCAAATGCAATATCCGATCTGGTAATTGTAACATAAATGAGTTTTCCAACCATCTCTCTGTATCTTCTCTTATCGACTTCATCTGTATCAACATCATATAGCTTTATGCTAGGATCCATAGGAGTATTGGAAGGTCAACATCCAATCATGCATGTCTCTGCAAGCATATCTGTAACATACTTTCTTTGGGTCATCACAAGACCCTGTGCATTTCTAGCAAATTCCAACCCCAAGAAATACCTTAGGGTGCCCAGATCCTTGGTCACAAATTGACTGCCCAGAAATTCGTTCGCCATCTTGATTCCCTGCTCATCATCTCATGTAACAACAATATCATCAACATACACCATGATAGCAACAGTACCTCTAGACGTCTTATGCACAAATAAGGAATGGTATGCATTTGACCTCTTGAATCCCTGTCGTTCAATCAAATCCGAAAGCTTTTGAAACCACGCTCTAGGACTCTGTTTAAGGCCATATATTGCCTTATGGAGTCTACAAACCTGTTGACACTCCCCCTCAGCAGCAAACCCCAGAGGCTGCTGCATAAAGACCTCTTCTTGTAGATCTCCATATATAAATACATTTTTCACGTCAAGCTAGAATAACGGCCAATCACGTGCTACAGCAACTGAAAGAAGGACACATAAAGTAGAATGGCGAGCAACCGGAGAAAACGTGTCCAAGTAATCAACTCCATAGGTCTGAGTAAAACCACGTGCCACAAGCCGTGCCTTGTACCGATCAAGGCTTCCATCTGCATGGTATTTAACAGTACCCACTTGCAGCTAACAATAGACGCTCCAGGAGGAGAAACAAGTGTCCAAGTTCCACGGGACTGCAATGCGGCCATTTCTTCTTCCATAGCAAGACGCCAGTTGCTATCTTGTAGTGCCTCCTGGTAATTGCGTGGAACTTCTACTGCAGATGGAGCTACTGCAAATCTTTGGAAATCGCCTGTAAGACAATGAAAAGAGACCTGGGAAGCAAGTGGATAGGATGCACAAGTACACCTCTGCTTCCTAATAGCGATAGGCACATCCAAATCTCCATGATCGTCATCCTGCTGTGTTCCATGTATCAATAGATCTTCAGACTCATCATTAGAAGTCAAGTTATCAGAACCAACCTGAGGCTTGCTGGATGACGGACCATGACCTTGAGCAGAGGAGGACCGACGAGTATAGTACTTTGGTAATGGGGGGACAATGGTTACTGGAAGTGGTAAAGGTGGAGGTGAAGGTATGACAGGAGGTAGTGGTGGAGATGGTGTAGAAGGTAACTGACTCATAGGAGGAGGTGGCATGAAGACCTCAGTATCAGAATGGGAAGTAGTCATTCTGTCACCTGTAGTAGAGAAGAATATCACATATTCAAAGAATGTGACATCGGCGCTAACAAAATATTTTCGACGCAGCGGATCAAAGCAACGATATCCCTTCTGTGTCCTGGAGTATCCCACACACACACACATTTGACAGCCCTGGGAGAGAGCTTATCAAGACCTGGCACCAACTGATAGACAAAAACAATACAGCCAAAGACACGGGGTGTAAGAGAGAACAACTCCTTCTCAGGAAAGACTATAGAGAAGGAGTTTTCTCACCCAAGACAGACGAGGGCATGCGATTCACTAAGTAGCAAGCAGTGAGAACCGCATCACCCCAGAACGAGTGTGGAGCATGACTCTGAATAAGTAGGGTTCTAGTGATATCCAATATATGATGATGTTTCCGCTCTGCAATACCATTTTGTTATGAAGTGTAAGCACATGAAGTTTGATGAATTATACCACGAGATGAAGAGAACAAGGACAGAGCTCTAATACAAAACTCCAATGCATTGTCAGAACGCACAATTTTCACAGAAGAAGAGAAAATATTTTGAATTTATTGATAAACATTTGAATCACTTCTCCTGCTTCAGATTTATTCTTCAATAAAAACACCCAAGACAAGCGAGAAAAATCATCTACTGCAACTAGATAGAATCTGTGTCCCTGGTGGTCAGGAACACGACTGGGACCCCAAATATCAATATGGACTAACTCGAACAAGGAGCTACTGCTCCGACTCTGACGACTCGGGAAAGTCGACCGATGATGCTTTCCCAACTGGCACGCTTCAGACTGGAAGGACGACTTCGGAGAAATCTGGGGCAAAACACGACACATCTTCTGAAGAGGGAGATGACCAAAACGGAGATGCCAGGTATATGGAGAGTCTGATCATGTAGACTGGAGAGATGCACCGACATAAGGAGTATGGACCAGACGATAGAGACCATTCTGCTCACGGCCACAGCCAATCACCTTGTCCGAGGGTATGTCCTGAAAAACAAGAGATGATGAGTCAAAAATAGCTCGACAGTTCAAATCCTTTGTAATTTGGCTAATGGACAGTAAATTCATAGAGAAATCGGGAGCATATAACACATTCTGCAGTCTCATGGAAGGTGTCAAGTCAATCTCCCCATGTCGTGTGATCGGGGAACGAGTCCCATTGGCTATCACCACAGTTCGTCCTGAAGAGACCGATCTATATGAAGTGAGTTGCTCTTTGTCCCTACAAAGATGATGTGTCGCTCCAGAATCCATAATCCAGTTTGTAATCATAGATCCATCACAAGAGGCGAGAGCATAAGAACTACCTGAGGTACTGGTTGTGGCAGGTGAACTGGCAGAGGCAGAGACGGCCACATCTGACTGACCTCCAGGAGCTGTATCAGGAGGCATGATATTCCTCAGTCTGGCAACAAGATCATCGAATCGCTGGTCCAACGAGGAAGGTGCAGGGGACTCAACTTGTTCTGCTACCCGAGCTGATGCAAGAAAGCCATGCATAGAGTAGCATTTATCCTCGGAATGACCAGGGCGACGACAATAACTGCATGGTTGACAAATCCGACCCCCACGACCTCGGGGGCCACGGCCACGAAAGGTAGAGGAGCCACCTCCCTCTGGAGGTTGCGATCGTTGAAGATGTCTGGCTGGCAGTCGAGCTTGGGACAGTAATTCGACTCAGTCGGCGAAAAGCTTCCTCCATAGGAGGAATAGTGGGGTCAGCAAGAATCTGAGACCAGGCAGCATCGTACTCTGGATCAAGGGCAGCCAGGAATACACCTACCATGGTAGCATTCCTGTACGTCTTCTGTTGCGCAGGAGTGGCCGTCAACGGCATGAAGCTATGGAGCTTCTCAAACATCCCTCGTATGGATGTGTACAGTGAGTGAAGGGGCGTCCATTCTGTTTGACTGTAAAAATATCATGTTGCAACTGAAGTATCTTTGTCCCGTTCCGCCTGCGAATATGTCGCTGCTAGAATGTCCCACATAGCCTTAGACGTGGGCTGATGCAGTACATCGTTGGCGATCTCTATCGTCAACATCCCAGATAGCCAAACTTTGGCATACGCATCATCCGCCTCCCACGAGGCATTCACCCCAGTCTTCTCCATCGGCTCCTCTTCGGTACGAATATGCTTCTTACCATTCGACTTCATCAGGCTCATGAACTGCATAGACCATAGCTCGTAATTTGTCTCGTCCATTTTCACAATAGGCGTTGGACCTCTGAATGCGCCAGTGGCGGGTACATCAACCTTGTTCTCAGACATACTGCCGAAAGAAGACTGCTACGGTGTAAGAAATCAGAGTTTGTGTGTCTATACAGACATATATGGGTTTAGGTGCACGTGTAGACTCATGCACACCAACCCATCAACCAACTGACGAAGCTGATAAGCACGGAGCTTGCTAGGGTGCCTCGTACGGAAGACAAGTCACGCGCGAGGGCTGTGAACGCGAGGTAGCACACGAGGCGGCGCGCGAGCGCGAGACAGTGCGTGAAGCGCGCGGTGCGCACGAGGCGAGGAGGCCGCGGCGCACTCGGCGGTGGCGCGCGCGTGAGGCGAGGAGGCGGCGGCGCGCAAGGAGAGGGCTGGAGGTAGGTTTAGGGTTTTTCGGGAATCGAGAGCTCCGGTCTAGGACCGCCGCTCTGATACCATGTTGGAGAAAAATAAGAGCCTTGTTATTTCTGAGAACCCTAGGCTCTCTTATATAGTAGAGAGGCCTATGGGTAAATTACTAAAGTGGAAAACAGAAATAGAGAATAAGAAAGAGATACATATGAAATATAAAAATATAAATATCTTCACAATATAGGAGAAGATCGCATTTGAATCATCATCAGAGGGACATACAAGGTATCAATAACAAGAAGCATCCCCGCAAGGTATGATCTCCGCAAAATTGTGAACAAGCAATTTATACATGAAGAGTTGAGAGTTGTGTGCTGAAAATATTGCATACGCCTTTAATCGAAAAAGTAATGTTTCCATGTCCCCACACATGCTCGATCAAGGTCTTGGACTACAAGAACACAAAAGAAATGTGCATGTTAGAACCTCATGTAGTCAAGAAGGAATCAAGAAGGAAATGAAGCAAATAAGAACATTGTCGAATTAAGAATCCATATGAAGAGATTTCTTTCACTAGTAGCATTGACTTTCTTCCTTGTAGATCTTTGGAGCTTCAATTGTCAGCAATGGAAGTTGATAGAGGAATAGGAACGAGGTCATGGTTTCCTCTTTGGAGAAGATAACGAGGAGAGGGACTCCAAAAGAAGGGATAATGAGATTGACGAGGGCGTTTATAAAGGGTTTATTTGATATAACTTGTGAAATATCAAAAGGTGTTCAAATATTCTTCATTCCAAGAGGGATTATGTAAACTCTGCATTAGCTAACTTTCCCATTTTCCAATGACCTAGTTTCAACAAAACGCACATAACTTTCAATATGTAACTCGGAATTGTGTGTTCCTGAGTTCCTTGGTAAGCATACAAAAAACCGGCTCTTTTTAATAAATAAGACACTTCAAGAAAGGGCCGAAAAATCATATTGTTACATTAATCAACAATTACATATACCCCATGAGGGTAAATAGTAACCATTTTTCCAGCCGAAAACCACGATGTACCGGATCCCTCTCCCTAGTTTATAAAAGGGAGAAAGAGTCCCTCCCTTGGTGTCTTAAACCCTTGACGGTTAGTTACATTAGGATAGATAGTTCCATCAGAACCCTGAACATTTACAAAATGTTGGAGGCTTAGCTCGTCCCATACATAAGGCCAACTTGGCATGAATTGGGTCACCAACATCCGAGTGATTGCATGTTTCTCCATCTCTCAGCCTTCTCAACCTCCACTCATCGAACTCTACTAGCTCACGCCCACCCCCCCCCCACCCCCAACATGCTTCAAAAAAAGATGTCCCCTGAAGGGCCCGAACACCAAAAAGTGTGGAAATGGATTTTGCATTTACAGGTTAAGAAATCTTCTACTATTTAATTTGCCTTTTGAGATGTGCATGTACATTGACCACAAAAGGCTCTTAGGAAATCTAGGCATGCCCATGAGCTTGGGTTTGGTCCCTGTGAGAAAATAGGAAGCGGAAGCGAAATTGATAAACAGAGCATAATCTAGAAATATGAAACTGGAAGAACAAAAAATTTTAACATGGAACCCTACTCCCTAAGGAGCAGGATAAAACCACAGGAGAAGCCCTCAAAGGGGCGTATGCTTTATTACTTTTTCTCAATGGATACAGGAGGTATGGGGCTCCTTATATAGCCGCCACAGAGCCCCCAAGTCCCACCCCTGGTAGATGTGGGACTAGACATCGGATGGGGTAAATGGATCTCTCCAGGATTTATATACTTTTTTTAATCGGATTTTTTTTGTTTGAACATTTAGCCCACATGAGGGGCCCAAACTGCAGCAAAAAAATATCTCCACCCCTCTTGGACCCTTTCAATTTAAAAAAAAAGACCCAATGGGATCACCGTTAAAGGGGTATCGCCCCCCCTAAGGCTCTTCTCAACCACACATGAACCCACCGCCACCGCTCAGTAGGGTTCTGTTGTAGGGAGATTGTAGCCTAGAAGCTCTCGTGCGTCGTCTGCGAGATCGGAGGGAGGCGGAAGGGCGCGCCACCACGTGGAGAATAATTGCAGACCTGGAGTCGCATGTGTGTTCGTGCGCATAGGGTTTAGCGAGGCATCGTCGCATGATTGCTCAGAGGGCGCTAGTTTGGAGATTAGATCTCCGCCAGGAGCTTTGAGATGCGCGCTAGAGATGAAGTCACGTATGGTCGTGCCTCTGCTGGTGTGCGCCTCCTGAGCATTGGAGATGCGGCTGCCAAAGGAGATCGGGCAGGAGGAGGGCTCCGCCTGGGAGCCAGAGCACCCGTCGTCGCACGATGGGAAGGGGCGACGCATCTGGAGCCAGAAGAGTCGCCTGGCACGCAGAGGGAGTCATCCGCCTAAAAGGAACAGATCTGCGCGTGAATCGATTCATCATCGTTTGTTCGTTTGGAAGGTGCGCGGAGATGTTGTTGATCTCCTGGATCAAGGACAAGTGATGATCTGGGACTGGTTTGCACGAGATAGGGTTCCCAAACCCAAAGTTGAATCATTCTGACTAGGATTAGGGTTTCCAGGAACCCTGAAACTTGAGAACTTATACCACCATTGAATTAGGGTTTAAAACCCCCAAAATTTCTGGAACTTGATCACGGATACATAAACTTCAAGAAATCTTCAAGAACATGATTAGGGTTTGAGTAAAAACCCTATACACTTAATCTCGAATCTTGAATAAATCGTAAATACATAATCAAAAAACATAAATTCCTCGAGAATCGAACCCGCTCTGATATCATGTTAGAAAATAGGAAGCGGAAGCAAAATTGATAAACAGAGCATAATCTAGGAATATGAAACTGGAAGAACAAAGAATTTTAACGTGGAACCCTACTCCCTAAGGAGCGGGATAAAACCACGGGAGAATCTTTCAAAGGGGCGTATGCTTTATTACTTTTTCTCAATGGATACAGGAGGTTTGGGGCTCCTTATATAGTCTTCATAGAGCCTCCAAGTCCCACCACCGTAGATGTGGGACTAAACACCGGATGGGGTAAATGGATCTCTCCAGGATCCATTTACCCATCTCCCTCATAAATGACACATACAATGAATACTCCAACAATCCCAATTAAATCCGATAGTAACCCAAAATGCTCAAGTACGAGTTCTCAATTAGCAATCCTTCATTCATATAACCCACTCTAGCATTTTATAAGACTCCCATGCAGGATCATGTCTGAGATGTCTAATGTTATGATCCCCAAACTTGAACTAGTAGCATCACTATTTCAACATATCCAATCATTTATTTGCACCAACAGCAATGGCTTCACTCTCTTGAATAGATGTTTCCTCCAAGTTCTTAGTAGAGGTGCATCCACCTCTCATGTAGGCCTTCTCACTATTAAAAGAAAACTTCCTTGATTCCATTTCACAATATCTCAGCCCTAAACTATCATAGTTATCAAGTTAAATTTAGTCGTAGCAACTTGTGCCGTGTGGACCCAAAGGGACTCACAGACAACCATCTATCGTCAAGTAAATCCCTTGCTTTTATAATCATTTCTCGCATTTTGTGAATAGTTCATGTGAGATTATGCTTAGGATGCCACACACATTACACAATGTCTTATCTACTACCAATTTGCCGATGATAGTGACCTCTACCTCTTCTGTAGCAAGTAAAACCACCGGATTCCCCTCAAAGTCACCTCAACCACCCAAACACGTCCGATCAGTCAAAATCTCAAAAAGATGCACAAAAACCGAACGCCGTAGGAACACTGGATGCGAAGGAAGGGGCAGGCGAACTTACGAGCTTCCTGAGGATGCGGTCGTAGTGGGAGAAAGGGTGAGCGAGGGCGAGGAGGACGACGGCAGCGCGCGGCGCGGAGAGGAACCTCTTGAGGAGATGGTGGAGGACGAACGCACCGCTCGTCTCCGCCCGATCCTCCACCAGGACGAACCTTGCGGCTCCGAGCCCTAAGGCGTCGTCCAGGAGATTGGGGGCCGACCTGCTCATCTCTGCCGCCCGCCGGCGGGGGAAACCTCTTTTTTACTATAATTACAATAATTATTTACTTGACTAACAAAACAACGGATAAATCTCGGGGTAAATTTCAAAAAAAGGCCTCAATCATTTCTTGATTTCTAATCACGTGCTTCATTTTTGAAATATAACAAAGAAAGTGTTAAACTTCTAACTTTATGGTTTAACGTCCACATATAATGGCAGCGGAAGCTTATACAAGGATACAGTGCATTTCGAGGCATGTAATTGAAAAATCGAGACATTGTAGGGTCTTTTTCTCTAATTGCCATAAATTTTACTTATCTTTTATCTTACCTTATTCATTATCCTTCAACGTAATGGAATCAGAATAACATTGACAACAAAGTATAAACTGATTTGGTTAATACTAATGTTCAAGTAAGATCAAAATAAATATTCTTTTGATGCAATAAGTCATTCTCTTCAGAAAAGATTTTTTGTCGATAAGAATGAGCATCATGTGGTAAGATTATGCAAGTAATGGTAATATTATGTTCTTGAAGGTAAAAACATGTAGGTCTCGGTAAAGAAATTAATTATATAGATTGATAATGGAACAGGAAGAAAGGTAAGAGAGTATCTTCTGTCATATTTCGTAGCAACACCTGAAATCACATTTTATTTGGCCTAAATAATCTCTTCTTGAATCTTATATGTACAAAATTAAAAAGGATTTATACATTTGTTTCTTGCAAAAAAATGCATTTTGTACTTTTACCCATGTCTCTTTGAGATTTTCACAACAATTCCCTCTTGCTTACACGATGGTCTATATAGACTTTCGAATTGTCCATCTTCGCCTATGTCGATTGAGCTGAGTGTAGAAATTTAGAATGCTAATCGACATCATAGTTTAAATATGACAAAGGTAAAGACACAAGTGTAACTGCAAATGAAAATATCTCGGCCCAGATCGAGATGAATATCAACCCCTAATATCCTAGACGTGAGCAGGCATGCATACACATACATGCACAAAAAATTAACACTCTCTTTTGAGGCGTGTTTGAAAATTGGAACATGAAAACGTGACTGAATTGGCCTTAGTTTCTCTTCGGGACTGAGTGGAAGAAGGGAGGGGACTCTCGAAGGAGGAAAAGGATTAAATTACTTGGAAAGAATTGAATGAGGAGTCATATGAGGTGAAAATCTCATGTACGATTTTGCAGAGTGACAATAAGGGTGACTTATCTGTCCATTTTTCCACCATCACCCCCAAAAACCAAACTCTTTACATAAAGTTGCCTATGATTATCCTTTGGATTTGAGATCACTGCTTATATACCTGGTAGTGGTCATAATTCACAAGAACGTTATGTAGTATTAGTAAGAGGAGGAATGGTTAAGTATTACATGGTGTGAGATATCACATTGTTCGAGGAACCCTAGATGTTGTCGGAGTAAAGGATCGTCAACAAGGGCGTTCTAGTGCATCGTTCTAATTCAAGTCTTGTATCATCTGACGATGCCATGTAAATTACTAGAAGCATGTGAAGTGTATGGCAATCCAATAACGGAAGTTCCGTAAGAGGATTGGAGAAAGCTACCATGAGACAAAAGATATTCTTTCTAAAGAGAATCAAACTATCTTGACTAGTAAGCTTTTGAACTAGCTCTCAATAGGATAGTGTGGATTCAATACTTCTTGGGAGAGGTCGTACCTTTCTCCATTCAGTGAGGCCTCTCATCCACCAGGTTTGATGATATGTTGATTGACGATATGTAGATGTATAAAAGCCTATGTGTTTGTATATATGTGAATTATACTTTGGTTAATGATCGTATATCGTTCTTAGTAAGGACGGATAGAGAGGGGGGCAAGGAGGGGCAAGCGCCCCTCCTAAGTTTTAGGAAGAAAGTATCGCACTTGTTTAATTCTATGCCATTCTAAAAATAGAATCCAACTTTGAGAAAGAATGGTAACTCTCTCTCTCTCTCTCTCTTCTATCTTTCTCTTGTTTATCCCTTCTCTCCCATTCATTTTGCTCTTTTAGCATTTGGATAACTAAAAAAAGTATATGGCAACATTGCTTTTAAGGTCTTGAAAATTTATATTTTTTTATTAGCTAATATTATGCCTAACATCAAACTTTTGACTTGTTTAAAAAATAATTATATATTAGCTTTATATCTTAATATATTTTTAATTAATAACTAAATAATAGTCTTGATTCAGTTATTTGGTCATATTATTTGACCAAAAATATTAGAACTTTTTTGAATTTCTCAAAAAAATAATATGAGAAAAGTGAGATAATACTAATTAATAGTAAATAATATTTGCTTTCTTTCTAAAAAAGATAAAAATGATTGAAAAAAAAAGAAGTAGGAAAGAAATAGTTCTAATAGCTTATTCAACAATTTGAATCAAATGGACTTTATTGTCTCTATTCTGCATTTTTCATACAAAGAAGAAAGATAAAGAAAACTATATCGCAGAGCCCTATGTATAAAAAATATATAACATGAATAGTTCAATGCTGAAAGTAATTTTTACTACGATAAAATTCAATCTAAATGGATTTCAATTGTAAGATATTTTTGCAAATCTTAGAGATATACAGAGATAAAATTTATAGAAATTATAGTAATTACAAATCTTGTTTATATTATTTTTTTGATTATTTAGAAATTTTAAAAAAGATTTTTTGTCAGTATTGTTGCTCATTGAGAAAGTTTTATCAAAGTTGTACACATAATTTGCATTTTGTTAAGTTTTATTGAAACATATGATTGTACTTGTCAACATATATAATAGTATAAGAACAAACTATGCAATACATAAATGTGAAATGGAGATTGCATAATTTGGTTATTATTGTCGCATGAGATATAAAATTTTTTATTGTAATAAATTGTTTCTTGCAAGTCAAGGAACCAATAATTCTACTTTGTTGCATTTAAAGAATGGAAAGATATTTTTAAACCAGCGTGAGGTAATTTGATGAAGAGTTATGACATGTTTTTTTATTGTACTTTTTTCATATGTTAAATATTTCTATTACATTAATAGATATATGATTATTTTTAATTTGTGCCCCCTCCGATATAATTTTCTGGCTCCGTCCCTGGTTCTTAGACTAAACATGGTATACAATGGATTTTTCCTCTGCAGCGATGAGCATCTCGTGGTAAGAATACTCAATGTCTAAGAACGTGTATTGTATGTAAAGGATATATACTCGATCGCAAAATTACGAAGTACCTGAAGAGAGCGATTTATTGTCTCAAACCCTTAGATTAATTTGGTATGGACGGCTGTGATAAACATATCAAATCCGTTGTGTTTCCTTTTATATCAGGAGTATCCAACCCCGAACAAACTTCAATGGGTTGATTTTGAAAGATGTTTGAATTATAAATTATTCCCAATTCACAAATATCTATAACTAGTATCCGTGCTATTTAAATGGATCACATATACCCGTGAGCATCGAAAATATTTGAATGGATCATAGATGCATGATGATTGTTTAGTTATACCTATAGATACATTTATATTCGGAAGGAGCATTGCTCGAAAACTAAGCAGAGAGACGTTCTAGAAATAGAACAATGGATAATCGTTATTTTATGATTTATTGCTGGAAATGATTAGGAGAGTTAATTACGAAAGTCAACCTGATTTAAACTTCTAAGAAAAGCATTAAATAGATGTATGTGAAATCTATACTATATATTAAGCAGGGGGTGTTGGCCCCCCGCCTATTAATTTTTTCTCAGAAAATTCCCATTCTGCCCTTCTGATTCTGCCCATGTCACGCCCATCGTCATTCCAATTTCACCTCAGCTTGTGAATGTGCCCTCTCTTCCTCTCATCCGCTCATATCCTCCACACAGCACCCCCACCCCTCCGCCATCGACGTTGTCATCCCGGTCGATCCCTCCCCCTAGGCCTCCTCTGGCTGGTCCCCATTCCAGGATTTTCTTCGTCGTTGCCGCACAGCCTTCTCCCTATTTCTTTCTTTCTGCAATCCCTAGGTCCCTGCCCTCGGCTCCCTCCCTCGCTGACCTCTGCACCGCCTCCGTCCCGTCTCCTCCTCATCCACCTCAATCTCCCTTCTTGAGCTCCACCTCCCTCTCCCCCCACGATAAATCCTGAAAGGAAGATCCGAAAGTTCGAACAATTGGAATAAAAAAGTACTCCCCAAACTCGATGCAGCATCGCGGGGAACAGAGGAGAGACGGACGCGCTGCCGTGTTCTAAGCGATCTAAGCGATGTTCTTTCGAAGGAGAGGAACATTGTCATTCCCGTTGGTAATCAGAGCCCCGTTCTTTCTTAGAAATCTACCTCAATAGTTGTCACTTTTCTCACTACTGGACTTTAAATCCCACTTCTTGATTGCCATCATTCTCTTCACCTCTTTTATATTTAACGTTTCTTTTTGTATGACAGTAAAATGTATTTTTGCCCCTCTTTGTTCTGTTGAAATCAAATATATGTTATTTTTTTAGAGAAAAATATGTATAAAATTTGCCTTCTTTTTTGTGCACTTAAACTTAGCAACGAACCAACACATCTTTTTTAAGCATCCATATGCATTATTTGATGCATGTTCTGCATGGAATTTTCCGTGGCTCAGGAGTGGATCTAAAGTATTGGCTTGCTAATACACATCTTTTAAATACTTGTGATCTTTTCATCTTCCAAATGTGCAGCTTAAACTCTCCAAAATTCACGAGCTCTCAAATTTAGCAGCTTAAGGTTTACATGTCCTATCGAAAACAACATGAGATTAAGTTTCTAAAAACAACGCAACTTGAAAAGTGACTTCATGATTTATCTTTCAAATCTAAAAAATGGGAAATGTTACCTTAATGTTAATAATTGGTTATGCTTGAAATGGTGGCAATAAAAGTCCTCTTGGGTTAGAATAGGGTGGATATTGTGAAATTGCACATATTGGTCGTAAATATAACAATTTTAGGTCTAATTGTTATCTAGATTGTATCTATATAGATTTCACCATTAGCTTTTGTTATATTCAGAAATTGAGTTTCCATGTAGCTGGGCATTGCCTTGCTAAAGTAGGCACATTAATATCAAATTGAGATTGTCATACAACTTCTCTTTGTGCTAATTCCAGACAATGCTAAAGTATGAACATTAATATTGAGTTGAGATTGTCACACAACTTCTCTTTGTGCTAATTCGAAACAATGATTCCACAAGACTTGGAGTTTAATTACGAGACATCTAGCCTCTATATTGTGCTGTATGTTATATGAATTCAACATGTTTTTTTCTTCAAAATCTAACAAAATCTTTCTATTTTGGTCATATATTTCTAACTGCGATTAAGATTTATATGTCCTCTGTTATCCAATAATAAAAATGTTGTAGGAAACAAATATCGCTTGGTTTAAAAAAATTTAGGAACAAGATTCTGAATTTCTAAAAATCGATAATATTGCAGTAATGACAATGTGGCAAGAAAACATGGCATGTAATGTACATTTATTTGTCCGTCATAAGATTTCTTTAAAAAAAATAAAGATCTATACACTTAAAGTTAGTAAAAAAAAGGACTAAATATGAATACTAAATAAATAAATATGTCAATTATATGCTATCAAAATCCTCTCCTCCCTATAAATGTAACATAAATCATCTCAAATGATTAAAATCCTCTCCTCTCTGTGAAACCTCGAAAGACACCCTTATGTCATTTGTTGGTTAGAAAATTTTGAAACATGTAGTTTGCGAATACATAATATTGTTGAAACTGACCTTTATGGCAAGCCACTATTTAATAATGGATGAAAAACACTATTATGAAAGCTAAAGTACTGGAGGATATTACAATGAATCATGAAATACCTAATATGAAGGGGGACAAAAAATAAATGCAATCTCTTCGATAAATGGAACCCCTCAACTTCAGATCAATTGTTAGCTTATATCCTAAAGCTGCAAATTCTCATGAAAAGATCGAAACATAACGTTTTCTTATAGTTTCAAAAATGTTACTTCGAATTCAAAATTCAGATAGAATTATTGATGGGTATTAAAAAATGTAGACTAAATCATACAAGCATATACATGTTTAAAATGAAAATATGGTGTAAGTTGAATAATATGATAAATTATTTTATAGATTACTTTAAGTATATCCTTATTTCATAAATTTTCCATGAAAGAAATATTTAATATTATGAAAAATTGCATTGAATTATGTGGCATAGTTGCAATTGAATTCGTAATTAAATGTGTATATTATAATGGGCATATAAATTTGAATACTAATATTTACAAATATGAAGTGACAATATATGAGTACAAATAAAAAACAAATGTGAATATCGACATCAACGTATAAAGGAAAACGTTTGTAGACCAAATATGAATATAGGTAAACATGTTTACATCATCAAATATATGTATTTCAACATAGTTTGCATATTTATTGTGTGGAGAATGGATTCAAGATATATATCAAATTTATGATCTTCAAAGTTTCGACAATAAGTTATATCAACGAGAAATTTGACTGTTCAATGTTATCCTTTTTCTTATGACGGAAAAAATCTCAACGGATAATTATTGACACAGAAATCATTAGATGAATTGGTGTCATATATTTTAATGTTAAAATTACAAAGTTCAATGAGTAGTCCTTATATAGATTGTTACCAATGTAATTAATATTTGTTACAGATTTAAGATATAAAATACATTCTATTTTGTGTAGTAGTTTGATCAATATATATGTGTAATCAATAGTATGGTTTTTTCTCCCGTGCAAAGCACGGGGCATGCACTAGTAATTATTATATAAGAGAACAAATAGCAATAAAGATATAATGACGATATGCCACTTCGAAAAAAAAATAGAACATAACATTTGACAATGATGGAGAGGATGATGATTCGTCTCCACTATCGAAATTGATGAGAAGGCACTCACTGCAAGCGCTTCACTGTGATTATTATCCTATTATGGATCGTGTGTTTGCAAGATTCAATTCACAAATGTTGAAGGACATGATGCAAAATTTTGGAGACCTCTCTTTTTCTAGATCTTAAGGGGTTTTAAAAAGAAAGAGATATTTACACTCATAATCTTGAATATTTTCGTAATTACTCCAGGTACCTTTTTAATTCATAATTACATGAGAGACATCGAAAAATGCTTAACTCTGCATGACATAACCCTATATTATGTTCCGTTTGGAATGTTCGTGATATTTGACAGTTTTTATTTAAAAAAAACAAATTGCCCCTAATGCTCAATCTTATTTGCAAATTATGCACTCTCGTTCACTTCCTCACTCCCATTCCACCTGAGTGTCATCTTTGATAAAACGGGGTGTCGGTGTTGTCGCAACTGTTGTTGCGTGGAGAGGAGGCGGAGGAAGGTGAGCGGTGATCACGCTAGCGTCGATGCCCTGAGGAGGGAGAGACTGATGATGTTTCTCCGTTGTTGTGCCTCCCCTCCCATCTCCTTGACACCATCCTCGCCCCCCTTGACCTCCGCTCCCATCTCCGCCTCGGCATGAACTACAACTTTCTCCACCACCACGCCCACCGATGTCCCGGAGGAGGAGGACATTGGTGCCCTCTCTCTGTTGTTGTGCCTCCCCTCCCATCTTCTCGACTCCATCCTCACCCCTCGACCTCTGCTCCCACCTCCACCTCGATGTGACATGTATCTTCCTCTACCACTACGCCATCTGCATCGGGTGCGTGGGCTCATCATCGTGCAAGTCTTGGAAGGTGTGCGAGTCATGGATTTGAAGGGGTAGAGGAAGGGGGAAGAAGAGCGAGGAGGTGGAGGGCTGACGGTGGGGGAGGGGCTGGAGGAAGAAGAAGGGGGATGTGATTGGTGGGACTAAGGTGGAGGTGGTCGGCGCATGGGGGAGGAGGAAGATGGGGGTGTTGTTTTTTTTTCTTTTTTTCCTTTTGGTCTAGTTATAGCCATTGGATAAACGATAGGTTAGATTAACTCAAAGGTCTAGTTGAGTTATTAGACTAAATAACGAAAGGTTATAGGCATAAGACGGAACACTTATCCAGAGTTTCTCGTGTAATTATGAATTATCAAGGGTTACTAAGATAATTACGAAACTACTCAGGATTATGAGTCTAAATATTTCAAAAAGGAATCCTCTAGGTAAGGGGCATGAGAGTTTTCCTAAATGATCGTCGAGTATGCTCTGTGGAGCTCTGAAATTCTACTAGTTGTAACTGCCATCTATTTTTTCAGATATGAAATATGTACTTGTTTCTAAGATATTTGAAAACAGAAATGGAACTATGGATATCTATTAAATTAAAAAAAATAGTTCCATCAGAACCATAAAATCATGGGGATTTTTTTTGAAACATATAAAGGATCACAATAAGAAAATGTTAAAATCAATATAGATGAGTGATTCTGCCAAAGAATCCTACTTTTTCCAACCACATGACTATGATAATTACAACAAACACATGCAACTCTTGTGCGCATCCTTCTATGTACATGATGACATGAACAAATCTAATAAGGAAGGTAGTGAGTACTTGTTGTGCATCTAACTCGAGAACTGTTTAATGGGTAGAAGGATCTCTCCTTCTTAGACCCAGCCATTCCAATCCCAATTTCTACCCAGTTGAGACAATTATTGGCTACTTAGTTGGTGGAGGACCCAGAGAAAAGTAAGGCTAGATTGAGGGGAGAGGGAAGAAGGAGGACTTGGACTTGTAAGCCCTTGGCGACCTATTGATGCAATAAAAATTATTGTTTTATCACCCGTCCATCTGAAATGAAATATTGAATGAATGCACTTTACTTTTAATGCCCCTATTAAGGCTATGTACAATAGCCATATCAAATACCATGCAGTTGAGAGGACACGTCTGACTTCAAACATGTGATATTCAATAAAAATCTCTGATATGAGAAGAGATGGCAATCTTTCTCTAAAGATCGATTTCCAACTGACTTCTTGATGCAGGTCCTCTACATGAGAATGGGGATTCAGAAGTATTGGAATAATCAAGTTAAAGAGTTGACTTAATGACGTCGAGATAAACTAAAACATGAATCGTAAATGTCACAATCGGGCACACATTATTTGACATGAGACAAATATGCATCTATATGATTGAGTATGCACATTATTTGACATGAATCGTAATCTTCACGATCATGCACACATTATTTGACTTGAGACAATATGTGTTTATATTTGACCTGAGACCAAGAGTGCTTCACTAACTTTGATTATCCTATCATGGATCGTGTGTTTGTCGAATTCAAATTAATAAGGGATATTTACCCAGCGAACCCTGAAATCTTTCAAAATTACCTCTACGACCTTTGAAACATCGATATTCCTCCCTAGACCCCGTAATCTTTCTCCGTCTTACCCTATAGACCCTACCGTTAATTTGAGATTTTTTAAGTTAAATTGGTTGGGTTTAAGTTGAGTTAATCTAACCCTAGCAAATCCAAGGGCCCTCCTTTCATCTTCTCTCCCCCTCCTCTCTCGCTCCGACCACCACCTTCATCCCCTCCCCCCAAAGTCTTTCCTCTTCGTCGTCAACCTCCAGATCCCCTCCCGCTCCGACCACCACAGCGCCGTTTTCTACTTCGCCTCCGACGGCCCCCTCCCTACCGGCTCCCTTCTCCACCGATTTGCATACACAGACGATGACGCCTTCCGCAACCATCGTTTCAAGCTCGTGAACCGTATCGTCAGGGGGCCGTGGCTCGTCCGGGCTGCAGTTGGGAACCACGCGGCTTGCCTGCTCGGCAAAGCTCTCACTTGTACGTACCACCGAGGGGAGGGGTACCTGGATAGAAAAGAGGAGTGGATACTCACATCAGCTGTGCTCCGCGATTTCTTCCTGGGATTCAGACCGACGTTGCTCTCTTTGCCATTGGCAATGACCCTATCGGCATCAGGCATCAGTATTCTCTGCTTTGCCGAAGGTTTCTGCTGTGAACGGGATGCCATTCGAGGAACTTGAGGCCGGTATCCACTTGACCCCCACCGCTCGCCTCGCCATTGAAACCAGAAGATTCTTCCCCAAGGTTATCCACAGCAGCGGGAGCATCATTCTTCTCATCCGCCATGAAGAAATCCATCGCCAGTGCTGCGGAGAAGTTGCCCGGTTGGACGGCATTGGGGTCACTAAAGTAGTAGTTCTCCACATCCGTATGCGAAACGAAAGAGTGCCGCCGCCTTGCCTTCTCCTCCAAGCAAGTGCGACGACAGGAGCCAGCGGGCTCTAGTAGCGGCTCCGGTGGCTGGCAGCCGAGGCGCGCTAGGGCCGGCGGGGGAGCAGGGGAAGCGACGCCGGGGCTTTGGACGGCACGGTGGGGTTGAGGTTTCGAGGAGGACGGCGGGGAGGGCCAAATCCAAGGGGAAATGGCAATGAATGTAAATTTAACAAACAAATTGGGTATAATGTAAACTAATATAACGGAAGCCGGTTAGTTTTAACGGACAAATGGATGGGAGTTAACCAGAGGGTCTGCACGGTAATGGTTAGCAAGATTACAGGGTCTAGGGAGGAATATCGATGTTTCAAAGGTCGTAGAGGTAATTTTGAAAGATTTCAGGGTTCGCTGGGTAAATGTTGAAGGACGTAGAAATTTTTTGGAGATGGTACTTTTTTTCTAGATCATAAGGACTAATCAAAAGGGCTTTAAAAAGGAAGGGATATTTACACCTATAATTCTGAGTAGTTTCGTAATTACCCAGAGAATCTTTGATAGTTCATAACTACATGAGACACATTGAATAATGCTTAACTCTTACGTGACATAACCATGTATTATGTTCCATTTGGGATGTCCATGATATTTGATTATTTCCATTAAAAAATACAAAAATACCCTCCAATATTCAATCTTATTTGTAAATCATGCCCTCTCGTTCTCTTCCTCATTCCCACTCCACCTAAGTGTCATCTTTGATCAAGTGGGACGGCGGTGCCGTCGCAACCATTGTTGCGTGGAGAGGAGGCATAGGAAGGCGAGCGACAGCCACGCCGACATCGATGCCCTGAAGAAGGAGATCGGCGTCGTGTCTTTGCTACTGCGTCTCCCCTCCCATCTTCTCGACTCCATCCTCTCCCCCCTCGACCTTTGCATCCATCTCCACCTCGACGTGACATGCAGCTTTCTTCACTACCACGCTCGTCGATGCCCCGAAGGAGGAGGAGATCGACACCATCTCTCTCTGTTGTTGTGTCTCCCCTCCCATCTCCTCGACTCCATCCTCGCCCCCTCGATATTTGTTCCCACCTCCGCCTCGACGTGACCTATACCTTCCTCCACCACCATGCCATCTTAAAGTGCATCGGGTGTGTGGGCTCCATCTTCGGGTGGCTCGCCATCGTGCAAGTTTTGGAAGTTGTGTGAGTCGTGGGTTTGAAGGGGCAGAGGAAGGGGGAAGAAGAGGGGGAGGTGGCCGATGAGCTGAGGGTGGAGGAAGGGGGAGGGGGCTGGACGAGGAAGAAGGAGGACATGATTGGTGGGACTAGGGGGAGGGGGTTCCATGCCTGGTGGGAGGAAGATGGGGGGTGTTTTTTTCTTTTTTCCCTTTGTTTAATTTTAGTCGTTAGATCAATGATAGATTAGATTAACTCAAAGATCTAGTTGAGTTATTAGACTAAATAATGGAGGGGTATGGGTGTAAGAGGGAGTACTTATCCGGGTTTTCTTGTGTAATTATGAATTATCGAAGGTTCCTGAGGTAATTACGAAACTACTCATGGTTATGGGTATAAATATCACAAAAACAAATCTTTTGGGTTAGGGGCGGACTCACAGGAGAGTTTTCCTAAATGAACTCATCAAGTTTGCTCTGTGGAGCTCTGAAATATGGAATTCTAGTTGTAACTGCCATCTATTTTTTCTGATATGAAATATGTACTTGTTTCTAAGATATTTGAAAATAGGAATGGAACTATTGATATCTATTAAATTAAAAGAAATAGTTCCATCAGAACCATAAAAACATGGTGATTTTTTTCTTCAAAATATATGAAGGATAGCAATAAGGAAATATTAAAATCAACGTAGATGGGTGGTTCTTCCAAAGAATCCTACTTTTTTCCAACCATATGACTAAACCATGTTAATTCAATGCAAACCTTTCCAATTCCAGTTTTGGAGTTATATTGAAAATTAAATTGTTTACGTAACGATAGAAAGGCATAAATAACTATAAAGGCATAAACACAAATATGAGTGCCCTATAAAGATCGATACGAAGATACATAACATTAATCACATAGGCTGAACAATATTTTAATTTTTTTTAGTACTAGAAGGGGGGAGTTTGAGGGGGATATGAACTTTGGTCTTTTTTAGTGGGAGCCACCGCTTCAACCACTAGACCATTATGGGGTTCAATAACATTTTAATTGCTTGATAGTTATTTTAATTGCTTGATAATTCCAACAAACACATGCAACCCTTGTGCGCATCCTTCTATGTACATGACATGAACAAATCTAATAAGTAAGATAGTGAATACTTATTATGCATCCAACTTGAGAATTGGTTAATGGGTAGAAGGATCTCTAATTCTTAGACCCAGTCATTCCAATCCCAATTTCTACCATGTTGAGATAATTATTGGCTACCTAATTAGTTGAGTACATGGAGAAAAGGAAGGTTGGATTGAGGGGAGATGGAAGGAGGAGGACATGGACTTGTAAGCCCTTGGCGACCTATTAATACAATAAAAATTATTGTTCTATCATGTCCATCTGAAATGAAATATCGAATGAATGCACTTTACTATTAACGTCTCTTTGTACAATTAGGGATATGTACCATAGCCATATTGAATACCATGTAGTTGGGAGGACACGTTGTTGGAAATGCGAGCCCACGACGAGCCATTATGCAATAAATATTATTGCAAATATCATTCCCTGGTCTGAAATGAAGAATAATTAATTTGCATAATAGGTCCCTTAGTACAATTAAGGTTATGTACCATGGCCATCTTAATAATCATACAGTTGTTGATTCAACTATTGAATCATAGAGGCTGGTGCTTGGATGAATATCTAAAGGGTTAGATAGAGGACTCATCGAGCACCGTCAAATGATTGTTAAGAGATGATCTCCAGCCTGAGTAGGAGATGGCAATCCTGTCTCAGTAAGGCTGATATCTGACTGACCTCTTGATGCAGGTCCTCTGCATAGGAATAGAGATTCGGAGGTGTCAGATTAGTTAGGTCAAAGAGTTGACTTAACGAGATCGAGATAACCAAAGTCCTATATCGTATGCTGTAATGATATAGGCACGCATCCTCTGACCGGAGACAGATGTGTTACTATATGTCTGAGTGTGTACATTTGGCAGACCAATAGGTTGATGACCTAATCAAGGTCTATACACCGGCGCGCTGGTGTGCATATAAGAGCATATGAGTAATACGATCTCTCAAAGGGATCATACAGGTTCAGTTACTGAACCGGAAGACATGAGCTCACTCATGAGATATTGGGAAGAATCAAATTCCATGCGCATGGTCGTCTCGCTTTGGAAGCTTGACTGAATTTGTCGGTTTGATATATACTATTAGTATATGATCAAGACCTAGGTATGATATACACTTTTGGAAAGTGTATGATCGATACCAACTCCCAATGATCGAATGAGAAACTTACTGATAAAACCATGAAGTAGACAGTATAAAGTTGATCCGATACTTCGGGTTTAGTCTGAGTCTTCCAGTATGCAGGATGTACAGGTATTGGGAATACCTGAGGGTGATTTGATCATAAACGGTTGTATAACCATGACGCTTCCATTCCTAGGGAGTGATGAAACGGGTCTGGATTTTAGTGACTCCTCTTAGTAGAGAAGTGATCTGATCTTGGTCCAAGTGTTGGACATTGACCTGAATATGATTCATATACAATGAGAAGATTAGATTTACGGTCTTGATTTAATCAAGCATCTATGGGAGGCCCGCGATCTGGATTTGAGATACGATCTCAAATATCCATGTCACTATACATGGAACAATACAATCGCCCTGTCCTTATCTCCAAGTATCTGAGGAGAAATAGCATTGTTCTTAAATGGTTTAAGAACAATTCCATAAGATCTAAGCAAAGAGAGATTGGTAATTAAATGTGATTTAATTATCATGATGTATGAGAAATTATCCAATATGATTAAATGTGATTTAATTATTTTGGATAATAATAATGTGGATAGAAATGTCCAATTATTCATAATATATTATAAATGTGATTTATAATGTATTAGAGAGAGTTAATTATAATTTATATGGGTTGATTAATTAATATGTGTATTGGATACACATTGTGTAATTAATTAACAATATGAATTATATGTTGTTTTGGGTTGTGAATATGATTCACAATTTTTCCATGGCAAGAATGCAATATTCTCAAAGATAATTGTGAATTATTTTTGAAGAATAAAACCCAATAAATTTGTTGCATAATAAATAAGAGAGATTGCAAGGAGATATGCAATCTCATGGATTTCCATGAGATTGCAATCCCCATGCAATCCCCGTGGGCGGCACAACATTCCAATATGGAATGTGTGGCCGCCCACTTGGAAGGCACATGGAGATGAAATCTCCATGTGTCTTCTCTCCTTATTTGTTGGGTTGATTTATGAATGAATTATATTTGATTTTGTCAAATATATTTTAACCTAAATTTGTTGTTTTTGTCAACAACAATCTTAGCCATTGGATAAACATAAATCAATCTCATCCATTGATTTTATGTGTCCCATGGATTGAGATCCATGGATCCCAAAACCCTATAAATAGAGAGGCATACTTGGCTCTCTCTTAAGACATGCTATTGTAGCAAAACTCTCTCTCTCTCTCTTTCTCATACTCGACAGCCCTCCCTCTTCCTCTCTTCTTGGTGGCCGTCCACCTTGGTTGAGGGAATCGTCGACGATTGCGCCATCGTGCTGCCGCTTCGACTCTCTGCGGTTCTTTGTCTTCTTGGAGTGCTTCACTCACGAAGGAGATATTTGATCTCGTGCGACGAGATCAGGAGCAACCGCGCTTGGATCAACTTGGATTGCGAGGACACCGCGACTCATCTCCGCGCTCGCAAGCCGTTACTCCGACGATCGGACTTGAGACAGGAGGTCTCTTTTCGTAGAGACTTGATCAACCACGCTTCAAGAGGTATTGCATTATACTTGCTGTGGTTATAGATGAAACGATTTGAGAATGGTTCTCAGATCATGTGGTTTCATCGGTTTAAAATTTTTTTAAATTCCGCTGCACCGAACAACTAGTACGACTAGTCGTTCTTCGTCGTATCCGATACGACGGTCACGCTTCCGTGATGCGCTTGAGGATTTCTCCATATCCTTCAAGTGGTATCAGAGCCTTAGGTCGACGGTTTCGAATATGATTCGAAAAACCGAGGACGACTTGGGTTCGTTAAGGTCGCAAAAGTTTTTATCGCATTTGATTTCATAGATCTGTTTAGTAAATAAATTCGGCACTGTTTAAATTTTTTAAACACAAATTTAATACTTGGATTTTGTTCCTCATTAAATAAGGAAACCATAGGAACTGAGTTTGCGTAAATCGGATTTCGTATGCTCTAGTTATGGTTGTTTTAATGGACATGTATGCACTGTTGCGGGAACAATAGATTTTAACATAATTAAAGAGTTAATTACTGTTATCATCTGCCTCGAAATGCGTGCAAATCCACTTAAGTTCTGTCCTAAATCAAGTTAGCAATCTATGAAAATTGAGTTTGTTTAATTTGGATTTAAATTGATTGAGATATGTTAATTTTAGTAAGTAGGGGTCCTTACTGAAATTACATTCCTAATCTAGAACCAAGTGATTGTCAATTAGTGAAATTAATTGTTAATTTCATGAAATAATCTTGAAAAATATTTGTAAAATATTGAAACATGATTATTTGCCTAATTGACTTGGCCCTAACCAATTAATTGATTAAGATGTGATCTAAATCATAATTGGAAACCACAATCTTTCAAACTTGATGCTTGAATAGGATTTGGGAATTTGTCTAGCAAATTTCCTTATAATAAAAAATGTTTTGATTATTACTATATGGTACAATTTCGGTTGAAGAACCGATGATCATCTCAAGTACAAATTAATCAATTTGGTATTATCCTTTCCCGAGGCGGATATGGTGCCTAGTCGGAGAGCATTGGGGTTGCGGGTTGCAACGTATGTGGTCCGTCCCACTCTCGTCGGCACTGGCCATGACAGCGGGTAGGGCCGGGATAATGTCCGAGGGATTAAGATGTATTTTTTTAATTATTAAAATTCGAATTAATACGTATTTTGAGATATTACCATATATGTATTCAATAAAATAATCAAGTTTGATTGATTGAATTGGATTGATAATTAATTTAATATGATTAAGTTGATTATGTCCAATTGAAATACTCTAATATGATTAGAGTTAATAATTCCCTTGGAAGAATTAATTATGTGAATGTGATTCACGATAATTAATTAAAATTTGAATATGAGGTGGAGGATCACATAAGTGACATCCATGGTCTCCCGTCAAGGCGAAGGGTTCCGTCGCCAGGGATTGTATGTAGGAGACGCCTGTTCGAAGTGACAGCTCCAGTATGCAAGCGCATCTGGATCGGGCTCTTTGCTTCTCGAAAGAGTAAGGCCGTATACGTAGTGACCCCAATATCGGATCCTCATATTATTGGGGCGATATTGGATTGCGTATAGTGAGTACTATTCCTGTTGACGGTTGGTTCAATTAATGACGGGTCAACATCGCCTTAGGGGTGGTGGGCCCGGGTGTTAAAGACCGAATTGGGAAATGCAAGTTGGACTTACAAAGCGGAATGTGTTCCCGCTTCTTTTTATCCGAGTTACAGATTCTCATATTATTGGGATGTAACAGAGATAAGGAAGGAGATCCCATATCTTGTTGAGATATAATGGTAAGTATATCTCTTACATTGAAAGTGATTAAGGGAATGAACTGTCAGTGTTGACAAGACAAGACAACTTTGATATAAAAATTCCTAAATCAAATTAAAATATGTATATATAAATACATACATCTATGCAAATTTCTTATTTCAGATAATCCTTCATTAAAACCCACTCAATGATATACTCAATAATAACCAGTGAAATATCTTGGATTGGACTCTTGATCCAGATATTGTACTTGCAATTGAACACATAATGTATGTGGTTGCAATATGCAAGTTTCCTCGTAATAATGAGGAATGACAATTAAATAGATGATAGGACTACAACCCCAGGGTTTGTATGTCTCTATAGTCTTGGTATCATCAAATGTACTTTGGAAGTGACATGTTGATGATGATCATAATTATCATATAATCCTTATAAAATTAATGAAGATATTCTGGCATGCATATGTGCTCTTGACATTTAATCATGAGTGACATGGTTCTATACATCATGCAGAATGGTAGCTCTATAAGAGATGATGTATTCAAAATGTTTGGATACCTACCTAAAACAATGGTTTTAAGAGTATAAATGGATGTAGACATGATGAGTGTCATCATTCTACTGTCTATACTCTTGTCATTCATGAAGCTAGTATTCATATTGTATGAATTTAATGAAGCATGTGTAAATGTTGAATTGCTCTTACATTGAATTCTTTTGAATTTAACATAAGAGATCCTTAGTCTTAAACAATCATTGTTTATAGATAAAGGGAGCGCAGTGGAAGCATGGGTTGGACCCAAGAAAGAAGGAAAGTCAAAGAGTTGACTGTACTTCTGTGACTTCCATATGACATCCAAAGAGTTGGATGAATGCCTATACTGCAATAAGTTGATGTGTTGATAGTATGACTATCAAGTCTGTCTAGAATCCTTAGAGAAGGACTCAGATAGAGCATCAGAATAATCTACATAAATCATTGATATTGACTTGCTTATTGAATAAGATAAAGTCTTGTGATTGTATCTCAATCTTCTACAACACTTGCAATGGGTTGCATATGTTTTAGAAGACTGGAAAATTTGATCTTAAAGGTTTATAGTTATCCACGTGAATATTGATGCAATTGTTGCAACAATCTCTATTGGATTAATAGACTTGTTAATTTCAGTGGGAGAGCCCTTAGTCTTAGAGAATGTCTCTATGACCTAGACATTAGAATACACTCATTGTTTGTTTCTAAATGTTGGAAATAAACATGAATTCTGGAATGGACCTATCATAAAGAGTTATGATGAAGATATTTTAGATAGTAATCTAAAATCTAGTGGACTCCACTAAATCAGAAAATTAATGAATGGTTCATTAACATTTCTAAATACTGAAATTAAATCTTAAGATCAATAGGAGGATGAAGATCATTTTACAATGATCTAGCATCAAGCTTGGACATATGTATATTGATTTGATCAATAGACTAGTAAGAGATGGAACTTTAGAATGTCTAAAATTTCAAAACTTACATACTTATGAATATTGTATTCAAAGTAAAATGTCCGATACACCCTTCCTTGGGAAAGGTGTAAAATGTCAAGGTATTCAGGATCTCATACATATTGATGTATGCGGATCATTTATATCATAGTAAACATTATGGATATGTGATATCTGTTGATGATTATGTATGATATGAGATTTCTTCTCTTCACCTAAGAAACCTTTGAAATGTTCAAAGATTTCATAATTTTGGTTTGGAACCAAAGCATGAAGGAAGATGAAAATGAATTTGGTCTAATCTAGGTAATCAATACCTATTAGATGAATTCATAATATACCTTATGGAGAAAGGAATATCATTCCTATCTCACTCCTCCTAATGAACCTAAAGTCAATAGAGTTGAAGGGAGATACAATTGAATCATGTGTAACATGATTTGATTAATGATGAATTTTTAGCATAATTTCCTCTTAGTTTCCAGGTATATGTGTAGTAGAGACTACATTATATATCCTTAATAAGATTCCATGAAAGTAAGCTGGAATTGAGCACTAGAGAGTGCTGCTTCATTAGGAAAAATAAAGGATGGTATTGGATACCTACTTTATGACCTTGAGATTCTTAAAATATCTCATCTCTGAGAATGTGATTCTTAGAGGTTGAGACTCTTGAGAATCAAGATGAAAATGAAGTGTAGGAACTCATTCAATCTTGAGAAGATAACGAGGCTCCTGAAATTGGAAACTAAAAGGACAATTAAAGATGAAACACTAATACCTCTTCAAATGAGTTTGAGGATGGATTCCATGTGTTAGAGAAATCTGACAATGATCGAACTTCATGTGATGAAGCTTCTGAAGATCATAGCATGGATAGATGGATGTTAGCAATAAAAGTCTAATGTAGACTTCATATACAAGTGTTGTATATGGACCCTCGAGGATCCACCTATATGGGTAATACTTGTAGAGGTGTAAATGGATCTTCAAGAGAAAGGGAACCTGATGAGAAGGTAGAGATCTTCAAAGCACGGTTAGTAGCCATGAGCTACACACCGGAAGAGAAGACATTGCTTGCAATGAAACTTCCTCTTCGGTGACCATGCTTAAAACCATTAGAATATTGCTGACCTTAGCTACACAACTTGACTTTTGCATCTTCAAGATGTAAGTCAATATTGCATTCCTCTATGAATACCTCTCTGAGGATATTCACATGAAGTAGCCCCAGGGCTTCATGGTTGAGGAAAGCAAGGTATGCAAGCTAAGGAATCCATCTATGGACTCACGTAAGCTTCTTGAAGTTGTACCATAAGATTTGATGAAATTATAAATGTTATGATTTCAGATAAAAATCTTAATGAACCATGTGAAGCTTAGTGAGAGTGCCATTGTATTCATCATGCTAAATGTAGATAATATCCTTATCATTTGGAATGATATAAGAATAATAATAAGTGTTTTATAGACTGGCTATTCCAAATCTTGAAATATGATTTCAAAGACACCTCTTAGATCTTAGTTCTGAAGTTGTTCAGAAGCCAAGAGAAGAGGATAATTGGACTGTCACATTTGTAGTACACCTTGGACATATTCAATTCATAGAAATTCCAAGAAAGGCTTCCAGATATGGTGCTGACCTATCTAATGGGATAACACCTCAAAGAGTTGAGGAAGTGAATGCTAGAACTACTTGCCCTTGGGCATCAGTTCTGAGAAGCCGGGTGTGTGCTAGATGTGTACAAAAGCCAGATGGCTGCCATGCAGTGGGAGTAGTAAACTGTTACTAATCCTATTATGGAAATAAAAATACTTGGTTGCAATAATAACAAAAATCTTCATAGATGACAAGATTTTTGAGATAGTGATCTCAAAGTCTTATCTTCAAAAGTTTAAGACTTTATAGATAGTGATCTAAAAGGTCTTAACTATAGATACCTTAGGAGATAGAGATCTCCAGGAATAAGGATACTCTTATAAGGATTATGGAAATACTGGTTATGATAATTGTTAAGCCGTAGTGTCAAGGACACTATGATTTTTAACAAGATTGAGTATTAGTTGCATAAGATGCAACATTCGCATTAGATGCGAGCACTGTCACTGGGGATATGCAAGTACCGTAAAAGGACTTGGCGTAGTCTCATAGGAACAGAGTGACTGATCAGCTTACCTAGCTATTTTCTAAATAGCCTATGATTGTCACATGAGTTCGGGTTTAAATGATTAGCCCATTAATGGCTCTTTGGGCTAGTGGGAGATTGTTGGAAATGCGAGCCCACGACGAGCCATTATGCAATAAATATTATTGCAAATATCATTCCCTGGTCTGAAATGAAGAATAATTAATTTGCATAATAGGTCCCTTAGTACAATTAGGGTTATGTACCATGGCCATCTTAATAATCATACAGTTGTTGATTCAACTATTGAATCATAGAGGCTGGTGCTTGGATGAATATCTAAAGGGTTAGATAGAGGACTCATCGAGCACCGTCAAATGATTGTTAAGAGATGATCTCCAGCATGAGTAGGAGATGGCAATCCTGTCTCAGTAAGGCTGATATCTGACTGACCTCTTGATGCAGGTCCTCTGCATAGGAATAGAGATTCGGAGGTGTCAGATTAGTTAGGTCAAAGAGTTGACTTAACGAGATCGAGATAACCAAAGTCCTATATCGTATGCTGTCATGATATAGGCACGCATCCTCTGACCGGAGACAGATATGTTACTATATGTCTGAGTGTGTACATTTGGCAGACCAATAGGTTGATGACCTAATCAAGGTCTATACACCGGCGCGCTGGTGTGCATATAAGGGCATATGAGTAATACGATCTCTCAAAGGGATCATACAGGTTCAGTTACTGAACCGGAAGACATGAGCTCACTCATGAGATATTGGGAAGAATCAAATTCCATGCGCATGGTCGTCTCGCTTTGGAAGCTTGACTGAATTTGTAGTTTGATATATACTATTAGTATATGATCAAGACCTAGGTATGATATACACTTTTGGAAAGTGTATGATCGATACCAACTCCCAATGATCGAATGAGAAACTTACTGATAAAACCATGAAGTAGGCAGTATAAAGTTGATCCGATACTTCGGGTTTAGTCTGAGTCTTCCAGTATGCAGGATGTACAGGTATTGGGAATACCTAAGGGTGATTTGATCATAAACGGTTGTATAACCATGACGCTTCCATTCCTAGGGAGTGATGAAACGAGTTTGGATTTTAGTGACTCCTCTCAGTAGAGAAGTGATCTGATCTTGGTCCAAGTGTTGGACATTGACCTGAATATGATTCAGATACAATGAGAAGATTAGATTTACGGTCTTGATTTAATCAAGCATCTATGGGAGGCCCGCGATCTGGATTTGAGATACGATCTCAAATATCCATGTCACTATACATGGAACAATACAATCGCCCTATCCTTATCTCCAAGTATCTGAGGAGAAATAGCATTGTTCTTAAATGATTTAAGAACAATTCCATAAGATCTAAGCAAAGAGAGATTGGTAATTAAATGTGATTTAATTATCATGATGTATGAGAAATTATCCAATATGATTAAATGTGATTTAATTATTTTGGATAATAATAATGTGGATAGAAATGTCCAATTATTCATAATATATTATAAATGTGATTTATAATGTATTAGAGAGAGTTAATTATAATTTATATGGGTTGATTAATTAATATGTGTATTGGATACACATTGTGTAATTAATTAACAATATGAATTATATGTTGTTTTGGGTTGTGAATATGATTCACAATTTTTCCATGGCAAGAATGCAATATTCTCAAAGATAATTGTGAATTATTTTTGAATAATAAAACCCAATAAATTTGTTGCATAATAAATAAGAGAGATTGCAAGGAGATATGCAATCTCATGGATTTCCATGAGATTGCAATCCCCATGCAATCCCCATGGGCGGCACAACATTCCAATATGGAATGTGTGGCCGCCCACTTGGAAGGCACATGGAGATGAAATCTCCATGTGTCTTCTCTCCTTATTTGTTGGGTTGATTTAGGAATGAATTATATTTGATTTTGTCAAATATATTTTAACCTAAATTTGTTGTTTTTGTCAACAACAATCTTAGCCATTGGATAAACATAAATCAATCTCATCCATTGATTTTATGTGTCCCATGGATTGAGATCCATGGATCCCAAAACCCTATAAATAGAGAGGCATACTTGGCTCTCTCTTAAGACATGCTATTGTAGCAAAACTCTCTCTCTCTCTCTCTTTCTCATACTCGACAGCCCTCCCTCTTCCTCTCTTCTTGGTGGCCGTCCACCTTGGTTGAGGGAATCGTCGACGACTGCGCCATCGTGCTGCCGCTTCGACTCTCTGCGGTTCTTTGTCTTCTTGGAGTGCTTCACTCACGAAGGAGACATTTGATCTCGTGCGACGAGATCAGGAGCAACCGCGCTTGGATCAACTTGGATTGCGAGGACACCACGACTCATCTCCGCGCTCGCAAGCCGTTACTCCGACGATCGGACTTGAGACAGGAGGTCTCTTTTCGTAGAGACTTGATCAACCACGCTTCAAGAGGTATTGCATTATACTTGCTGTGGTTATAGATGAAACGATTTGAGAATGGTTCTCGGATCATGTGGTTTCATCGGTTTAAAATTTTTTTTTAAATTCCGCTGCACCGAACAACTAGTACGACTAGTCGTTCTTCATCGTATCCGATACGACGATCACGCTTCCGTGATGCGCTTGAGAATTTCTCCATATCCTTCACACGTCTGACTTCAAACACGTTATATTCAATAAAGATCTTCAATATGAGAAAGATATGGCAATCTTTCTCTAAAGATCGATTTCCATCCGACTTCTTGATGCAGATCCTCTGCATGGGAATGGGGATTCAGAAGTGTTGGAATAATCAAGTCAAAGAGTTGACTTGATGATGTCGTGATAAACTAAGACAAATCGTAACTGTCACGATCAGGCACACATTATTTGACCTGAGATAGATATGTATATATATATATATGGTTGAGTATGCACATTTAACAGATCAATAGGTCTGTGACTTAGCCAAGGTCCATATACATGCGTTGGTGTGCATATGAAATCGTATGAGATGTATGATCTCTCGAAGGAATCATACAGGTTGATACTTGATGAACCGGGAGATAGAGTTCGCTCACGAGATGATTTGGGATAAAAATGAATTCCATGCACGATCTTCTTATTTATGAATAAGACACGAATTCAAGATATTAATATATGCTTTTGGAAAGTATATGATTAATATTGTCACTCAGTTATTGAATGAGAAATCTATTGACATATTCCAAAGAAACAGTCAAATCAAGGTTTGAACTTCGTATTTATCAAAGTTCTCCAGTGTGAAGGATGGATGAGTATTTGGAATACGTAGGGTTACTTTTTTTGTTATAATGGATCATCTACTATGACACTTCCATATCGAAGAAGTGATGAAACATGATAGATTTTAGTGGCTCCATTTAGCTAGATAATTTGTAATTTAATTAGATTATTTCATATTCCATTTGAATCTAATTTCCAATTCTAATTTCAATGTCCAGATGTTGAAAACAGAAATAGTCACAGAAATGGAAATATGTAAGATCCTTGAGATCATTTTTTAGCTTTAAATGATTTGGACTATGACCAGAAATGATCAAGGAAGATTGACTCAACTCATAATATTTTGTCCAGCTCATGGACAGTGTGATGCACTTTGTTGAGCTCACTGAGAGTGTAAGGTATTACAACTCAAGCTCAACATTCGTAGGTGACGAATTTTAAGCAAAACTAGTATAAACCCTGGAATTGGACAGTTATCAACATTCTAAGTCACTATACATGGATAGTATCATCTCTCTGACATCATATCCAAGTATCTACATTCCTATTTCATTAGTCCTAATTGGATTAGGACTCACACCTGTTAATGGCAATATTGTAATAATTACTACATATTATTCATAAGGGTAATTTTGTGAATATGATTCACAAGTATAACTCATTAATTAACGTGACTAGTGATTCACAATAATTAATATTTATTTGGATATAATTCATATAATTTATTACGAAAATATGATTTACATAATTTCTCCAAGGTATGAGATTGTGTGAAATTGATTCACATTATTTTTTTAAATGTACATTGAATCTACATTTATTTTTGGGCTCACACTACAAGAAAGAGTAGAACAGGCGACGGTCAACATCCGTCGCTAAAGATAACATGACCGTCCCCATTGATCTATGGGGACGGTCATAAGACCGTCTCCAAAGGTCGCGTCCCATTTGGTATACGCGACGGTCTTACAAACCGTCCCCAATACCCACACATAGGGGACGGTCAGGCCCGTCCCTAAAAGTCTGGCATAGGGGACGGGCGTGACCGTCCCTTAAAGCATCTTATTGGGGACGGTCGTGACCGTCCCAAAAGAGAGAAACGAAGGGGACGGTCGCAATGACCGTCCCCTTTGTTCATCTGCTAACAAAAAAAATTTCCATTGCCCCCTATTTGATCCTCATTTTGCCCTGTTACAAAAAATCTGTATTCATAAAAAATATTACCACCACGAGACAAACAAATGCAATCCACATTCATAAAAAACTCGTCCAACAACACATGCATTGAAAATACTACAGTATCCTACAATAATTATTCAAAATAGTTATACAATATACTAAAGTATCCTACAAACTAAGTAAGCTATCCTAGTCGTCGTCCTCATCCTCGTCGTCGTCGTCGTCCTCGTCCTCGTCGTCATCAGCATCATCTTCTTCTTCGCCGTCATCGTCGTCGCCTAGCCTCACAACGGCATTATCATCAACTGTTGGGTGGCTAGTCGACGCTCCACCTTGATGTGCCTGCATGAATGCATTGAAAATTGCCATTTGTTGGCGCAAATCCTGAATCTCCATATTCATGCTAGACACCTGACTCTCTAGTTCCCTCTCCCTTTGTGTCTTCTGAGAGGTCGAGCCGGTCCCTACTCCATACCAATTCCGTATGGTGGCACCACGACCACCACAACGGACGCGTCCCTGATGCTCTGGACCGGTCGCCTGGAGGAAGGCCGCATCAAGAGTAAGAGGTGGATGACTCGTTCCGGAGTGGTCTACAGAGCCAGTGGTTGTGAGCCTCACCATCTCCTCCTACAAATTTATTTAAGTAATTAAGTTCGGATTCATTTAATTTGTAAAAAAATGCAAATATGTTACGAGTAACTTACATGAATTGGACCATAGGCAGGATCCACCCAATGAACTTCCCCGCCCACATCGCGGCTCTTAGACCTCTCGAAGACTTCCATTCGACTGGGCACTCGCTCGTTCTCCACTTCCTAATGGCAAAAGATTAGTAAACTTACGATACCATTTTAATACATATATAATGGTTACAATTTTAACACTAATAATAAAGTAGATTACTTACGAAGTCATCCTTGAGTTGATTTGTGTTTCTTCTCCCCATTCTATGGGTAGACTTGAAACATTTCCTCCGATTTTCAGCATTTTTCCTTGAGATGCCCTATATGAAGATAGTAATTTCAATAAAAGAATTCCAAATGATATATCTATAAAATGCATATATATATATATATATATGTCACATACCGTGTGTTCTTCTCCCATCCAAATAGTGACCATCGCCCTCCATTGTTCTGCGGGTACATTCGGAGGACAATTTGCCGAATTGGCTTCCAATGGAAGCTCCGGGTCGAAATACTTTAAAATATTAAGAAAATTAATTATATACTTAGATGATGAAAAACAATTTTGTACTTAACTATAAAGAAAGGTACTCACTCGGGCCTTCAGACGACCTCGATATTTACGCAACATCTCCCCCCCATGGCCTAAAATCAGAGCATCAGTGGCCGGGTCACGGTCCCAAGAAAAACTAGACTGCAAAGAATTCAAAGCAAACATAAATAAGTTTATATATACATATACTGAAGAAAAAATTTGATTTGTTAATATTATAAATACCTCCAAATCATGAAGAATGGCATCTTTTATTGACCGCTCCACTAAACCCCAGTGTATAATGTGGAGAGGGACCCTGGCTCTGCACACCTGTCCCAAGTAACTCTGAAAAACAGCTGAGTTATCCCCCACCGCATCACCTCCAACTATCCGCACCCTGAGTGTCTCACCAGGACGAAGACGGTCCAACACTCGGCACTGAGATGGGCCTCTACGTCTGCCTGAGCTACTCGATCCGTCAGGATCGGAGGTCTCACTCCCTCGTTGTGGTGCCGGCGGTGCATCCCGAATGCGTCTAGGACGTGGAGGCATATCTGCATATTATGAAACATTTAAATTAGATATAACAACAATGATATAATTCACATATTACATCAAAAGATTGGAAAATAAATGATGGTATACTTACATTTTAAAAATCCGCATCTACAATTTGTGTTGGATTTTCTTGTATTTCAGCTTGATATGCCTCGTTTATATTTAGCAACTCATCATCATCGTTGACATCAAAAAAATCTCTTGGCACTGTTCTCACGGGTATGATCCATCCATCAGTTAAGTTGTCTGGAATATAGAAAACTTGTTCTACCTGGCTGGCCAGTGTAAAGGGCTCATTTGTTTGCAATTTCCCAGATTGTTTCAATGAAATAATCCCATTTCTGTCTCTTTGGTATCCTATTCCCTCGCGACCAACATCAAACCAATTGCACATAAAACGAACACATCGACATTCATGAGTAAAACTGATCTCTATTATATCAAGTATTTCCCCATAATAGCCGTCTAAACCTGAAGGCAAATCTGTTTTTACTATAACACCCGACATTTGCGTCGATTTCATCTCGTCGGCGGACTTTGTTCTAAATCTGTATCCATTCACAATATAACCCTTGTAAGACATAACTTGAGAATATGGTATGCTTCCAAGAATGTCAAGGTTAATGTTCCACCTATCATCTGCCGTTTCCCGTAAATGTTTCACACGTGAACGGAACCATTTGAGGAATTCAGATTTATTATGCGTCTCATTAAAAAATAAATTGTACTCATCAAAGAATTCATCTATTTCTGACAACTGCATCAAGACATAGTATTGTATGAGATCTCTATCTTCATCGAATATTACGCAACGTAAACCACTGAATATATGCCTGCCACAAGAATGAAAGACCCATAATTTAGATTCGTCCTCTTCCTCCACGACCTCGCCTTCATCATTTCGTTTATATCGGTTAAAACGCACGCTTTCACCGTCCATATACATTTCACAGAAATTAATACACTCTTCACAAAGATAACCTTCAGTAATGCATCCTTCGGGTTGTGCCTTGTTAAAGACCATATTTTTTAATTTTCGAAGGAATCTTTCTATTGGATACATCCAACGATATTGAACCGGCCCACCGATTCTTGCTTCACCTGCTAAATGAACTATTAAATGAACCATGACGTCAAAGAAGGCTGGTGGGAAAATCTGCTCCAATTTGCATAATGTGATAACAATATCTTCTTCAAGTTTTCTCAAGATCAACGGATCTAAAACCTTCGAACACAATAATCTAAAAAAACCACTCAATTCTGTTAATGATTGGAGGACAGCATCGTCAACAATTCCGCGAATTGCTAATGGCAGTAAAACTTCCATGTAAACATGACAGTCATGACTTTTTAATCCAGTTATCTTACGTTCTCTTTCATTTACGCACCTCGACAGCAGCGATGAGAACCCGTCAGATACCTTCAGACTTTTAAGGAAGCTGAAGATTTTATCACGCTCAGCATTGGATAAAGTATATATAGCTGCAGGTGCAGTAATCCGTCCATTGTCTAATTCAATTGGATGTAGTTCTTCTCGTATACCAAGTTGAACTAAATCTCGTCTCGTCCTTAAATTATCTTTTGATTGACCCGAAAGATCTAACATTCCCAAAATATTTTCCAATACATTCTTCTCAATATGCATGACATCCAAATTATGACGAAGCTGTAAGTGTTTCCAGTATGGTAACTCTCTGAAAAAAATACTTTGCTTCTTCCAACCGCCGGCTACACTTTTCTTGGTTGTCCGTCCCAGGCAACTGCTTCGTACAAGTAATTGCTGTTCCCAAATAATGTTGCCATTCACACGAGCTAAGTCAACTCGTTGTCCATAAGGTGTCCCGTCGAATTTCTTATTATTATCTGCCCTTTGTCATCTATGCTTTGGTGGAAGGAATCGACGATGACCCAAATAGCAAAGCTTCATACTTCCAGACAGCCATGTCGAATGTGTTTTTTCAAAACAGACCGGACATGCGAGTTTTCCCTTGATACTCCAACCAGACAAATTTGCGTACGCGGGAAAGTCATTTATAGTCCACATAGTGCAGCTTGTAATTTAAATATCTCTTTCCTACATGCATCATATGTAGGTATTCCAGTAGTCCATAAGACTTTTAGTTCATCCATTAAAGGTTCTAGGTACACATCAATTGCGTTGCCAGGACCTTTAGGACCAGGAATTAGTAGCGTCATCATCATAAATGATGAACTCATTGACATCCATGGTGGTAGATTGTAAACAATCAGAATCACGGGCCAAATGCTGTAACTCAGACTCATATTACCAAACGGATTGAAACCGTCTGAGGCTAATCCCAAACGAACATTTCTCTCATCATTAGAGAACTGCGGATATCTCTGATCAAATTTTATCCATTCTTCTGCATCGGATGGATGTCTCATAGCTCCATTAGCATCTCGTTTATTTGAACGAGAATGCCACGTCATCCACTTTGCAGTTTTTTCTGACATGAAGAGACGTTTTAGTCTTGGAATTAATGGGAAGTACCGTAAAATTTTCACCGACTTCTTCTTTCTCTTTAAATCATTTTTTTCTTCTTTATACCGGGAAGCATTACAATATGGACAAAGAACTAGATCCGAATTCTCTTCTCGAAAAAACATACAGTCATTAACACAAGCATCTATCTTCTCGTATTTCAGACCAAGCGATCGGAATCGTTGCTTCGCCTCTTTCCAATCCTTAGGATAATTCTGAGGATTATTTAATAACTTTCGTATTAAACCCAACACATCTGTCATCATTGCTGCAGTTGATCCGTTCCTTACTTTCATCTTAAACAGCTCTAACAAAAACTGCAAACGCGTCATTTCCACCCCAGGAGCCAATATATCTTCTGCATCTGGCCAATTGCTCGAGAACCTATAATCTGAACCAATGTCTTGTGCCTCAGGTCTTCTTAAATCGTCTATTAGTTCAAATAACTCGTGATCAACATTATTCAAGGTTTGTGTAGTCACTCCTGCATCTACGCTCATATCCTCATCCATTCGCAAATCTAAACCCTCTCCATGTTCTGTCCAAATGGAGTAATGTAACCAAAATCCGTTGAGGATGAGATGGTTATACACTGCCTCTCTAACATCCCATTTAATATTCTTACATCTCACACATGGACAATAAATCTTTAGACCACCAAATTTCTTATCAACTCTCTCTATTTGAAATGCCCAATCCAAGAACGCAATCACTCCTCTCTTATATTGTTGAAAATCATCGTATCTCTTATCCATCCATGATTTATCCATTTTACTACACAATCATAATAAAATCCACCATTGCGTTATTATAGACAACAAGTTTTCTACCCTAAACCATAATGAAGTGTTTCTCTTATACACAAATCATTATGGGTATATGTATTGTATACACAAACCATTATGGGCATATCTACGATATACACAAATCATTATGGGTATATGTATTGTATACACAAATCACTATGGGAATATCTATGGTATACAGAAATCAATTTGGGATATCCATTGTATACACAAATCATTATGCCTAATCTATTGTATACACAACCTAGGGAGAAAACCTAGGCTTATCATCAAAACAAATCATAACTAAGGGAAAACCTAGACAAATCATATCTATTGTATACTAAACAAATCAAGCAAACCTAGGCATATCATCAAAATAACTAAATCATATGGGGAAAACAACTCTAACAAGATTATCAAGTAAAATAAACAAGAATAAAAGCAAAGGAGTGTTAATAGTTACCGGAAATGAAGATTAACGAGGTCGGAAAGCAAGGAGGAGCTGGAGGCGACGCCGGGGCGGAGCGGGCGATCGTGGGGCGGCGGGTTGGAGATGCAAGAATGGAATGAAAACGCAGGTCGAAGGGGGTTTTTTCGATGACCAATGGGGACGGACGTAATGACCGTCTCCATTGGTGACGATCGGCGACGGTTCACTAAAGACCGTCGCGTTTGGCCAAGCAGAGGGGACGGTCAATCAAGACCGTCCCCTCCGGTCGACCACTTTGCACCATTCGACAGATGCGACGCCAACAGAGGACTTATAGGGACGGTCAGGACCGTCCCGAAAGCCCTTCAAGCGGCAGAGGGGACGGGCAAGATAACCGTCCCCTCTGGTCGACCACTTTGCACCATTCGTCAGCGGCGATGCCAACAGAAGACTTATGGGGACGGTCAGGACCGTCCCCAAAGCCCTTAAAGAGTCAGAGGGGACGGTCACTATAACCGTCCCATCTGGTCGACCACTTTGCACCATTCGTCAGAGGCGACGCCAACAGAAGACTTATGGGGACGGTCAGGACCGTCCCTAAAGCCCTTCCAGGAAGGCAGAGGGGACGGTCGCTATAACCGTCCCCTCTGGTCGACCACTTTGGTCCATTCGTCAGAGGCGATGCCAACAGAGGACTAACGGGGACGGTCAGAACCGTCCCCAGAGCCTGGTCAAGGCAGAGGGGACGGTTAATATAACCGTCCCCTCTGGTCGACCTCTTTGGTCCAACCGCTAGAGGCGACGCCAACAGAGGACCAACGGGGACGGTCAGAACCGTCCCCTAAGACCTTTCAAGGCAGAGGGGACGGTCGTTAGTGACCGTCCCCATTGAGTTAATACAGAAGGGACGATAGCCCACATACAGTCTCCTATTATGTGGTTATTGGGGACGGTAGTTTAATGACCGTCCCTAAAAAGAGGCATTAGGGACGGTCATTCAAAGACCGTCGCTAGTTGTCGTCCCTAAATGGGGCAATTCCTGTAGTGTCATGAGTATGATTCATAAGCCTTGAGGATTAATTTCATAGTTTCTCCAATTATGATAATATAATTACCATGCCAATTAATTGATAAATAAAATTTACAACAATATTTTCTATGTATAGAAAATTTTGGGACATGTACTTTAATGTATACATTATCTCCATAATTTTAAGTTCTTATTGAATAAGGACTCCAGTGTTATTGCATATTTTATTTAAATTAATTAATAATGATTGGAGGTAATAAGGATATAATCCTTATTGAATTAGAACTTGGTCTTAGCCCTTGATTTAAAATCCAAGTGCTATCATAGCACATGTAGGATATGCGCTTAAGTATAAAAGGAGGGCAATGCCTTCTCCTTTGAGGATATAATTTCAAGAGCAAGTTCTATTCTAAATTCCATGCCCCCTTAGAGAGAGAGAGAGAGAGTCTTCAGAGTCTAAAACTCTCTTCTTGTTGCCCTAGTTGACATTCAACTTCGTGGGAAGCAACGAGGCTTATCTTCGCCCACGAGAGAGAAGTCTACATATCTGACTTGATTTGGGAGGTTTCTTATTTTAGAAACTCATGCTTCAAAGATAAACCCTGATCTATCTTCATTATTCATCATGAATATTAGAAATCCTAAAGGAATTCATTTCCTTAATTATTTGATTTCTAGATGCACAAATCGTTGTGCTACATTTTATAGTTCACATGATGAACTAACATTATTTTGGTAAATTGTTTGTTGAACATTTCGTGTTTTTCGCGATGGGTAATAAATATTTTTATTTACTTCCTTCACATTTTTCCTGGTTGCTTGATCCAATGATCAAGCGCATCTATCCATCCACTAGTGCCCAATTGGTGACCGTATGATCACAAGATCAGATGGTCTTTGCTCATCTTCCCTAATGCAACCCTTTAACCAGCTCCTCCATCAATTACACGATTGCCCAACTTTGACTTATTTAGCCAACCACCTCATGTAACTCCTTGACCGACTTCCACCTTCATCCTCTTCCTCTAACCTCTCTCATTCACGCCAACCTCCTAGCTCCCGTTAACCCTATCACCATCACCAGTTCCTGGTGGTTGAAACCACCATGCAAACCACATGACATCCCCCTCTTCCAACTTCAAAACCCCCATTGGCGCCCATTGCAACAATTATCCGCCCTTGTGCGAGGAGAGACCTGAAGCTATGACCATTGAACTCCTCCGATGAGATCGTTGGCGAAATTGGCCGTGTTGCAGCCATTGCTTGTTGCTGAAGCTTGTCCTTTAGCACAGGAGCTTGATGCGATGACCTGGAGCTCTCAAAGCTCCAATTCCCATGCTTGTTTTCTCCCCATCTTCATCATCTTCATTCTTCTCCAGATTGCAGGTAAACTTCTTCTTCTATTCGTATTTTCTTTGATACATCCTCACTTCAACACACACTCTTACTAAGATCTAGTCATCTTCTCACCTTCGCTACACCACGCTCATCTTCGCATCCATTCGTCACTACAATCATTAGTCCTGTCATCACTCTTGCTTCGATCTTTATCTTTCTTCTGCAAAGAGGAAGAACCACCTAGGTTTCACTCAATACTCCATGTTCAACCCTCCACATTCTTTGCATCATATAGGTTTCCAATTCACCTCACAGTCGCACGCACACACTTGCTTGTTTTTTTAACATTACAGGACTTCATTGATCAAACAAAGCACTCATGTTCTGATCTTTGCTTTCTTCATCAAACAAGCTCCATCGACAGAGCCCTGCGATGACTATACCTTCTTCCTCTGTTCAGCCTTGACTTCGTCGAATGCTCAGGAAGGTCATCAGACCTTTAATTTCAGTAAAGGAGCGGGGAGGTGGTATCTTAACTTCGCTGGAGCTCCGTGCTATCTCTGTCGCTCAATGAGGAGAGGGAAGAACACATTGTACATGCATCGTTTGATTAACCTCGACTGGCCACCATCCAACAGAGTAGGAGTGGCCACGTCATACGAGCTGAAGCAACGGTTCACGCTTGAGCTTCAAGTGCCCAAACCTAGAATCAAGCCTGCACGTGGTCATCCCAAAACATGTCATTGCTCGAGCCTCTCCCACTTGAGTTGAGTCGCGTGGTTGGATAATTTGCAGGCATGACCTCACGTCTTACTGATATTGCAGAAAAGTCCATGTAAGCGATGGTTAAATTGCAGAATTACTTTAGCGATTTGTTACAATTGCTTTTCAGTCCTCTAAGGACCTGTTTGTAAGGATGTGTGAGTTTTTTATTATAGTTTTCTTGAACTTATGCCCCTGTATTTGTACCTTGAATAACTTTTGACCATATATCCAAATTTAGCGATTTGATATTGTTTGAAAGAGAATTTTTCCTCTATAATGTATTGTCATTAAATTCCTGTTTTGATTCGTTTCTCATGCCTTAAATATCCGAGAATAAAATCTGTCTTTTCTACCTTAATATTAAGTTTAAATTTGACCCTCCCTTTATCGGTTCATTTATTAAACATCCTGATTTGCCTTACATCATTCTAAATCTAATTAAGGGATTTAAATAAATTACCGCTTCATTTATTTCTTGATTAGAGAAGTGAATGAGAAATTATTTCGACATCAAACATGTTAGGTGTTCAAATACTCATGTTTTGATTCAGTTGATCACTTGAAACTTAATAACCATACCATTCGTTGACTTGTTTTATCACTAGTTATTCAAGTTAAAGAATTATTTAATCAGGAGTTTTCTTTTACGATTGCACATCTTATTTTTGTGTTGCGCTAGCATTATCGTTCATTTAAATCTTTTGCATAGAAAAATCTCATAAAAAAACATGCATTTCATCTTGTTTGAATCCGTTTGACCTGGATCACTAATTAATCACTTAGTTGAGTATTTGATACCTAGATAAATTAATTAATTGTTCGTGTCCTTGTCTTCGATGATGTACTTACCCATGATATAAATGTAAGCCAAGGCACTCTTCACAAAGACATTATCACTCGATTCTGATGAATTTGTTAATTGGCGATATTACAACAAAGCTTAAGTATCATAGCCAATTAGTTAATAATCAGGATGCATCCGTCCCATATTTCGATGATTTTTTTTTTAAATACCATCATGTATTTTCATCTCTTGTAATATGTCATTCTAATTTCATCAAAAAGAGAGATTCATATACCCTCCATCCAGAACATATTCATTACGACAATTATAAGACCGTTAAAATTACTTGTTCTAAATAGAAGGCGTATGAGTATCTGTTTCTAATGAAATTAGATTGATATATTAGATAAATATATTGATAAAAATACATAACACTATTTTAAAAAAAAAACAAAATATATTTTTCTCATAAAAAATGGATTGTACGCATGCATATGGCTAACTTTCCTGTCCATATCCACAGCTGTACATGTATTTGAAAGAGTGCATCATTAGAGGTAAGGGAAAGGAAGAAAAAGGAGCAAAACAGAGACATAACGTCGGACTATCCATCCGGAGATCTCTCTCGAGGACAAAGCCAAAAACAGAGGAGAAAGATAGAGAAAAAACACACGCCTCGGACCTGGGTGGTACTGCTACTTTGAATCGGTCCCAGGTCAAAGTCGAGACGTGCTCAACTGATCTATCAACATGGATGTGCCAGTACTGAGGATGAACACCCTTTAAAAGTTAAACAAGATCATGCACATCAAAATTAGCTTGAGATTCCTGGTGACATCAAACATAAATCAAATCAAGTTATTTACATTTCCATTTGATATCAATATACATCTCCCCTGAGCAGAGAGAAAAAACAAACGATGGCCACCGGTGAAGAACCACCACCATACACAAAGGACCCATCTGGATCAAAACAACAACACCCAATTCCTCACACACAGAAAGAAGAACAAATCCAAATGAAAAAGATATAAAATTCCATCTGACGTACGAATAATTAGACAGAGATTAAAAAAAATAGAAGGGGAAAAAAAGATGGGTCGAATCTGGTGTAGGCAGCTACTGCTATCGGTATTGTCGGTTGCGGTTACGTGACCTTTACGAGTCGGAGGTGAAGCCGGACGCGTACGCACTGGGGACCGGCGTGCAGGACGTGCTGCTCCCGCCGCCGCCGCCGTGTGGGCGGATTTGGAGGAAGGAGAGCAGAGACTTGATGATGTTCTTCATCATACGGTTCCTGATCTTGGCCCTGTTGAGGTTGGGATTGAGGGATTCCTTCTTCTGGTAGGAGGAGGGGAGGCGGAGCTTCTCCATCGCCCGATGACGAAGAGGAGGGGAAGAGGGAGATGGGTCTTTTGGGTGTGGTGATTTTGGGTAAAATTGGATGCTCTGTTTTGAAGTGGAGGGGTTTATAAAGGGGTGAAGGTGTTCTTACATCGATAGTCCTGTAATTATTGTTTCCCATGTAATATATCCAACCGGTAATGCAACTAAAGTTTATCTATCCTTCGTATTTGGTCCGTTTGGGAAAAAAAAAGACAAGTCTAGTAGATTAGGGACATGATCAGTAATTGTGTACTCATGATGTGATGCTGGTTGGTTTTAGCATAGGGTAAATTACAATTTGGTTTCCTATCTATGAGTCAGATCCCGAAATGGGTCCCGATCTTTAAATTGTAACGATTCGGGTTCCAAGATCATTTAGGAAATGGAAATTTTGGCTTCATGACGAATATGCCCTTGTTGAGAAGGGAATGGGGGTTGAGTTCCAACTTTTAAACAAGAGCATACTCGTAATTAGCCTCAAAAAATTCCTTAAATTAATGGCACTGTGACCCAAATCGTTACAATTTAAAGATCGGACCCACAGATGGGTACCTAAATTGTAATTTACCCTTTAGCATATGTGCATCTTCCCACGTAGAGATACCGCATTTAATTTGGGTAAAATGACAATCAGGGATGAAAACAGACCGGATAATGATCGGATATGCGTAATTTCATATTCATATTTGCTTCATTTCTATCGATTACGGATACAGATATGGATATGATGCGGATATGCATTAAGAAAATCACATCCTTAAAAATACGACTACGAATTCGAATAGGATATTTATCAAATTCGAATGTGGATCGAATAAAGAGCAACCTGAATACAGATTAAATAAAGAGACAATCCAAATATGGATCAGATGAATATTGAATCCAACTATGGATCCAATAAACATGGACTTGGAATACGGATCGAATAAAGACCACATACGAAGATGAACTACACTTTTTTTTAATCAAAGTTTATTATGATTTTAAAAAATGATAAGTGAAATATAAATAAATTCCATCATGACAAAAGAGAACATCAATGTGACATACATTCTTTACCATAAGCAAAAAGGGGATAGAGTTTCACAGTTTTCTTTCGCATCCATCCCAACGTAAACGAATACCATTAATATAGTGCATTATATAATATAAATTGCTAATATAATAACATGAGATTATGGCTTACATTATATTAACCAATATATAAAATAATATTAAATGGTGTAAGTCATTACCATATCTGTATCCATATCAATATTTGAAAATTTTTTACAACCCATATCTATATTTGATCTTTATCCGATTAATATTTGGAAATGGATATCTATATCCGGTAGTTATTTGAAATGGCAAGCGGATGCTCAGATATATTCGTATCTATTTTCATCTCTGAAATGGGTATGTCCTCATAGAGGAGCTAGCTTAGCTTCTCATGCTTCCATTTTCTCTCCTTTTATTTATTTTTTTAAATAAATTTGTGAAAATTCATTACTATATCTCTATAATATATAATTCAAGTTTTGCGCTAAATAAATACTCTACAACCTTTATCTAGACCATCATTTTTTAAAGATCGTAGAATTGTTGAAATTGATCCCGTCTGAATGGAGGCCGTAGAGGTCTCTGTTTTGCACGAAACTTGAATGACATAATAGAGTGATATAACGATGAAAACCTACTAAAATATTTTAAAAAAAATAAAAGAAAAGAAAAAAATAAGACAGGTGAAATCAAGTTAGCTCCTTCCCCATTTTTTTCCTTTCAATTTTGGAAATACGAATAGTTTCATCTCTCAACTACAAATTTCTATGTCAAATGAATGCAATCATGTAGTGACACAACAAATGACGTATGAGTACTTAATTTTTTTTACGATGGAGTCCATATAAAGAACATGCATAATATATAACTAGTCTGTCATTTTAGTTTTAATTTTTAAAATAAAAGAATAAATAGCTCCTGGAAGTTCGAAGACTCAAGTTTATCTATTTGTGATCACAACAACTACCACTTCAGCAATATACCATACTTCGATATTTTTTTTTGTTTTCGACCGATGGATGTTTGGATGAGGGATAAGAGATAGGTGAGTTTATGTCTCGTTCTTGTTCAGCTGATTTAAGAGATAAAGAAATGATAAATAATGTAGACATAGACATAATAGATCACACAATTGTGATGTCGAAACTTTATCTCGAGATAGCTTATCTTAGAATGATGTACACTTATCGTGGGTTTTTGCAAAACAAAAAAGAGCGACCCCTTGCATATTCATTTCACACAATAACCATTTCGACAATAATCGTTTCTGTACGTAAAGAACCTTAAGCAACCAATACCATTTGGATGAGAGAAAGACAAAGGAAAGAGCGATGCTCGCCTCCAATTAATAGATTTGTCATGGTAGAGGAGAAAATCGGCGAGTAGACCGTACTCGAGCTTTGAATCAATGCCCCCAGAAGCAAGCCAAATTACGCTTGAGCAATCGACATGATATATTTGCTCACATTCCAGGGTGCCCCTTTTCTGTACGTAAAGAACCTTAAGCAACCAATACCATATGGATATGGAAAAAATGGGGTTGTCCCCTTGAGGCAGCCATGTTGGTTACCCTACTACATTTTTCCGTAAATTCTTTCATTTTTTTTGCAAAATAAAAACCGTGTATATTCGTCTATATATTTCTCCAATACGTCGTTCGAATTTTGTCAGGAACAGAGACTCATATGCCATCCATCTAGACATGTAATTTTAACGGTCTAAACGTTGCTGTAATTGACCTTTTCTAGATGGAGGAGGGCATATGAGTTTATGTTTCTGACGAAATTCAAATGACATATAAGAGGGATATATATGATGAATATAATGGTGATATTTTTCAAAAAAATACGAAAAAAATACCGAAAAAGGTACGGGGGCAGGGGGAGGCCCCATTGGATCCTTTGGATATACTGTGAATAATTGCGTTTGAAGAACATAAAATTGTATTTTTTTAATAAAAAAGGCCTCAACTATGCATCAAAATCCCAAAGATTTTATTTTTCAAATATAACAAAGAGAGATCTAATCTTAATCCTCAAGTACATACTTCTGTGAGCTTCCATGACCCTTTTATGTTAATGCTAAACCCTAAAGTTGAAAGTTTAATGCTTTTTTCGTTACAGTTGAAAATGGTAAAAGTTGCCCCAAGGGGAGCTAACTTGGCCCCCACTAGGGGTGTCTATCGAGTTCAACGAACCGAGTTGGCCTCAACTCGGACTCGAACTCGATAAAAAACCTAAGGCTCGAACTCGAACTCATCGAGTTCGAGCTGACTCACGAGCCTCTTATCGAGCCACGAGTTTCTAAGCTGGCTCATGAGTCTCAAAATGAGCTGGCTCATGGGCCTCTTATCGAGTCATGAGTTTCTGAGCTGGCTCACGAGCCTCAAAATGAGCAGGCTCATGAACCTCTTAATGAATTCTTCCATTTTATACATTAAATTATGCAAATGACATTTGTAATTTTGATTTTTTATACTCTTTTTTGTAGCTTTTTGGGCAAGCAAAATGTTAACCTCTATTTTGTATCTCAATGTGGAAGTTTCGTTATATATGTTTTCAACTTTTTATTAATAGGGGAAACGAGTTATCGAGTTGAGTTTCCGAGTTGAACATTGCATAACTCGGACTCGACTCGATAAGCTAACGATCCATAAAACCCAACTCGGGCTCGTGCTCGTTAAGGTTTAGAGTCCCGCTCGCGAGCCCTTAACGAGCCGAACCCGAGTTGAGCTCATTGAGCTCGAGCTTTCATGATAGCCCTCTAGCCCCCACCCCCATTTTCCCATTTTTTTATTTTTTTAAATAAATATGTGAGTTTTCATCAGTATATCCTTATATTATGTCATTCAAGTTTTGTGTGAAACAGAGACTCCTATGGCTTTCGAGACAGTCATTTTTTTAACGGTCGTAGAATTGTTGAAATTGACAGCATCTGTATGGAGGTTGCAAGATTCTCTATTTCACACGAAACTTGAATGACATAATGTAATGATATAGTTATGAAAATCTACGGAAATATTTTCAAAAAAAAACGAAGAAAATGAGACGGTGTCCCTAATTGGACACGGACATGATATATAAATATTTTATAATTTACCTTTAAGATTAATACTCCTTATAATTATGATGTTTTTGGCATCATTTTGAATGCCCACATTAACAAAAGTAATATTTAAAAAAATCATCGTTCCGTGGGGTATTTGTGCATGAGTTTTTTTAAACTTGACAGAGGCATTTACGTAAATATAAATAATGAGAGGAAAACAAGTGATAATAATTTGGCGACATTTGCCATCGACGATGATGAGAAATTAAGACATATCTAGAGAATAATTAACGAAGGAGACGTTTAGATAGGCAAGAGAAATAATATAGACCAAATATATAATAAGATAAAATTCAAGATTTGGGGGGATAGATATCATTATCGCATACAAAAGAAGTTGGTTTGAAGGACTTCGCCTCTTCCACTTTTCAAATAAGAAAAAAATACTGATATTTGAATAATATATTCTAACAGTATGTATCCATTATATGGTGAATACGAATGCGAATACGAATAAAATATTCAACATTCACCGAATATGAATACGAATACGAATATAATATCCTCAATTTTGACGGATAGTAATGCAAATACGAATGCACAAAATTTTGAGGATACAAATATAAATATTAGTTTTTTGAAGGATACAAATATGGATACTAATACCAATGTTCAAATTCTGGATGATAGAAATACTTACATGGTACACAAAGAAATAAGTTTGGTAAATTTTTTATTGCTTAGTTATATTTTTACGTTTCTTTTTATTATTTAGTTATTTTTATGCACATATCCATTATTAAAATATTTAATATACTTTTTATATATATTAGAAAGTGTTATGAATTGAAAATGCTTATAACTTTTAAGTAAATTTGTGCATTTATAATATTCGTATATTAATTCGTATTTGTTTGTCAAATATCTGTATCCAAGCTATCAATATTCGTTTTCCATTAGTATTTGTATTTTGAGGATATGATTTTACATTTTACACATCCATTTGATATTCGTATTCGTATCTGAATTTTAAAAAAGATAATGATATGGTAACACCCATATTTGTCTCCATATCTGACCGTTGTCATCCCTAGTCAAGGTTCTCTGAGGAGGCTCTCTGATTGATAATGAAGTGGCACCTGACTTTTCACCCATGAGAACCAGTGCATCCCTCGAGAGGCTTCGGGCCGGTTTGGTTTCCAGGTTAACCTGAGGTAACCCGGCATACTCCATGCTCTATCCATGCATCCATGAGTAGGAATTAATTGTATGGATCATACAATTTCTTTGTTATAATAGTTTTTAACCACGTTCAAATAAGAAATAATATAAAAAACATTAAATCATTAAAAATTTATATAAAACACAATTAATGCCATACACATCTTATTTATCATTCCGACCCTCTCCAAACTTCCCAACCATCCAAACAGTTGCCATTCACAGGAGGATACTCCCAACCCAACACAACCCAACTCAGTTACCAAACAAGCCCTTAGGGTTACTTGATTTCCTTGTGGTCCTCTGATTGTCCTCACCACTTATGATCGATACCTCGGTGCGGATCTTGAGAAGTCAGTCAAACTCAGTGAGGCATATGAGAAAGATGGATTAGTTGATGAGTTGAACCTTTCTCGATCTAGAGGAATGACTGAACTAGAGAAAGATCTTTCCACATATCAAAAAGCAACCATTGTTTGAGAACATTGTAAACTTGGCAAGTATATAACTCTATTGTGAAGTACTAAACATGAATTTTGCATAGAAAGCAAACCCTTTCCTATTAAGCTTTTGTTTTGAGTGTATGAACAACAACATCATTAGTCCACATCAAGGTGTTTGCAATTATAGGTTGAAAACAACCCTCTTTGTGAATCTTATACCATTATCCCTGATGCTATTAGGCATAGATGCTCTTGTCTATCAAGGATGTGAAATGGAAACAACGACATGGCGATTATCAATTGGAGAAAGAAGATGAAAGACGACGCATCAACATCAAGTAGGTTGAGTATTGGGATAACTAGTCGAACGAGAGTCTTCGAAATCGATCGATATCAAACTCTCTCCTTTGTACGAGCTAGGTTTCAACAAGCTTCCACAGGTCTAAACAAGGTCGAGCTTGATATGGCCTATGGTTCAAAGGGAACATATCATTTGGATTATGATCAGAATGAATCTCTAGCTTTCCAACATAAAAGGGGAAACCCCGCGAAAAAAGATAGAACAATTCCACATGAGCTTCTACAAAAATCAAACCAACATATCAACGAGATGGCACTTCACTATCAATATACCAAAACACTCAAACGTTCTATGTCACTGTAAGAAAAGTAACTTAAGATAATAAATAATTTAATATTTATTGTCATATCTTCCGCAATTAAATATATAAAAAAGAATATTATTCCCTACTTAACTCTTTAAATTTGCAACGAATAATGATATTTATTGTTATATTCCTTATAACGAATCATATAACAATGATTATTTGTCAACTTGTTCTTCTAATCGTTGCTAAATTTGGCAACAATTAGTGCTAATTTTAATGAATAATTCAAATGAAAAATCGTTGTTGTATGAACCTTTAACAATGAACATGACATTCATTACGAGATTTGACAACGAATGAACTCCATATTTCATCTGACAAGATAAGACAACTTTCGAAAACACCACAACAACAATACACACACACACACATATGGACCTGGGAGCCTACACCCGACCTTTTTTCATTATATTTAAGGTTTTTTAAGGAAACCTTAGTGGGATTTTTTTAATATATTGAACGGAATATGTTTCAAGTTTAATGCAAAACAAACATGCCTAATACATTCATCTAGACAAGGTCAATTACATCAATTATAATATTGTTAAAATTTGGTAGTCTCGATGGAGATGATATAAGTCTTGAATTAAGTTGAAATTGGAATGGTACTATGGTGATATACGGTGATCTAATTCCCAAAAGTTTGTTTTCAAAAAAATAAAAAATATCAAAAAAAGACCCGGATGTAGATAGTTACCTACACCCTTAGACGGATCTCTTCTCTCTCTCTCTCTCTATATATATATATAGAGGGAGAGAGAGAGGAGTAGGGCTGCTAATCGAACTGAACTGTAACGAACAGACCTATGTCCGAGTCCGGTTCGATAAGGAAGTTCGAAAGTTCGAATTCGAGTTCAGTTCGATAAATGTTTGATAGGATATGTTCGAGTTTAAGTTCGTTTAGAAAACGAATGTTCGAGTTCAGTTCGTTAACAATTTAACTTAATTAAAACTTGTTTATATGAAGAAGTTCGAAATTGGAGTTCGATAACAAGGTTCGATAAGCAGAAAAAGTACGAAAATTTTCAAATTAAAGCGGTACAAAGCCCAATATAACACCACAATTTCTTTAACCTTGAAATTTACTAAGTGTATAAATACCAAGTTACATATACACATACATACACATATACATATATCGAACTCGGACATTTATCGAACGAACATATGTTATGTTCATGTTCGGTTCGTTAAGCTATCGAACTAAAATTTGAAGTTCGTGTTCAGTTCGTTTAGAAACGAACAAACATTTTTCGAACTATTATCGAACGAACTCTAATCGAATACGAACATGTTCAGTTCAATTAGTAGCCCTAGAGAGGAGTGATCCTATGAGAGCCAAAACCTGTGAGAGCATGAGAGCATGCATTCTGGACCATATGATCCAACCAGGAGAGAGAAGAGCAAGAGAGAGAAAACAAAATCATGTGGTCCAGAATGCAAGCTCTCATGCTCTCACATTTTTTTGCTCTCATAGGATCACACCCCTACACACACACATGGTTGATCCTGTTAGAGCCAAAATCTGTGAGCGAATGAGAGTAGTGAATATGCACTACTAGATTCTGCTCTTCCCTCTCCTCCAACAATCAATGAGGAGAGAGAAGATCAAATCTAGTGGTCCAAAATCAATCCACTCATGCTCTTACAGATTTTGGCTCTCACAGGATCAATCCTCATATGTATGTATGTATGTATATGAGGGTTTATCCTGTGAGGGCCGAAAATTGTTTAAAACATGAGAGCAATGATTCTAGACCACTAGATTCACTCATCTCTCTCCTGGTTGATTGAAGGAGGAGAGAGATGAGCAGAATCTTGTGGTCCAGATTCATTGCTATTTTACTCTTACAGTTTTTGCCTCTCACAAGATCAACCCTACATATATATATATAGAGACACACACACACACACACACAGAGGGTTGATCCTATGAGAGATAAAAGCTATGAGAGCATGTGAGAAATAGTTCTGGACCATTATATTCTATCATCTCTCTCTTCATTGATTGCAGGAGGAGAGAGAATTGCAGAATCTATTGGTCCAGAATTACTGCACTCTTGTTTTTACCGTTTTTAGCTCTCATAGGATCAACTCACCCCCCTCTCTCTCTATATATATATATGAAAGGGAGCCTAATTCATGAAATATGTAATCTTACATACTTCATTTTCATTTTTGGCGATTTTTTTTAAATACCACCATGAAACTTCATAACTATATATCTCTAATATGTCTTTCAAATTTCGTAAGAAACAAAGACTCATATGCCCACATTCAGAACATGTCGATTACAACAAATCTAAGACCGTTAAAATTTTCCATTCTAGATGGAGAGCATAGGAGTTTCCATTTCTTACGAAATTTGAATGACATATTAGAGGGATATAGTTATGAAAATTTGTGGTGTATTTTTCCAAAAAAAATAAAATTTTTGATAAAAATGAACATGAAGTAGGTAAGGTTACCTACTTCATGAAAGAGGCTCCCTATCCTCATATATGTTTGTGTTTGTAAAATGGGGATGCCCCCAAGGAGGAGCTGACTTAACTCCCCCTGCCTCATTTTCCCCACTTTATTTATTTTTTTCAAAAAAATTCACGTGTATTTTCATTATTATATCCCTATATTAAGTCATTCGAATTTAATGCAAAACAGAGACTCCTACGACCTCCATCCAGACAATCATTTTTTAACAATTCTGCACCATTAAAAAATGGCGTTCTGGATGGAGGTCGTAGGAGTATCTGTTTCATAAGAAATTTGAATGACATAATATATAGATATAGTGATGAATATTCATGGAAGATTTTTTCAAAAAAATAAAAAAATATGGAGAAAATGAGGACGGGGGGAGTCAAGTTAGCTCACTCAAGGGACAGCCTCATTTTTCCATACACAAACACACAAAGGGCTATTCCTGTGAGAGTCAAAATCTGTGAGATTATGAGAGCAGTGAATCTGGACCACTAGATTTTACTCTTCTCTCTCCACCTGCAATCAATGAGGAGAGGGATGACAAAATTTAGTGGTCCAGACTCATTGCTCTCATGCTCTCACAGATTTTGGCTCACATGATCAGTCTCTATATATACATATACATATATGGGTAAAATGAGATTGCTCTCTGTGTGGAGCTAACTTCACTCCCTCTATCCTATTTTCCCCGTATTTTTTTATTTTTTTAAAATACTTTCGTAGATTTTCGTTATTATATCCTTATATTATGTTATTCAAATTTCGTGTGAAACAGATACTCGTACGACCTTCATCCAGATGTGGTCGATTTCAATAATTTTGCGACCGTTAAAAATGATTGTCTAGATGAAAACCGTAGAAGTCTCTGTTTCTTACGAAACTCAAATGACATAATATAGGGATATAGTGATGAATTTTCACGGATTTATTTTTCAAAAAAATGGAAAAAATGAAAAAAATGAGGCTGAGAAGCCAAGTTAACTCGCCTCGGGAGTAGCCAAAATTTTCCATATGGCCTGCATTCATAGCGGAATCTAATAATGAATATGCGGACACGTATTAAAATTCGGATCATTTAGTTCTATTTACCTTTTATTTTTCGAATGAGAGACTGATCAAAGTAATCAAGACATGAATCAACAAAATCCGACATGTATCATCTTTTATCTTTCATGACGTTTCTCTTTAAAGGGTGTTCGGTTCGGGAATAAACAAGAATAAGATGAGGAATAAAGAAAATAAAGGTCTATTCTCTTCTCGGCTAAAAATATAAGAATAAAGATATGTAAGGTGGAATAAATATATGAATAAGGGTGAAATAATGTGAAATGGATGCGAATAAACGTACTCTTGCGAACCGCGTCGGACGAAAGAAAAATTGACCGCTTATTGCAGTGCCTATTCTTAAATAAACATCACCTTGTAGCATTTATCCCAACGTTATTCTTTAAACCAATCCCTTCATTATTTCTTGATAATAATAGAATAATACGATAAACGCGGTTCGATCCCTTTCGAAATCATGTATCATCAATCCACTTAGTATTATCCACATCAAATTTGCAAAAAAAAACGCGGTTGGATTGGATCTTTTCATGTAGATGTTAGAGGCTTTTTATCGCCAATTTTTTCCAATGCATTGGATCCTTGGTGAACACGCTTTGACAATGCATGAACAACCGTGTGGGCCCGTTTTATATTTTTAACATTTAAATGGACAATATAATATATTTTGAAGAGATTAATGGGGCTGTCTCAACATAGCAGTCCCCGCGTTATTTTCGGTATTTTTTTATTTTTTTTTCAAAAATATCACCTTGTATATTCATCCTTATATCTCTCATATATGTCATTTGAATTTCGTCGGAAAGAGAGACTCCTATGGCCTCTATTCAGACAATCATTTTTTAACGATAACAGAATTTTTAAATCGACACCATCTAGATGGAGGCCGTAGGAATCTCTATTTCCGACGAATCGAATGGCGTATAGGAAGAATATAGGGATGAATATATATGGTAATATTTTAAAAAAATGAAAAAAAAGCCGAAATACGAGCGCGGGTCAGCCATAAATCCTATTTTGAATCAGTTGAACATCCCATTCATCGTTGTGAGGGGACGAGAGGAGGCTATTTTAGGTCTTTATCCTCCAAGATTGTTTTTTTATTGTATTAGGGGTATTTTAAGAGTTTACCTTGTTCTATATAATCCAAACTCCACGATCGCGGTCAGGGAGGAAAACGGTCGGATACGGATACGAATATAGGTATAATCATATCTTTATATATTTTAAAATGCGAATACGGATGCTGATATGAATTTTGACGGATGTGAAAAATGAGTAACCATATCCTTAAAAACAAATACGAATATAAAAATGAATACGAATCGGATATGAAACATAAATATTGAATAGATTAACTAAAATATACATGTTTACGATGGTTTATACATAAAGTAGATATACCAAATTTAATGATTTCATAACAATTATATCAATAATGATGAATGCAGTTATAAAATATTGTTACATACAATTACAAATAAATCTATTATTATATCTATGTACGAAAATGAATATGCGAATACAAATGCTTATATTAGCGAATGTCAAAGTGACATCCATATCCACATCCATTTTACAACGAATACGAATGTCAATATATGTACAAAACGAATACGATAGCGTATCGGATACGAATATATTCACATTCGTTTTCATCCCTAATTGCGGTACAAGTAAACTCTTCAAGGTAGCCTCTTATTGTACTCCAACAACTATTTGGCGATGAGAAAGGAGAAAGCTTGGCACGGGAAGTGGCCTTAGATACATTGTAGAAGGGTTGTAAATCTTTGTGTTATTTGATTGTCCGTGCTTCGGTATTTAGGTTGAGTTTTGCTTGCATGTCGTTGATCGGATTCGTTCCCAACAACTTGATCATCTGATCCCTTCTCTAGATACAGTCTTTGTACAATTATTATACAAAAGATCTTAGTAAGAAACATCGGACCGTTGATTGACAGGGATGAGGATCATGATCTAGATGGAGGTGGGGATGGGTAGGAGGTGGGCGGGCGTGAAGCAGGCAGTTGGGAGCAATGCAGACGGAGTTGTGCAGAGGAGGCCATGAGCGATGAAGAGGAGGGGTTGGAGCGGGGGGACTGGGGAGGTGAAAAAAGGGTTGGGCGAAGGAAATTGGGGAAGGGGAAAAGGGAGCTGGGGGTGACGACGAGGTAGTTGGAGCAAAGGGGGCAGGGGTGGTGAGGAGGATCGAGGAAGGGGTGGAGGTGGGCGACATGGAGGAGGAAGAGGCCATGGTAGGAAGGAAGAAGATGAAGAAGGAATAAGAAGAATAAAAAATTAATTTTGCACTGCTTTCTTTTCTCTCTAACAACACTTGTGCCCATAAAGTTAAAGTCTGTTTGGGGGAGGAATGGTCAGCAATTAACCCAAGGAACATAATTGTTAACGGTCCAAAATATAGAGGCACAAGTGTTATTGCAAAAAAAAGAAAGAGCATATGTGAGCAAAATGGAGAAAAAATAGAGGGGCACAAGAGTAAACATTCCAACAACAACAATAATAATAATTAAAAATTTTATATCACTAGCCAGATTATTTTAAATATACACATATAATAAAGGGTGAAAACTCAACTTCTTAGTTTTCCCTCAAATATCTCTTTCTTGCACCGTCACATATACCTTTATTCCATTCTTACAATTCGATATCAGATATCATATCGACACCATGTTGAACCGAAATTTCACCGAAATTTCGGTACCGAAATTTCGGTCACTTTTCGCCAAAATCGAGCAACATTTGTGAAGGGAAGCTCCCATATCGACATTTTGCTCGAAATTTCGGTCACATGTCGAAACTGAAATTTCGACAAAATTTCGTCAATATTTCGTGAAATTTGAAACCATGTCTATAGCTTCTAACTAGTATACATTTGTTACTAGTTCCATTAAAAAGGTTGAATTACAATTTGGGTCTCCATCTATGGGTACGATCCCAGAATGGGTCTTGATATTTAAATTGTAACGATTTAGCTTCCAGGGCTATTAATGTAAGGAACCTTTTGAGGCTAATGACGATTATGTCCTTATTTAAAAGTTGGAACCCAACCCCCATTCCCTTCCCAACAAGAGTATATTCGTCATGAACCCCAAAATTTCCATTTCCTGAATGGTCCTGTGACCTGAATCGTTACAATTTAAAGATCGGGATCCATTTTGGGATCGGACACATAGATAGAGACCCAAATTGTAATTTACTCTATTAAAAAACCAGTTAAAGAACATATCAAATGCTTGGATTTCGATACTATGCAATGCTCAAAATATTTGATTTGTGATTGTAATTTCTCAAATTGTTCCTTATGGACCTATTTATACGTACATAATGTAACATATGTCAGATTTCATTTATATTTATTTATATCATATTTATAACCGCAAACTGAATGTGTTTTCAAAAGTTATTCCTGCAATTAAAGAGTAAAAATGGTTATGATACAGAGGGACGCATTGTTGATTAGAACTATTATATATTATAAATTATTCTATAATATCTTTGCAAATGGTAAGAACCTTTGTGAAGCTCCAAATGTACCACATTAAATGATTGCAATATTATTTTACAATGATACAAATTTATTTAGTCCAAAATGTAATGAAGTTAGTGTTCTGAAGTTAATGTTCATCAGATAATTATTATTATTCTTCCAAACTGAGAGTTCACATTACAAGCTTCTCCCGTCCTTTTTTTTTAAGTAATTATATGAATTTTCATCGTTATATCACTATATTATATCGTTCAAGTTTCGTACGAAAGATAGACTCCTACAACCTCCATCCAGACATGGTCGATTTCAACAATTCTGTGACTATTAAAAAATGATTGTCTTAATGAAGGCCGTAAGAGTCTCTGTTTCGTATGAAACTTGAATGATATAATATACGGACATATAGATGAATTTTCATGGATTTATTTTTCAAAAAAATAAAAATAAATATGAAAAATGAGGCATGGAGCCAAGTTAGCTCTCCAAAGGGGCAACCCCATTTTTCCTTTAAAAAATCCATCTCTATATATAGTTCTCTTGTTAAATATAGCTAAACTATTTTTGTACTTGAAATTAGTGACGAATATCAAATCCATTAATATATCATTAATGGTGGTTCATATGACAACGTTTATCCATTGCTATTTTTTAAATTTTTTTTAACTAATCACTGCTATTTAAAATTTTGAAAAATAGCAACAAATAAGAGTTGATGCATGCACCTTCGCTAATGATATAACAACGTATTGATGTGCGCTGCTAATTTCGAGTATAGAAAATTAATTTTGCAATTTATAGTATCATCGTTATATATTTTACAAGGGATATAATGACATATTCTAAAAAAACCACTACTATAAACCTATTTTTGTGGTGAAGCTATATCATGGTTGATTCATATTAAGATGTTCAATTACAATAAAACTGAAATTTTGTTGGGATTGATATGGATTATTGTTATATTTATCAATTTGATAGGACCCTAAAATCATATTAATGCATATGGTTGGATCAATAAAAAAACGTCTCTTTCAAAAATTAATATAAAAAGTTATTGATTTTTTAAAACACACATATTTTTAAACGAGTAATGTCATGGTTATTGCATCAAATCGTCGTAAAACTTAATACCTATACATTTATAAAAAAATACATTTTATGTAAAATCGATGGAAATAAAAAAATTATGTTTCCATGATTTTTTACACTGACTAAAAAATGCATATTAAAACTCCTGCAATCAATTTAAAAAATTCTCACAATTCTAAGTTAGTAAATATTCTTGATTTAGTAGCATTTACATCTTATAAAATGATGGGTAAATTATAAAAAAGGTCCTGAACTATGTATCGATTCTCAATTAAGAGCCTCTTTTTTCTTCAAGTGTTTCAAAAAGGTGCCTAAACTTTCAACTTTAAGATTGATTTATTGTAGATATAAAATGGCAGAGAAAAAAAATCAAATCAGACTCATCTTTGTAAAATTTGAAGAAATCAAACTCTTCATGGGTAATCGATGTATATTTGAAGCACCTTTTGTAATCCACTCTAATTGTCCATTGGAGTTATGATTTCACACGGCTTTACAATATTTAAATACTTTATTCAATTCATGTCCACCTATGTTTGACCCTTTCTATGTTCACACTAGTTCCTCGTCACACAATCTTGTCTTGTTCTTATGATGGCCAATTCAAATTTAGGGTTAGGAACGTTTCACTTTAGCATGTTTGACCTTACGAACTTATGTGCAAAGGAGACGAAACAAAGATGCCCATTTGATGTACTAAGAGGGTTCCACAAACTAAGTTCCAAGTGGAAAAGGGCCCTTGATATTATTGAGATGAATTTCTTAGGGGGAAAATGGGTGGAGAATGCTAAAATATCATTAGATTGTATTCATTTATCTTGACCAAAGGATTTTCATTAGTTGGTTTAAATTCATGTCAAGGACAATAGATTGAAATAGAACAAAAATGGGCTTCACTCAGAAGTTATCATACCATCTTATGTTTTAGACATAAAACTTTGAAGTTACATCAGAATAAGGGGTAAAATGGGGTTGCCGCTTGAGGAAGATAATTTGGTTCTCCAATCTCATTTTCCTCATTTTTTTTATATTTTTGAAAATAAATCTGTGGATTTTCATCACTATATTCCTATATTATGTCATTCAAGTTTCGTACGAAATAGAAACTCCTACGACCTCCATTCAAACAATCATTTTTTAACGATCACAGAATTGTTGAAATCAATCCCGACTAGATGGAGGCCGTAGGAGTCTTTATTTCGCATGAAATTTGAATGGCACAATATAGAGATATAGTGATGAAAAAATTCACGGATTCATTTTTCAAAAAAATGAGAAAAATTGGAGGGTGGGGGGAGCCAAGTTTGTTTCCCCAAAGGGCAACCTGTTTTATGCCATAATAAGACTAGAAAACTTTCTAAACTCAAGTCGATTTTTGTACTCAAGATCAACACCATTCTCATTTGAATCGCATAAGAACTCTGTCAGGAGAAATATGAAGAAAAAAAGAATAATGAAATCTAAAATTTAATTCATCTATCATGGTAGAATTCCATACTAGCATCAAGTCTTGTATAATCTATATTTTATAACAAGATCCCTATAAAAGCATTATATCTTTGCATTGTTCGTCTATCTGTTTGTCAAATCATTAATTTTGATGGTAAGAACGAAAATGTCAATATATATATATATATATATATATAGAGAGAGAGAGAGAGAGAGAGGGGTGATCATGTGAGAGCCAAAATCTGTGAGAGCATGAGAGTAATGAATCTGGATCACTAGATTCTGCTCTTCTCTCTCCTCCTCCAATCAATGAAGAGAGGGATGATAGAATCTAGTGGTCCAGAATCCGTCCTTTCATGCTCTCACATATTTTGGCTATCTTCATCCTCCTTCCATCACCCCCTTTCTTCCTTCTTCTTCTTTATACCTTCCAACTATACTTTGTGAACAACTACAATGTTGTGCATGACTCTTCACCTTTGCTTTTTCAGCACCACAGAATTTAGTGAGCTCTTCTGAATTATTTATTTTATAGTAGGACAGTTGTACCTTCTTGATGACCGGTGGTAGTTTGAGCGGGGATCTCACTAGACAAATAAAAGCAGGCCTTGACTTGTGCTACCTGGGTAAATCGGAAGGTGAGATGACTTAAAGAGATGTTTTCTTTCGTGACGATGATCTTGAAGGAGGAAAAAGAGGAGAAATGTGACGCGTCGAGTTGATTGTTTGATTGTGAATTCCACTCTTCCAGACTAGACTTTGATTGGGCTCTCTTCCATACTAGACTTTGATTAGGCTACTTCGCTTAGTTCAAACTCCGCGTCCCGAGTCCTTGAACCTACGACTCTATCATAGGACGCTTTGACATATTGATTCCTCCTCACTCGAGGTGGTCCTGCATTCATCAATCGAAATCGAACTGATGAAGACGATGAGACAGTGAGGCTAACTGACACCCTAGGTAATCATCGTTCTCCTCCACCATCGCAATATCACACTCTTTATAGTCATTGTGATATGAACAACTCTGCAATTTTACGGATTCTAATCATTAGAATGATCAAAAAGTCTAAGAATAAATAAATAAATCCTCATCTTATTATGTCATCAATATGGGCATCTCATATTCTTTTAGCTATGGGAAACTCTCATGTGGATACACGCCTTGATTATACATGCAACAAAACCTAAGAACTCGTTGGATGTCCACAACATAGGATCTAAGAGTAATAATATCCTTGGACATGGTTTTGGAGGTCTACAAATAGGTATATGTTGGTTTCTATTTTTGGACATCTTAAGGGCATGTTTGGTTTCCATGTTAGGAGTAACGTGGCATGCTCCTTGCTCTATCCTTACATCTCTGGGTTGGAATTAATTGTGTGGACTGTATAATTTCTTTATTACAATATTTTTTTAATAATGTTGAAATAGAAAATTAATATAAAAATAAAGTATAATCATTAAAAAGTTAATGTAATACATAATTAATGTTACATCACATCACATTTATCATTCCAACCCTCTCCAACCATCCAAACAACTACTATTCACAGGAGGATACTCCAATCCAACCCAATTACCAACATGGCCTAAAGGTGTTAGAATAAGGGGTGGAAGTGAAATAAAAGTAGTGGAGGAGAAGATGGAAACAATGAGGTCATAAGGAAGAGGATATAAGGGTGTGAAGGAGGAGGAGGCAGACACGACTGAGTAGACGGACAACAACCAGGCTCAAGCACTCGACGTAGAGGACTTGCGCAAATCACTATCATGAGTGGAAACAGATGGAGGAAAGCAGAAAGGAGGAAGAAACAAGAAGTTAGTAGTAAAAAGTTAGGACATTAGCATACAAGAGAAAGTCCTAGCAAAAAAATTAGGACATTAGCATCACCAATGCACATTGTCAAAAGCTTGGTAGTCATAGTTTATTGTGATTAAGAATATGTTGCCAAAAACTTGTTGTAGTAGATTATTCTCATGTGATATGTGATGGTAATTTTATTGTAAATATTTGAATGACATAATTTTCATTGGCAAAAAGATGTTTGGTTTGTAGAAGAATTTGTTACTCTAATTTAATTGTCGCAAGAGTTTTTTTTATTATAGTGTATAATACATTAAAAGAGAGAGCATTTATTCGAGTATTAACCATTCTTATTTAAAAAGGAAGAAATATCGAGGGAGATATTTTTTTTAAGAAATTCAGAAAAGTGTATTTTTGTATTTCGGAAAGGGTTTTGTTGTATTTAGAAAGTGGTTTAGTAAATTACTTTAAGAAGCACGAGCATTATATTTCAAAGTCAATGATTTTTATTTAAAAGGGAAATAATCCATTAAGAGGAAGATATTTTTTAAGAAATTTTGATGGAGTATTTTTACCTTTATAAAGGGAAGAAAAACATTTTTGAAAAAATATTTTCAATGCAATTTAATAGTGAAAAATGGGAGGAAAAGTAGATATTTTAATATTCAAATTGTTCTGCTTGTCGTATCAAAAAGGAGGACAATGTTAACGAAGTTTATTTCTACAAATTATGCTATTATCTTTATGGAAACAAATTTTATGAGTACATATTATAATGCAAATTTCATGATAGCTTTCTCCAAGCTTGAAGTATAGAAGAACTAATTTATGGAGTATGAACAAACAAACCAAGAGTTGGTAAATTGTTTAAGAACATGATTTAATAAGTAATGCAAAGGCATATCTAAATGACAAGCCGACAATGCAAAAAAGAAGGAAGAAGACTTTCGAAACATGTGTAAAATGTCTCAATGTATATGCATATATAACATATATGCATAATAGGTTCTTTCTCTGACGTTGCTACTTCGAGCATCACCAATATTGATTGATCATCCTTGTTGATCTAACCAATTATATCGATCACTTGAGATCACTATTTATGTTCTGATCGATCACTCATGTTAACTTGATTGATCATTTAAGTTATTTCTCTAGTTCCTATCCATCTTTTCAAATTATATGACTAATCACCAAAACTTTCTATTCATTGACTAATTCATCACTTTCAAAATATGATCGATCATTTTTTGAATATAGGTACTTAATTCACCGACAACCATTTGACTCAACAATCACTGACCATTTAACTTATCACTCACTTAACACTTTAGTCAAATCACTTTAACTTAATTATTCAATCAATAATGATCAAATCAATTTTTCCCTAAATTTTATGCTCAATGGTTCACATAAAAAGATAACTACCGATGAATCATCTTTATATCCTATAGCCATTTGGATTCTCAAGATTTTTTTAGCCATTGCATTTTCCTTAAGATCCTTCTACCTTATTATACTCAGCGACTCATTAATAAATAGAACGCTACTCATTGAGCATTAGACACAATTCATATGCAATATACATAAGAGGAAATCCATAAAGCCTCTCGTTCAATGATTCATTTGAGCCCGTCTCTCTCGCTCTCTACGTCAAGCTTTTATCTTGTGAGCCATTCTTCTACATGATTAGTTTATACTTGTTTAGAAGGATCGGCTTTGCAATACAAAAAGGACTAGCGGCGCAGCTTGTTGCCCGGTTGCCTTCTGTTTTGATGTAAACCTTTCCTATTTATATGGGATTCCGATGTGTGGTGTAATACCGAAATAATGATCAAGATGTTTCTTTATTCAATGAGTTTAATGGGACTGCCCCCGTACCGTTTTCAGTGTTTTTTTTTGAAAAATATCGCCACATATATTCATCCATATATCCGTTCTATATGTCATTCGAATTTTGTCAGAAACAGAGACTTCTACGACCTCCATCCATACAATCCTTTTTTAACGGTAATAAGATTTTTTAAATCGACACCATCTCGATGGAGGCTGTAGGAGTCTCTGTTTCTGATGAAATTCGAATGACATATAGGAGACATATAGTGATGAATACACATGACGATATTTTTTTTTAAAATAAAAAAAACATCAAAAACGGCACGGGCCACAACAATAGCAGCCCCATTAAACTCTTATTCAATTATAGGGTGCATTAGTTAGTCTAATACTATTAAACGGATGGAATGGAGAAGTATCCGAATTTGGGTCCGTTTATTATCCGGATTCATTGTGTCCGATCCGAAACACTTGCAAAGGGTTACCGAGTACAGATCTGGATCCGCATACTGGATATCCGTTTGCACTACTACTTGTCTGGCTGCTGATTGTAGGGCTGGCTATTGAGTCACGACTCGATAAATCAAACTCGACTCAATAAGGGCTCGTGAGCCTATTGCGCCGAGCCTGAATCAGAATTTGGGCTCGATAGCTTAACGAGCCAAGCTCGAATTGAGCCTCGCTCGGCTCGATAACTCAATAAGGGGCTCGATAAGGAATACCCACACATATTATATATATAATACAAATAAGATAAAAGTAGCCATTTGCAATTTCCTCCCACTAACTTTGACCCTCCCAAGAGAGTCATGATCAAATTCTCAAATCACATTCCCGCCCACGCATTAGAAAATTAGTATCTTTCTTCTTTTTTATAAGAAAATATAATACTACAATATATTATAATTAAGATTTTGTATACAATTGGATAATGGCATACTGGTAAGCAACACAGTCTTAGATATAGTAGGTCTTGAGTTTGAACCCGCATAAAATACTTTTCAATTAAAAATTACATATTTTCCTTAACAAACTTGACTTGGACTCGAACTTAGATCAGGCTCGATAAGGGGCTCGACTCGAACCTTATCGAACCCGAGCCAACTCGAAAGGAGCTCAAGCTCATCGAGCTTGAGTCCGAGCTCATCTGAACTTAACGAGCCTAATAAGCTAAGCCAGCTCCTAGCTTGAGCTGGGGCTCTATAGCCAGCCCAAGCTGATTGTGACGTCTGAGGCGGCCGTCTTCATTTGTCTCTATTTGGAGAAACCAGAGACCCAATTCAATTCAATGGGCTCACTAAGTGGACTGGACCATCTGGTGACGAGTCCCGTGGTCAAATTACGAAATCTGGGTCCAGTACCCCACGTGGTGCATGCACGCACGTGGGACCTGCTTAATGTCAATCAAATCAATATACGGTCAACCGTCATGAGACCCCTAAAATATGGTCAAATTACATCATAAGCCCTGTAATCTTTGTAATTTATGCTACAATTTCCGTACAATCCCTGTAATCTTATCAACTCCCACCACCATAGCCATTGGGCATGGGCGTGTATGTAAAATAGAATAAGATGACAGGGGCGTGTATGTAAAATAGATTGGGATATTTACATTCATAATCATGAGTAATTTCGTAATTACCCCAAAAATCCTTCATAATCATAAATTATATCTATAACTTCGAGTAAATGCTCTGTTTTACACACATAACTTTCCGTTAGTTTTGTTCATTAACTCAATCATATGTGTGAGTTAATCTAACCGATATGTGATCTAACGACTACCATTAATCCAAAGAAAAAAAAGAAAAAGATACGCAGGAGGCATTGTAAGACTTCCAGGCAGGGGGCTTGCAAGTGGAGGGGGGTTGGGTGGCAACGGGCGGAAGGGACGTGACGAGACGAGCAACGAGGGTTGTAGGTGGAGGTGGGGTTGCAGGTGCAGGTGCGTGCGGGGCGGGCAAGGGGGGGGGGGGAGGGGGGGTGTGACCGACGGGACTTGCTAGATGGGGTTGCAGGTGCAGGCGCACGTGGGGGGAGGGGGACGATGCAGGCGGTGCGGAGGGAGGGGGGGGGGGTGTTGCAGGAGCTTGCAACCCGAGGGGGGTGGGTGACGACGGGCGGGACTTGCAGGGGGCCTGAGGTGGAGGGGGGTTGGGTGGCAACGGGTGGGGCGTGGAGGAGGCTGCGGAAGGGGAGCTTTCAAGCAGGAGGCGGTGGCTTGTAGGAGGTCGGAGGAGGGGGCTTGCAGGCATGTTGGGGAGGGGCTTCCAGTCGGGAGGCGGTGAAGGATAGGGTGGGGTTGGACCCAGGGAGGGGCAAGGCTTGCAGGCGCATAAGGCAAGGGGAGGAGGAGGTGGTCGGGAGGAAGGGGAAGCCGGTGAGGACGTCAATTGGGCGGGGGTTTGGGGGAGGGGGGTGGGGGGTGTTCCTGGCCGAAGGAGTTGGAGGTGGGTGTGTTGGGATTGCTGGTTGGAGGAAGGGATCCGTTTGTAAATAATAGAAATTTAAAGGATTTGAAATGTAAAAATCTTGACGGATGCCGTCATATTTAATGGAAAATTAGATGGAAGTTAACACGTGGGTATGAGTGTAAGAATTAAACACTATTCAAGATCTTGAGTGTAATTCACGATTATGAAGGGTTCCTAGAGTAATTACAAAATTACTCAAGATTATAGATGTAAATATCTCAAATAGAATAAGATGACAGGAGGTGTGGTGAAAGCATAGTAAACCATATCAAAATATATTAGTAATATACCGACGATATATCAATATCGACAGGTGATTGATATATCACCAAAAAGATCGATATTTATCTTTAAAAAACTTATTTCCTCGCAAAATTGATTCCGGGAACATAACGTCAATATATCGTATTGACATATCATATCATATTGACACCAGACATCGTTACGGATATTACCAACACTGGACGCGGTATCAGTTCTTTTACAAAGATATCCTTTAAAGTAAATTAATATTACACCGATCTCATACGACATAATTAGCCCCAATATTGAAATTAGAAAAAACTTGAACCAAAGCCGTTCTCCCAAATCGGCCCTCAGCTTCCGACGTGTGCCCACGGAGCTCCGGCCATGTCAGATGCGACCACCTTTGTTCGCCACGCACGAATTCTTCGGTGGAAACATGGCGACGATCAAGTGGACAAGGCGACCGACAATTCTCGCCTTGACCAGTCCGCGCTTGGGCAGCGGATTGGCCGCAACCGACCTCTGCGAAGAGACGACAAGAGAGGAGTACTCCATTGGTGGGAGGTGGGGGAGGTTAGGGAGAATTTGATGTAAGGAGAGGGGATGTTTGAACGGTTCCGAAAACGAGTGACCTTAAGTGGTCAGCAACCGCACCCCGGCCGTTTCGCGGCCGGCGGTTGCGGGATGACCGGAAATGGCGGAAGGGCGTGAGGTTGAGGGGCGGACGGCTCGAGGGGCTAGCGCCCTATAAATGGACTCCTAATGGAGAAGAAGCCGATCATCGGAGCAAAAACCACCTCGAGTTCGGGAGCTCCCAACCATCCCTCTATCCCATTCTCTCTCGCAACCAAAAGAGAAAGGCATACCTCGCTTCAAACCCCTGACTGCTATCAGAGCTCCGACCGTCTCGCCGCCGCTGCCGTTCACATTCGCTCCTTGGCTGCCGCCGGTGCGGTTCGTCCTTGCTCGCTGGGCGCCGCCGCTGGTGTTCGTGTTTGCCCAAGGAAAACGAATCCCGTGAAACCCTAAGGAACAAGCCGCCCAGGTCCTTTATCATTATCTGCCCTTTGTTGTTTTTTTAAAACAATCACGTGCTGCAAGTTGCCCTACCTACATTTTTTTACATGTTGCAAAATTACGTACGTGTTTTGCTAAGTGGGCATGGAATCCACTTGTACTATTTTTTTTGCCACCAAAATTAAAATAAACCTACCTTGAATAAGAGATCCCTCTCCTGAAAAACGTTTTTTTAAATTAGGATTAATTAAAAGGCAACGCAATCAGTTTGCCGTTTTTTTTGTCTTCTATTAATCAATTGATTTAATTAGTAATCTTTCTACTCGCTTAAAGAGTAATATCTTTGTTTTAAATTATTTTTTAAAGTTTGTCATTAATAAGTTTTTTTTAAAGAGATTAACATTAGAGTTTAAAGTTTTTTTTAAAAAGTTTAGAACGTGTGTTTTCTACATCACATTTAGAAAACAATAGAGATTATAGTTTTTTTTAAAACAAAGAGATTCGTAAGTTTTTTTTGTTTTCCGTATAACCAAAGTTTCTAAGTTTTTTTTGGTTGTGTACTAAAGTGTAGTTTTTTTTTAACTTGAAAGTTAAGTTAAATTTTTTTTGTTCACGTTTTTTTTTGCTTGTGGATTAAAAAAAAGGTTGTGGATCAAATTTGAACAAGTTCCTCTCTTGTCTAACGTAAGTTGTCTAGTTTTAGTGAAGACTTTAAAACTCATAAATACACTTAGCCGTTATTTTTTTAACCCTGTTAACTTGTTGCTATTAATTACCTTTCAATCATAATAGAGCATTGTTGTTAATTTGCTAAGAAATCACAGTTTTTTTAAAAATATAGAGGTATTTTTTTAATCACAGGTTTATTTTTTTTTTAAAATGTTCTTTACTTTAATCGGTTACTTGTAGGTAATTCATCAAAAATCAAGTTTTAGTTTTTTTAAATCATCTGCTTAATCGATTAAAATTAATTGCATTTTTTGATCTTTGGTTTATTGCTTGTAATTCCTTGTAGTTTTTTTGTTAACTTAATTATTTAAACACACTTGCATCTTCTTTTATTGCTCAACTTTAGTACAATAGGCTTCACCTTCAACCTGAGATCATACTTAATAGTTTTTTTTTGTTAAGTTTTTAAATCTGTACTCATCCTCACACAAACCGATATTTATTTCATTAGATCAACAAAAATGACAAGCAAGATGATTGCCACTGAGGTAGGGAAAATTGAGTACCTGAACGGTACCAATTACGAATTATGGAGTAGAAAGATCTACTATGGCCTGCTGCACGATAGTATACACACCATCATAGATAAACCCGGCCCAACTTTATCTGAAAATCCGACTGTGGAGGAAATTAGGTCCCGCGAACAGTGGGAGAAAATAGATAATAGGGCTAGGAGCTTTATGCTGACCCACATGGATCTGAACCTGATTCGGGTCTTTGAGACATGTGAATCAGCTTACGAGCTCTGGACCGCGGTTAAGGAGAAATATCACTCCAAATCTGAAGTGAGCATCCAGCTTCTTCTACACAAGTACAACTCGTGTAGAATGAAGGAATCTGAAAGCGTCCTCGAGCACGTGAACAAGATGATCGTGATGGCCAAGGATCTTGCGGCTGCTGATTGCGCAATTCCGGAGAGGATGCAAATCGCAACCATACTAGGAAGTCTCCCTCCGTCATTCGACATGGTTGCCACATCTCTGAGAATGAACGGTAACATTAAGTCTGTGACGGACCTACCTGCACAGCTGGCGATTGAGCAGGACCTCTCCAAACAAAGATCGAAAGCTGAGATCTTTGAGGTCTAGGAGGAAGAAGAAGCAAATGCCGTGCACACAAAGAAAAGACTAGGCCCCTCCAAGGCGAATTTCAAGGGAAAGAGTGGGAAATACCCACGCGGCTCTTGCTACGGTTGTGGCAAATATGACCATTTCAAGGTCAATTGCCCCAATAAGAAGAAGCCGGGAAATTCTAAAGTGCCTGAAAATAAAGGCAAAAAGAAAATGGAATTCGCGGCTGTCGTGGAATGCATCTCTGTCATCACGGACAGTGATGGATGGTGGATCGACTCTGGAGCAACCAGACATATCGCGAAGACGAAGGAGGGCCTGGTGGACTTTAAGGAGCTGAGCAAAGGCGAACAGCGGATCTTCATGGGGAACAACACCTACTTGGACGTGGAAGGTGTTGGGACATATAGACTTGACCTGGGGGATAGTATTATGGTGCTGAATGATGTATTGTATGCCCCAAGGATACGCCGGAAACTGATCTCTGTCCCAGTGCTGCTCAAGAAAGACTTCGAAGTTAGGTTTTATAATAAGCGTGTATCTATAGGCAAGAATAAGAAGGTCTATGCGATGGGAAAGTTTGTGCCCGAGCATGACCTGTTTTGTCTTCCTGTAATAACTTCTAGTGAATCAATGAATGTCTCTTCTGATTATTCCTTGTGTTGTTTGTCTGACTATGACTTATGGCACATGAGACTGGGTCATCCAGGAAATTCTAAGATGGATCAAATGATTAAGACAAATTTGTTGCCTAAGATCACGGGTGCAAGGACATTGCCCTGCGAACACTGTCTGACCGGTAAAATGACGAGAAGACCCTTCTCAACCGGAATTCGGTCAACGGAGTTACTAGGTTTGATCCATTCAGACATATGTGGACCACTGAGCGTCAGCACACATAGAAATAAGGAATACTTTATAACATTCATTGATGACTACTCGAAATTCTCCTATGTCTATCTCTTAGGAAGAAAGTCGGAAGCACTTGAAACATTTAAGAGATATAAGACAGAAGTGGAGACAAGATTGGGAAAACCAATCAAGACTCTTAGGACAGATAGAGGTGGGGAATATACCTCAAAGGAATTTGAGGATTATTGCATTCAAGCAGGCATTCGTAGGCAGACTACAATGCCATATACGCCACAACAGAATGGTGTAGCAGAAAGAAAGAATCGAACTTTGATGAATGCAGTAAGGTGTATGCTTTCACACTCAGGACTCTCGAAGAAATTCTGGGGAGAGGCAGTGTTGACTGCGAACTATATACAGAATAGGATTCCCACCAAGTCCGTAGAATCAACGCCATATGAAATATGGAATGGCAGAAAGCCCGAGTTGGGCCATCTCCGGAAATGGGGATGTGTTGCACATGTTCTGGTACCGAGTCAGCTTAGGGACAAGCTAGACTTCAGGACATTAAAGTGCAAGTTTATTGGATATAGTGAGAATTCTAAAGGATATAGGTTCTTCCATGAAACTAAAGGTCTGATCGAAAGTCGTGATGCAACTTTTCTTGAAATTCATCAAGAGAAGGAGCATGAAGTAGAGGAATCAGATCCTCTGATTGTCTTACAAGATAATGAAGACGACTTGAGCATTACACAAGAACTTGAGGATGATATCGATCATCCAAACGTAGAGAATGAACCTATGGAACATAATGATCCTTTAGAAGAAGTGGGTGGACCCACACAACCCACGAGTATAATTGGCAACAAGAGACCCAGAACACGGCCCGCATGGATGGAAGATTACCATTTCTATGGATGCGAGGCGTCGTGCTACACCGTAGATGAGGATGTCGCGGATTGTACAGATCCCATATCCTTTGATGAAGCTATGGCTTCATCTGAGTCGGAATCATGGTCGGTCGCCATGAGAGATGAGTTGGACTCAATCGAAAGAAACGGTGTTTGAGAATTATGTGATTTGCTAGAAGGTAGGCAATCCATAGGATGTAAGTGGGTATTTAAGAAAAAAGTACCGAGTTGACGGTACTGTTGATAAATACAAAGCCAGATTAGTTGCCAAGGATTATACTCAGCAAGCTAGAATAGATTTCCAGGAAACCTACTCTCCAGTGGCTAAGTTTGCATCCATTCGGATGATCTTAGCCATAGTCGCATATATGGATTTGGAATTATTCCAAATGGATGTGAAGACGGCCTTCCTTAATGGAGAATTGAGGGAGGAGATTTATATGCGACAACCTGATGGATTTCAGGTTGAAGGTCAGGAGAAAAAGGTTTACAGGTTAAGAAAGTCATTATATGGCTTAAAGCAGTCTTCACGGCAATGGTATCTCAAATTTCATGAGAAAGTTATTCAATTTGGATTTGTTTCAAATAAATTGGATAACTGTGTGTATGTCATGAAGAGTGGGAGCAGGTTTGCAATCATGTCATTGTATGTAGATGACATTCTGCTCGCAGGTAATGACATACAAATGCTCAATGAAATCAAACAGAAATTGAGCAATGAATTTGAGATGAAGGACATGGGCGAAGCATCCTATGTTCTTGGAATTCAAATAACAAGAGACAGGGACTCAAGGACATTGAGCCTTAGTCAGGAAAGATATTTGCATACTGTATTAAGGAGATTTGGAATGCAGAATAACACTCCAGCTCCAACACCACTTGTGATGGGAAAGAGACTCAGTAAGAGTCAGTGTCCCGGAAAGGGGCAAAAACCTTTAGATGTACCATATGCACAAGCGGTAGGAAGTTTAATGTATGCAATGATGTGTACTCGACCTGATTTAGCTTATCCAGTAAGCTTAGTCAGTAGATATCAAAGCAATCCCGGTCCAGCACATTGGGAAGCTGTAAAGAGGATTCTTCGATATCTGAAAGGAACAGTACATCTGAAACTCGTATATCAAGCAGAATCGCTTGAAGTGGTAGGCTACTCCGATGCCGATTTCGGAGGGGATGTAGATGATAGAAAATCCACATCAGGTTACCTGTTCATGTTTGGTGGTGCAGCCGTTTCTTGGGGTAGCAAGAAACAAGGATGTGTATCTCGACATACGCAGGAGGCTGAGTACATTGCATGTAGCATGGCCACCACTCATGCTGTATGGATCAGACGTTTTCTAGAGAACCTAAGCCTCGAATTGGTAAAAGGGCCAATTGAAATGTATTGTGACAATCAAGCTGCGATAAGCTTGATCAATAGTGGGGCTAATAGTTCTAAAGGAAAACACATTGAGATCCAATATCACTATATACAAGATATAGTGGCGAAGCAAGAAATCACGGTAACCTACATACCTACCAGTGACATGTTAGCTGATTCCCTAACGAAAGGAATAGCAGCAGGAACATACATTAAACATGTTGGTTTAATGGGACTCAGGAATGTATGAGTTAAGAAAGAGGTTTCATAAATAATGATCCTCACAATGATAAATCTCCATGTATATGCTACACGAATAGTGGGAGCATATATGTTTTGACCACTTCGGTCAAGTGGGAGATGTTTGAACGGTTCCGAAAACGAGTGACCTTAAGTGGTCAGCAACCGCACCCCGGCCGTTTCGCGGCCGGCGGTTGCGGGATGACCGGAAATGGCGGAAGGGCGTGAGGTTGAGGGGCGGACGGCTCGAGGGGCTAGCGCCCTATAAATGGACTCCTAATGGAGAAGAAGCCGATCATCGGAGCAAAAATCACCTCGAGTTCGGGAGCCCCCAACCATCCCTCTATCCCATTCTCTCTCGCAACCAAAAGAGAAAGGCATACCTCGCTTCAAACCCCTGAGGGGATGGATGGATTGGTCAGATAAAGGGGGAACACGGTAGAGAGGAGCAGAGATATGCGAGTTGCTTGAGTGTCAAGTTTTGTGTGAAATCTCAAGTATTTCAAAAGGATGTGGGCCCATTAAATGATCCCATTCTATTTAAAATACTTGTTAATAATCCCAGTTACAACAAATTACAACAAACATGTTTAATCTCATTTTTTTTCTTTTACGATTTAGATTCTAAAATACAACCTTATAAATTAAATAATAGATTAATACTCTACATGTCTTTCAAATTTTGCTTAGCTCAAATCAGAGGTTATTTGCTATTTTATCTTAATAGTCGAAGTTTCGTGTAATATTTAAGCAACTTAAATTCCATTTTAAAATGACTCATAACATGGATGAAGCTAGAAAATTCATCTGAGGGGGGCTAAATTATTTAGATATTATTTATCTAATTTATATTGTTATTTTAATTATTAATATTTGGGGAGTGGTTCCTCTGACGTAATACGAGTTACAAAAGAGGTGTTGTAACTATTTTTGTTCAATTTTGTTTCTTAATATCCAACCTTATAGATTGAATATTCGAATAATGTTATACATATCCTCCAAAATTCGATCAAATTTTAGATCATTTGCTATTTTATATCAATGGCTAAAAGTATGTTTCTCTTTTAAACGAGACTTAAATTTCTTAAATATTGATTGGACTTTTAACCTCTAAGATAAAATAAGAAATGACATCGGATTTAAGCGGAATTTGGAGGATATATAGAACATTAATGGAAATTTAAATATATAAAGTTGGATTCTTGGAAACAGATTCAATCTATAAAGTGAATTTCCAATAATTTCGTAATTGATTGAAACTAATATTGGGAATAGATTTTTATAAAAGTACCTATATAAACTTTAGAATCGGTCATAAATAATCTTTAGGAACATCGTATTGATAAAAAGATCCCTACAAAACTCTTCGTATCACTGAAAAATACATATATTAATGTGATATTAAGTAATGCCACGAGATTTAATATTTTCAAACAAGTAACACTATACAATACTTTTTACTTACATGGATGCAAATAAATATAGATATATGTACCAATCCTTTATCATATTTGTTATATATTTTGACATGTGTACATTTATCTGCATATCTATTTTAAAATGGATGCAGATACAAATAGGGTTGCAAACATACATATACAAATATGTATCTGTACCCATATATGCATACACTAGAAAAATATGTAACTATTTCTGTTTTACGATCCTAAAAAATGAAGGGATAATTACACCCATAACCCTGAGTAATTTCGTAATAACATTCATAACCCTACATAATCGCGAATTACACGAGAAACCCTAAGTAGTCACTCCGTTCCACACTCATAACCCTCCGTTAGTTTAATATATTAACTCAACCACATGAATGAGTTAATCTAACTCACCCTCAAGCCAACGGTTAGGAAATAAAGAAAAAAGCCCATCTCCCTTCAACCTCCATCCACCTTCCTCAGCAAACCAGAGGAGCAATGAACTGGAGAAGGGAGGCTGGAGGATGACGGGCTGCGAGCTTCGAACAGGGGGTGTGTTCGGGCAGGGCTGCAGGCTTCGATCAGGCCGGGGACAAAGCTCGGCGCTTCGAGCATGGGAGCGGAGGGAGGCTCGAGGAGGAGCTAGACGTGGGAATCCTTGGCGACAAGGAGGATGAGCTTCCGAGGGAAGCTTACAGGTGGGTTGCCGAGGTTCCGCAGGGACGTTGCAGTTTTCGACCGAGGGAGAGGGTTGTTGCAGAGGTTGCATGTGTCGACAAAGGCGATTCTGCAGGAAGGGGGTGCTTGGCGCGATGGGGGGGGGGGGAGGGCTTCAAGCTCGGCGGGGGGTAGGGGGATCTAGCAGGGGAGGAGAAACTCGGCAGGGGTATCGGGCGGCTGGGGGGTAGGGCTTCCTGGAGGGAGCTCGGCGGAGGGAGGGGATGGGGGAGGGCGCTAGGGCTTCCAGGAGGGAGCTTGTCACGATGAGGGCGGGGATTCGAGGAGAGATCGCTCGCGTTCGAGCAGGGGCGGGGCGAAGCGACTCAGTGCCGGGGGGAGGGGGCGATCTTTTAGGTGGATTGCAGAGGTTCCGAGGGCTTCCAGGAGGGAGATTTGCGCAGCGGGTTCGGGGCTTCGAGGAGAGCTCGTTCGCGATCGAGCAGAGGTGGGGTGGAGCGTCCCGGTGCCGGAGGGCGAGCTTACAGGTGGATTGCAGAGGTGCTGGGGGACTCGACCGGGAGGGGGGCTGGAGCAGGAGCGGGGCGAAGCGGCGAGCTTACAGGTGGGTTCAAGGAGGGGGGTTGTAGAGGTGCCGAGGGGCTCGACCAGGAGAGGGGCTGGAGTAGGCCGGAGGAGCTCGGCGAGGGTACGGGTCAGCGAGCCAGGAGGGATTTTGGCGCGACGAGGTGGGGCTTCGAGCTCGATGGGGAAGGGGGTGGCAAGTTATTGCAAATAAGAATGATCTTTTGAGGGCAATTTGACTTTTTCTAACAGAAGCCGTCAATTATAACGGACATCTTAAACGAAATATAACACAGGGTTATCTCATGTAAGAGTTAAGCATTACTCGGGGTTTCTCGTGTAATTCGTGATTATGCAGGGTCATGAATGTTATTGCGGAATTACTCAGGGTTATGGGTGTAATTATCCCAAAAATGAAAGAGGTATCCAAATCCATATCCGTATATGCAAAGAAAATAAAAAAAATCAATATCTATATAATATATCATAAAATAAAAAATACATATCTGTGACTGTTACAAACGTATATGATGATGGACATATACAGATGAATCAATATCTGCTTATGCTCGTCATGCACTGTTTATAGTTAGTTATTGTAATTAGATTTTATATATGGGTTCATTGGTTGCCCTTCACCTCATTTTCTGAGTTTTTTGTATTTGTTTTCAAAAATATCATCATGTATATTCATCTATATATTCTGTCTATATATCATTCGAATTTCGTCAGAAACAGAGACTCATATGGCTTCCATAACAGGTCGATTACAACAATGTTGTTAAAATTACCTGTTCTAGATGGAGGGTAAAAAGTCTCTATTTCTGACGAAATTTGAATGACATGTTGGAAGGATATATAGATGAATATATATGGTGACATTTTTTCAAAAAAAAATAAAAAAAGATTACAGAAAAATAGGGTGGAGGCAACCCCTTTATTCCCTTTATATTGAGTTTTTTGTTGAGATATGGGGGGGGGGGGATATTATATATAACATGTAAATTTTAGTTATTAAATAATGTATTTAGATTATCTATAGTACTATATATTAAATGTATATACAGATTTTGGTCGAGAGCCTGGGGGCCACGCGCCCACCCGTCCCTCCCTCTCGCTGTCACTGACTCATATAATTGATCATTAAAATAAAATATCAGGTAGTTGTAACATCCAGATCCACACAAACCTGAACTCGATCTAACTAGAGTCCGTGTAACCCAATAAAGTTATCAGACAATATTAAATAGTTTAAATTGACCAACTGATCGTATATCAAAAGTCATTCGGGCAAAATCAACCAAAAATCGATCGCATCGTAATGCATGCCACAGAAAAGCCACGACGTAAATTCGGAAACCCCGAAATAAATCGAGAAAATCTAATTTGATAAAATAAGATCAACGGAATCGATCGTTCGTCAATCACAGATCGTTTGATATTTTGAAATCGCAAAATTTAAACCAAAACCAAAAATCGTATCATGAAAAATTCGGGGGATCCAAACATAATCGAAAACATATATGTGAATATTATACTCATATTAATCTTCGTTCAAATATGATCAAAACAAGATATTGCGCATCGAAAATAGACACTCGAGATGAGTATACGGTCAACTTTAAGTATGATAAATAAAGTGAGAAAATAGGTTTTTTTTAAAAAAAACAAATAAAAAAAATTTAAAATTCTGTAACTTTACTATACAGACAAGTGCTATGGTATCTGTTCCAAAAAAATCTAGCAAAAATATAATATAAAATATAATTTATAATTATGACATCAACATGCTCACATCATCATGCTGATGTAACTAATAATGAGGTCATTGACTGTTGTAAAAAAAAAAGACAAGTGGATTTAAGAAGCCGAACGTGGAGCCTCTTCCTCCTCTCTTTCTTTCCTCTATTTCCCCTTCTTCTTTCTCTTCCATTCCCTTTTCCCCCGAATTCTAACGAGCGAAAGTTCCCTTCTCTGTTATGCCCATGTTCTCCCGCCAAGAGGAAGCCAAAGATCCCCACCGTTCTTTCTTTTCAACTGAAAATGCATGCAGATTTGCTATTAATGTTGTTAAATGATGCAACCAAGCAGCTATAACTGTTATTCTCTCAAGCTCATGGTTGTTGCTAGGGGTGTTCAAAAATATCTGAGTCAATGGGTACCCAGCTTGATCCGTCCATTTTGACCATAAACTCTCGGATACCCATTTGAAAATGATGGGTCGGGTACCCGCAATGTCATTACCCATGCCCCATATAAAAAACCCGACGGGTACCTGCGGGAACCCAGTTGGAGGCTTACACTATAAATTGATTCATAAAAATGCAAAAGGTTAGATATAAACACCAATATATATGATACATTATTCTTATCTATTTTAAAATTATAGAAATGAATGCGGATATAAATATCAGTGAATATCGAAAACATATTGCTAAGTCATTAAAAATGAATGGCGGAATTAAATGGATGCAAATTAGAAAGGAAAATAATATAATCAAAATTGTATAGATAAGATGAAATTTATATGTTTAGGGTGGCTCATATATGTATCCAATATGAAATCGAAATATATATATGAATGTCAAAATTTGAATTAACATATATGATAACGAATCGGATACGATCCAAATCGATATACATACATTCCGGCATCCAAACATGATGATAATGAATACAATTGAATACGAATTGTCCCCCCACCCACACGCATGCCCGCGCTCGCGTCCATGCAAATGCCCATGCCCACGTGCGCACGCATGCGCCCACGCGCACACACGGACACACATGGTGTGGACACACACATTGCGATAATCAATTGTGATGATAATTAATACACCCATGTACGAATAGGAATATATACTTATATATTGTTTGTCATGTTGTCCTCCGATTATATATATTTACATCTCTTTATCCGTATTTGATTCATTATAAGGATGAACCTACGTGAATGTGTCACCATTGGATCCGTATTCGATGGTATTCCTTCCAGTTGCATGTATTCATATGGTTTACATTATCCACGTAGTTGTATACATCCTCATTAATTTATTTATCTACATTTATTTATCCTTATCTAAATGCATTTCCTACCATTCAGATTTTCATATCCGGCATTATCATTATGAATATGATATAGATACGAATATACATAGTTGGACATATCGTGTGCATTTTTATATATGCCACCATTCATTAGAAGTATCTCTCTTTATCCCCACGGGTACCTGCGGGTATCCGCGAATAGCCAATATACATTGCCATTAATCGGGCACCTGTTACTGGGTACCCGTTGGAATGGGACGGGTCGACCCGTGACCCAATACTAACGGGACGGGACGGGACATATCACAATCAAATGGGGCGGGTACCTGCCCCATGAACACCCCTAGTTGTTGCTTCAAGCAAGACAACTGCTGCTACCATTCTCCTAAAGTTTCGGAACTTCAAACACCATGGAGCTTCTGCTGCTCCTCTGCAACCACCATTGAAGAACTGCTACAACAGCTTGTTTATACTACTGCATGCAATATTTTCTTCTAATTTGAAGTAATTTACGGTACAGTCCATCTCCATCTTATTGCTGCCATACAAGTACATTCCAAAATCCTTTTCTCTGCATTCATGTTTCCAAACCTGCTGCTATTGAATTTGATTGGTGGAAGCTAATTAAATGATTTCTAGAGCTGTCATAGATAAAAAAAGGGAGAGAAATATGTGGTTCATACTTGCAATAAGTGAAACTGTAATGTCCTGGGCTTATGTTCCCAGTCCATTATTGAGGAAAATTAGCCCTGACAACTTATTGGATTCGAGCCCAAATGAACCCGTTGACAACCACCCAAAATGCTTAAGCTCAAGTCCTCGTTGCGACATGGCATATCACTTATTCCTAGTGATAGTGACGGCTGCACGCTCCAGTTAGCCTTTTCCTCCAACCTCTTTGTTGGGGCAGCTCCACCTCTCGGGTAGCCCTTTCCACTATCAGAGGGATTTAGGCTTTGATACCATTTGTAACGTCCCGGGCTTAGATCCCCGGTTCGTTATTGAGGAAAACTTGCCCGGACAACTTGTTGGGTTCGGGTCCAAATGAACCCGCTGACAACCACCCAAAATGCTTAAGCCCAAGTTGTCAAGTAGTAATCCCCACCACTTATAAGCCACACCCACACCTTGTGAGTTTTCCATGTGGTACTATGTTTGGGTTAGGGTGTTACAACTGGAAGATAAAACTTGTGATTATAGAAGTTATGAAGCTTTATTGAAAACCTGCACAAGGAACCAAATGGTATTGCTAATCGTATAAAACAAGTAAGATAAAGCCATCTATTCACAAAAGTATTAGCCAAACCTTTGATGCATATGAGCTCCCTGTACTTATAATTTGAGTAAAACAATTACAGAGGAATTTAGACCACAATTCCAAAATTAAGGGTTTCTCTTCTACTTGTGGGTCGCAGAAAAACCAGTTTTTTAAATAAAACAAAGACCACGTACGATTTGGAAAAATCAAAGTTTGTTTCTTTCTTCAAATTGACCTATGACAACAGTTTTATTAGGATATTGATATAATATGGGGAATCAAGAAAGCACAAGCTTAGACTCCGATATATGTTCCAAATCTTGTATACTCTTATTGATAGCTTGTCACCAATCATAAGCCTGCAGGAGAGCAAGGGATTAATGGTGACTTCTTACTAGTAAGACTCCTCACTGCATAGGGTTTAGAAATGTTGCTGCATAATCGTTATGTTGTCTCATTCTCTGTGTTGGCCATTTTTTTATTGTTCTGATGCGGATTCCAATTATGTATCAAGTAGATAGTACTAGTTTAAAAAAATACATATTTCACGTCTTGGCCCCTTTGCAAAGTTGAATATACATGGATAAAATGAAAAGGAGAGTTTTGAATCAATTGACGAAAAGAAATTTGGTACACGTAGAGTTACTCTGATCTTGTATTTCGAATCACATTATTCATAAATTAATCTTTTAAGCATATCATATTAATCATAGATTTCTATTGATAAAAAGATCTAGATGATCTGTTCAGTCAACAGAATCAAATAAGAAATGAGTTGTCAAGCAAATAAATATGCTGACAATTCGGTGATTTGTAATAATTAATAGTCCCGGTCAAGTGCGTGGGTCTAGGATCTCAATTTCTTTTCACAGTTTTATGTGAGCTCGTACCTTACCGTGCGAGGGCGCGGTGATCTTCAACTGGGTGGGAGATAGGAAGCCCAGTTAGGGCAGCGACCGTCAAGTACGCGGGTCTAGGATGTAACGTCTAAGTTTTTTTAAGGGTTGTTTTGTAAATCGAAAAATTTTAACATTAAAGATAGAATAAATAAATGTTTGAGTAAAAAAAAGAAAGAAACAACATAACAACATTGCCGTTAAAAAAACAAACAAAGAGATGAAAAAAATCAAATCACGGAGGAAGTTATCCACCCGTGGGGATAACATTTGAATTAATTCAAAATCCTCTTTAAATCCCAACGATGGGGATTAAAATTCCCGTGAGTTTTCGGCTGAGAGGGACAGAGAGTTGTTGAGAGGGAAGGCTTGACGACGGTGCTCATCCCGTCGATCTCGGCTCCAATCCGGCAAGATTGTTGAAGTAGAGGCATCGATTGGGTTTGGCGAAGTCAAGGCGTCTTCATGGCTAGTTAATCGACACCTTGAGGTATGTATCGAATCGATAAGATGATTATACACTTTTTTTTGTTTAAGATTGTGTTTGTTTTGTTATTTCTTGCTTTATTTCTTTGCTTCTGTTGGTGTTTGTCGTGAAAATCGCGGTCTTTTTGCCCTGACATCAGTAAGAAGACGTCTTCTAGAATTCGATAGAACATGATTCGCTTCAATCCTTTATTTTACCCATTTGTTTTGTTTTGTCCATATCCACGAATCACAATCTTCACCATCTCATATATTGTAAGACTGTTTTCATAGCAAAAGTTTTCTTTTAATCTTTTCGTGACTTGTCTTGCTAAAGCTCAAATTTTCCGTTTTATTCGTATCATTTTAGCATGGAATGAACAGGAAATCTATGATGACAAACGTGAGCTTTTTGCTCAACATTCGCAGTGCCGCCTAAGAGCTATTGTAACATTTTTTTAGGGGGTGTTTTGTAAAAAAAAAGAAAGAAAGAGATAAGCAAAACGGCATACCTGTTTTGCCGTTCAAAAAATAAATTATGATATTAAGATAAAAAAGGTTAATTGGGATGTTCTCCAAAAAAAATACATGAGTTCTACGGTCATCGGATTTTCTAACGTCATTTGATTATAGGTTTTGCGTCAATTAGACTATAGCATGCCAATATAGTTTCTTGAATTCAGAAAATCAACTCTTATTGAAACTCTTGTACAACTCTGTCTAATATATGTCAAGTTTCTTTTAGATAATAACATTAACGATTATATATTATCATGATATTCCTTATACAAACTATAATATGAAAATATATATGGATACATATGTTATCCAAGCAACTATTAAATCTACGTTTTACATAATTGGCATATGCATGCGAGTTTACGACAAAAAAATATATATTCTTTTGGTACCCGTAGATACTTGCATTGATATCTATATGTATATATATATATATATAAAAGTATAGCAATCACAATAATTGGATGGTTATATTTATAAAAAAAAGTGGTACTGCGATTGTTGGGATTTCGGATATTATGATGCGATGTATTACGGATTGCGTGTGACATTGAAATCCATCTCTTTTATTTAGGTGGTAACTGATTTCCATCAACGGAGAAACATAGTGATCTATCTTTATCGTTTTGAAAGAAAAAAAGAGAGGTATGTACATTAATTTATGTCTCATACCATTTGTCATTTATACCCCACATTGATTTATATCAGTTATGGAATGTTGCTTTTATTTTATATCATTAAAATGTTTTGATTACATTTATGTGTTAAAATCATAGATTATCAAGTGCTGGTTTGACATTTAACCATAATGCCTATCTACGGACTAGTTGTTAAATGTTACATAGAATAGATACATTATTGCCTTTTGATATATAGGTTAAAATGTATTTTTTTATTCAAATATTTTATTGGAAAATTAATTATTGTTTTTGACACCATCATTGTGAGGAAGTAGACATTGTTCATTGTTTGCCCATTAGAGGCTTTGACCTGGCCGGGTGCCGCGCGGACGGTTAATTCCGTCAATTGACCATTGTAGGCGGGTAATCCTACACTACTTCCGAACAATTTTCCGCTACGGCGGTTGACTCAGTATTGATGTCCATTGCATTGGGGTTTGGATAGGAGACCTCGTATTGATATTTGTTTTATTCTTAAAAATTTTGTTTTAAGGGAACGGGGTGGCTTCTATCCAAGCTCGGGCTGCCCGGTGTCGACAGATGGTATTGATTTATATTTGATATGGATATTGATATTATGGTCACAAAATTTGTGATATTCAAGGAAATTTATTGAATTGTCATTGTTATCCTATGATGATTGGCATAATTGAAAATTCTTATTATAGTTCATTGTCTAATTATTTATTTATATTCCTTATGAAAATTGTCATCGTATTATTCTTTACTACACTTTGTATATGGTTATGATGGTATGTCTCATAACTTGTTGGTACATACTTAGTCAAATTCGTTTGACTAATATTGAATTACAACATTGCAGCTTAGAGGAAAGCAAGAGGGTTGGTCGTATGCTGGATTGAAGATTCATTGATATTTTCTAGCCTCTTAAGTCATTGTATGGATATACTTATTTAGTATAGTTCAGGCTTGATAAGTCTTTTATTTATTGGTTATTTTTCCTTTATTCTTCCATTATGTACGGCACTCTGATTGTTATTTATGAAATATTAAGTTTTTGTCCCGCTCTTGGACTAGAAATAAAAAAAATCCATTGTTTTAGGATGCTTCTGCACTTTTTCCAGTGTTTCGAGGTCCGAGACGTGACATAGGATCTCAATCCCTTTTCACTGTTTTACACGAGCTCGCACTATTTTTACGCATCGTTGGGATCCCGACTTTTAACCAACTCCGCTGAGCTTCTGTTTCAGGATACCCATGCAGGGGATACTCGGTTTTAGTTTTTCGTACGAGCTCGCCTGCTCGGCCGGGCCCATTTAGAGTGACTTTTCCAAAAAGCATCTCTCACCCGTGGAATATACCTCTCCCTCTATTGGACCACACTTCCAATTAGAGGGCGAGATGGAAGAGTATTTTAGGAGACTTCCTCACCGCTTGAGTTTTGGTTACTTTCCGCCAACAAGCTTGGCGATGCTACATTTGAATCATCTACGTCTACATCTGAATCATGTAGGGTTATATTGGAGGAGTTACAATTAAACTTGGAATAAAGCATAATGGATCTTTGCTAAAAGATGAAATCAATTATAAGTTGTGTTGGCTAGAGTTATTTATAATTAAGTTAGCGGATATGTTGGGAACTTAGTTAGGATGCACTATATTCCATCTCATGCTTATGGATGCACCCCAACCCTGAGGCACTCTTCACGCCTTAGAGTCATAGTGTGAGGTCACACATTGATCGAGACCACAGACTAGCAATTAGACTTGAAAAGATAGATAGAATTGAGATCTAGATTAGAATATTATCTTTTCCATCATGAATAAACTAAGAGTTAAATAAAGCATCACCTCACCAACTTCTTATCAAGATCCATAGCCTGATCTCCATAACAAGAAAACAATATCTACTTTAGGCCATAAATTAATATATAAATTATATAATAAAGGTTAAGGGACAAATGGAGAAATTATACTTATGAGCCATTAAACTACTATACAAGAATATGATAAAAAAAGATAGTGAGTAAATTTTAGGATATTTCCTTAAAGTAGCTTGGAATTCTTTTTCATAGCAAGTAGTTATAATTTTTCATGTAGTTGTGGATTTTTAAATGTTTATGCCTCTCTACTTGTTTCTTTGCAACAACTTTAAATGGCTTCTTATTTTAATAAAATTTTGGAAGTACCAACGCTCGTTGACGTCTCTTGTACTTTTCATGTGTGGCAGACAAGCAGCCTGAATCTCAGTAGCTTGCTGATGATTCTTGGAACCCGTGTATATACCAGACGATACATTTACCTTTGTCACGAATTTTGTTCAGTTATAATGTAAAATGATTTTCTTTCTTTTATGTATATTATGGGATACTTGTATACATTGTTAGCTCTTTTGTTATATGACGTATATGTATGGAAATTTAATGAAATGAAATTTTGGTGACACATTTTTCTATTGTTCTATGATTGTGAATATTGGTTTGAGTGTCATGGCAAAAACACAAAAAATTTCCCCATATTTTGATATTAACTTGTACAATCTTTCGTGAATGTGACAATGTGTTGTAAAAGGGTATCCGGATCCGAGGGGGTTCAAAGTAACCTCCGACTTAAGCGAAATTAGGAGGATATGCAAAGCATTAATATAGGTTTCACTATACAAGATTGGATTTTGGAATCAAAATGTTAAAATAAAAAAAAAGAATTACAACATGTCTTATGTAATTGGGATTATAGCAGACGATCTACTTTCTTGCTAAGAATGTCGAAGAATATGCCATGAGAAAAATAAGAGGTGGTGAATCGAGAAAATAATGTTCGCTATTAAAAAACCACACCTAGTCAGCTTCTGAATTCCTACAAAGGAGAAAGAAAATTCAATTTCACGGTCGTTGTACCGATCAAGTGAGTTCTACCAGAAAAGATTATTTTTTGGTTAATCTTCTTTTTATTTTATTTATACTCCTAAACTTAAGTGTATAGCGGTTAAGCACGGGAGTGCCGAACTCAGGGAGGTAAACTGTTGGAAAGTAGGGTTAAGCTGTAGAAATTAAGGTTTAAGGATTTTTTATGTTATTTTTAAATATTTTCTGTCTTTTTATTTAATTTTTTATGAATTTTATATTATTTTTCTGAATTTCAAGGATTTTCTAATTTTTATTGATTATTTTAGAAAATGTTTTAAGTTTTATTTGGTTTTTTCTGTTATTATTATGTTTTATATTATTTTTTATTTACTATTTTTATGGATTTTTAAGGGTTTTTAGGACTTTTATGGAGTTTGGTTTATTTTTAAGGTGAAATTTTAAGTTTTTTATTGAAAACAGTGATGTATTTTTAATTTTAAAAGTTGAAATCAGAAAGAACATATTTTTATTTTATTTTTATTAGAAAGTAGGTGAAATTATATACAGAATGATATATTGTACGTCTTTATGCGATTTTTATTTATTTAGTTACGATTTTTACAAGTTTCAACGAATTTTGTATTTTTTATTGGTTTTAATATTTGATTTTTATTTTGTTTTTGATTTATTTTGTAAAAACAGTAACACATAAACGGGTAATTTTTGTTGGATTTTTAAGAATATTTTATATTTTATATTTATTTTTATAGTTTGTTATATTTTTATGGCGCTTTAATGATTTATTAAATACTAAAAAGTATTTTTATTTTTTTCAAAATATTATTTAATACTGTATATAGTATAGTATCGGATATTTATATGTATTTTTATTGTATTTTTCTATATGGTATTTTTTTATTGTGTACTAGAAACTTATATGTAATATATACAGTAGTAGGGGTATACGCGAAACTAGTCCGAAAATATAGGAGCTAATGCATAATTATTAGAATCTCCGAGGTGTTTCACAAAAAATGTCAGACAGTCATGTGACTCATGTGGTACACATGATTGTTCCACCTACTAGGGACCTGTTCGTAGATAGCCGACGTTGCAGGGATTTCAGCGTAGTTTTCCCCAATATTATCCCCCGTGCACATGCGAAAGTCTGTCCAGGACCTGGTTGCAAAATAACAGAAGCTGGAGGCGGTTGTTAAAATATCCCTGTGCACGTGCGAAACACGTGCACCGCTTAAGCTTTAAACGGTGGGGTGGGTCAACTTCTGGAGGTCGACGCGTGGCATGTTCTCGGTCGTGCGATCAGAATTTTATCGTACGGCTGAAACAAATCTGGAGATATCGAATCTTTCTTCCCCAATTGATTTCCAGGCAACGGCACTCAATCTTTGATTCCTCTATGGTTCTCAGAATAGTTGGGTGTTGTAACCCACCCCATCTCACAGTTGGGATACCCCAACCCACCCCACCCCGCAATCCAAACGTACTATTGAAAATCGGCCTTCTCTATTCTCCCTTTCCATCTCCCACAAACGATATGCAAAAAAGAAAAATTCGTCTGCCATATTCTCCTTTGTCCTTGGAGCATGTGCATGAGACTGATGATGATCGCATCGTCCAGATGAACAAACAAAGAAGAGCCTTCCCACCGGGTTTTGGTGCCCATCTTCGTAGCTCAGAACCAAAGGGGTCCCACAACGGCATCGCTCTTTTGGTTGCATTGCTATTTCCCTACGCAAATAACAAGATGTTTACATAAACATGGGAAAGCATGGCACTAGAATATTAAGCTCATGCGAAAAACAGGAATGCAAATAGATTAAATTCCATATCATCAACAACGGTAATACGCTAGGACTGCCTCCTTCGTCTGTTATTCCACATTGCATGTGCGATTCTGTCTCGCAGAACCTCCCCCGACGGATATCTTCACGAAGTATGGCGACGCTCCGATTTTGCTCCTCGCCAACCTCCTCAGGCTGGTTGTCGTCCTTGCTGTTGTCAGATATTGAATCACCGTCGTTTAATCGGATAAAGTTGTGAATAATGAAAGTGGCCTTACAACATCCCGTTGTATGTTGAACGACTACGATGGCATATCTCGAAGGCAGTGGAACCTATTCTTCCACACACCGAACGTGCGCTCCACCACATTGCGCAAGCTTGCATGCTGGTGATTAAACATGTCCTTATGATTTTCGTAGTGACAGCCTCGTGCCCGCCAAGCAGGGAGATGATACAGGGCACCTCTGTACGGGGCGATGAACGTGTCCGTGTTCGAGTAGCCACGGTCTACCAGATACTTGCAGCCCTCTGGGACGATCAAAGACCCATTCTCGACGGAATGTCGAAGCACGGTCATATCCGCACAAGAACCTTCCCATCCAGTAACAAAATAAGTAAAACATTGGTTGAAGTCAACCGCTGTCATAACATTTTGGGCTGGGAAAAGCTTCCTGCAGCGATAAGCTCCTTCCTCGTCGTGCTTAACATGAGCGGGAATATATGTCATGTCAATCGCTCCTATGACTCCCTGTGCAAAGGCGGATAGTTAACGAGCGCATGGCGGAACCAGAAGTAATGTGTTATAGTAGGAAATGTGTTTACTTTGAAGTACGGGTAGTAACAGGGGTTTGAAGTGATTACTTTCGGAGTGACGGGCGGGGCAAGTCGAATATACTACTGTTCAAGTGATAGTACTTTCGCGAGTACCCTTTTAATATGGCGGGATATGGTCTCCGCGCTATGTTGGAATGCTTCCTAGATGATTCTGTTGGAATTGACATTGGTAAATACGTATAGAAATATACACACTTACTCCATCACATCCATGTACCTCGTATGCGTTAATCCATGATCTGTTAGCACACGAACGAACCTCCTAAGCATGGGCGGTCGCATTCGGAAGTTTTGGAATGCCCTGTCATCATGGCCCGCAAGCATCTCTTCCACCCAGTCTCGTCCGCTGAGAGGCCGTGTATGCAGGGGTCGAGGAACTCGTCTGGCGGAGGACTCACTCTCCAACTCCTCCACCGCCACAACCTCCGCTACGCCAATGCAGGCTATTACTGCTTGCTCCATGATGTCATCGAACGGATTGTACCTATGCAAGTCCATCACTAACCCCAAAATCTGTCCAGCAACGGGTAACCATCGTAACGAAACAAACATGTGATTGTCGATGTACTTGAGTGTGAGTCAAATTCGTGAGAAATAGCTACAACATTAATTAAGTCATGAAATGACTAGTCACAAGATATCACATAGACGCAGAAAGTATTGTATTGCCATCTTCCGACTGGCTAAGCACCTGCAGGTAATTTTGGCCACGACAAAGCAGTAGAATGAAATTTTTTCCATAATTTTTACTACACATATTCGGGTTCCTATCTTGGAACGCTTTCGACGATTATACTTCCTGCAGCAGATCCTATTACACAAAAGCACTTCCTTTTCATATTCCTATATTGGAACGCATTAGAAACAATGCCCCAAAGTAGGGTAGACAACGAATTTTTCCGAAACCTGCATAAGCAACATTCATGCATAAACATAAACTTAAGCAGGACCCGTGGACCTGTTACCTGCATAAACATAAGCATAAGCAGGACCCATGTGATTTGTTCCCTGCATAAACATAAGCAAAGTAGAATAGATGCGATAAGCAGGACCCATGTGATTTGTTCCTTGCATAAACAACATTCATGCATAAACATAAACTTAAGCAGGACCCGTGGACCTGTTACCTGCATAAACATAAGCATAAGCAGAACCCATGTGATTTGTTCCCTGCATAAACATAAGCCTCTCCTCACCATGTACCTGTTACTGCGGGGCTGTCCTCGCAGGAACGTTCTTGGTGCTTGAAAATGTTTGTAATGGACATAATTAAGTCAAGTTCGAAAAAAAATGTTACGAGTTCGGGAATGTAAGTAAATAAACGCGATGCTGGTTTCCTTCAACGACGAATGGTCCTCTCAATCCATTCATTGAGCTTGTCGGGGTCCCCTTTCACATGATAGAAACATTTCTACCACTGGTTGTTGCTAGCTTCTCTGCAACCCTTTCGAACTGCTCGATGTCAAGGTCCGGTCTGAAGGCGCTTACTACCCTACATGCTTTGTTTGCTAGTTCATCCGGATCATGTCTCCCCTCCGCAAATTTCTTGGGGAGGTTGCTCAAAAACTTCTCAAGCAACTCTTGCCCTGCTTCGGACAACACCCCTCCGCTCTTGGACTTCTTACTACTTCCTGCTCGGTTCCCAGGTGTTCTCTTCCTAGACGAGGTGTAGGAGTCATTTCCTCGATGTTATCCACATCTTCCGGCTGATACGGCATACATTCATCTAGATTTTCGTCGAAGTTCAACTCCCGTTGCCTTGATGCTAGCCGAGAACTAGAGGGCCCCATCGATTGCTTGTCCCTTGCGGGTCGAGAAGAGTTGGCATGCACGCCAGTGGCAATGTCCTTCGAGAGAAACCTCTGTATATCGCCTAAGTAGAGGAACGACTTGTTCCGATACTTGCGATATCGATCTGCAAGCTGTTTTTGTCAAAGGTCAATTATCCATGTTGTCATGCATAATGTAAGGTGAAGTGATAAGTATCGAGTACCTCAAACCATGCATCATCTGATGGTGGAATAGGCCTGTTATAGATGGTATCCCAGCCCCAACTGGACTTGTTGCGGAGATATAGATATGAAGCGTAGTCCTTCTTCATGTTTTTTCAGAGTTGGATCTGAACCTTCGTGTAGCTTACATCGCTCTGTTCGTTGAACCTGCGTACAATGGAGAGCCAACCAGGAAGTGTAAACGTGCTCCCCGCCCAAGAGGTCTCGTGCTCTAGCATCGCATCAACGAATATCCCGTCGAGAGTAGAATTCCACTGTGCAATTTGTGCTGATCCCCACAGGGGGACCTTTGATTGTCCATCCATCACTCTCTTTCTACGGACCCTCAACGCATACATAAATCGATATTTAAATTGATATTTCTAGCAAGTAACATGTGGAGAAAGTAACATTTCTTAAATGAACTAAAGTATGCCTTTACTGAGAAAAGAAATCAAGTGCCCAAAAATTTACCAAATGCATCCTCGACTAATAATCAACAAGGAGCACAGAAAATGTTTGATTGTTGTTATTTCTAACACACGTTCAACAGTTCAATGGGTGTATCTACCCGCTAGTACCCTGCGTTGGATCCTTGTTTGACAGCATGCATATCAGGAGAACAACACACAATTATTGAGAACCCCCTATGTGGATACTACTACCAGACTCGCGTTAACCTTGCCCTATGGTCGTTCTCGTCCATGTTGCTAATTGCATCTTTATCCTATCCGATACAGAGCACACTTCAGAATCTAAAATAGGAAGTAGATCCCATAGATATGAACTCAGTCGGGCTACACAACATATTCCAACGACTTATGCTCGTGTTCTTATACAGTAATTTATAATATGAACTTCATTAGATGGACGATAGAAGGTCCAGCTGCAGTTATGTCATTGAAAAGTGGCAGCACATTGAGAAACATGTGAAGCAAAGATAGCGTAGGTTCTTAGCAGGACGTAAACACAAGTGACGAATTATGTTCAAGTTATGCACAATCAATATTGTACATGATAAATTCATATACCCAAACATCAAACATAGGCAGAAGATGTAAGATTGATGCTATAAACTTCCCACTTATCTTCCCTCGTTAGTAATTTATCTTCCATTTCAACATCGGATCATGGGAAGGGGGAGAATGCAAGGAGTGTTCCCATTTCCTCATAGCAGCCACACAAATCAAAGTAGAGAGTGAATGCTTCGACATAAAACATAACGATACCCACAACGATTCTCCCAATTGTAATTGAGTTCTTAATTTCTGATACTACATTATACCCAAACACAATGAAGAGACGATCGGGATGAGGGTAAAAACAAACATAGATGGTTTTTTAGAACTAGCTGAACAACCGAGTTGGGTAATACCTTCGTAGCAGAACCTGGAAGCCCCGACGTAGGTCGTGAAGCTCGTCCTCTCCGACAGCTACCTTCGCCTCCGTTAAGGCGTGCAACGATAGCAGCACCGTCGCCACCAATTTATATGGGTATATGCCATCGAGGATCCTCTGTATACGCCTTCCTCCCCTCCAGGGCATGGGGGAGCGGGCCGGTGCGGTCGACTCACACGACGGCGCCTGCTTCTCCATCCCGTCCGCCACTGTGTGCCGATCTGCAGGCACTGGTGCTGAAATAAAGCCCCTCGCCCACCCCTTTACGCCGTGTTGTCATGGTCAAGGGCTGCGATGGATGGGGAATGCAGCACATGGATCTTCCTATAGGTTGATCGTCGACTGGAGGAACAAGGGCTTGGCGGTGAAGAATCGCGGAATTGGAGATGGGCAAGGGGAAGACTATAACCCCACAACCCTCCTGTTGCTGGAAAGCAACCCCTTTTACCTCATTTCACGCCTGCCAAAAGGGACAGAGATGTCAGATATGTCTTTAATGCCGGTCAAAAGGTGAAACCCCCTTCCATTCCAAACCTCCTTCCGCCCGAAACCAAGCAGCACATCTACCATTTCAAACGTGGGTCGGACACCAGGTTATGCGGCTAACCTGGGTTCACACCGCAATCCAAACGTGCCCTAAATGCTCGATGTTAATCGACCTCATCCTTGACTCCGGAGAAGCTTCAAGTACTAATCGATGCTTTGACTCGATGAACAATGCTTTGTTCGTGCGTCGGTTTTAGAGGTGTTCGGATCATCGGTGTTCGGATCTATTGCTAGTCGCATTCAGATGTTGCGGGTGCTGCAGTTCTTCTCGATGACGAAGCGGTTTGTGGTCTCCGGTAATGGAGTATACGGTCTCGATCAGAGCGAATTTTTAGATACTAGCTTGCATGTCAACCGTTCTTGTACGAGGTCCAATCACCGATCCAGATGTAGGTATGCGCGACAATGATGTTTCGTTTTCCTAATCCGCGCGTAGAATTCAGTTGCAGCAGACTCGATGATGCACGCCTCCAAGCAAATGGTGTTCTACTGCAGGTGCTTCAATCCAAGCCTGTTCCTGCAATATTCAATTCTAACTCGAACGCAAGAGGCTCGGTCCCAATTTAGTTCAACCAAAAATCAATGAAATGAAATGGATGGAGATCCCAATTGGATATGGAGGACGGTACCAAAGCTCAGATCTGATATGATTTGAGATAATCGGATTTGGAAGAGAACGAGGAAATGGATCTATCGAGATGAGGTGCAGATGAATCGGTTGTTTTGTTTTCGAATCGGAAATTAAGGAAAACGGAAGGTGCGAGGAAGATAAATCAGAGAGAGGGAAACAGAGAAGGATAGAGAGAAGTTACCTGGAATGGAAGCGGAAGATGTCGCTAAGAATCGAGCTCCGATGAACTCGATGATCTCGACCTCGACCAGCGGCGGAAGGTCTGGGAGGTTGTGCTTGCAACGACAGTACAAAACTTCGCCAAAGCAGCGACGATCTCGCCGGAATCCTTCCTCTCTCTCTCTCTCTCGCTCAAGGGTGGAAGATAGACCTGTCACTTCTCTCCTCTCTAACCGGGGTTCGAAGGTGGAGAAGAGAGGAGCGAAAATGGCGGATACTGATATCGGAGGGGGACGAGGGGTATAAATAGAGGAGGAGAGTGGAGGAGGCGGTTCGGTAAACGGCTTAACGGCCAGCGACCGGCCGTTAGGCCGCTGGCAGAGGAGAGGAGAAGAGGAGAAGAGGGCGGCGACGTGGTGTTGGAGGAAGAAGAAGAAGGTGACGGAAGAGAATTGGGAAAGTAGGAGAGAGAAATGTAGATGAGAGAGAAAAACAAGAGTGATAAAATTAATTAATTAATTATATTTTAATTTTTGTAATTAAATAAATAACTAATAATTACATATAATAAATAAATTATTTAAGTAATAAATTAAACAGTTAAGTATATAATTAAGTAATTAAGTATTAATTAATTAAATAAGTATATAATTAAATAAATTAATAATTAAATAATTAAAAGATATATAAATAATTGATTAAATTAGAATTTGTATTTAATTTAAATATAAATAAAATATATAAACTAACCATATAAAATAATAATAATGTATTACCTACGTTGTACAATATACCAATACAGACCCGAAAAAACGTGTTTTTCGTACTAACTCTGATTTTAGCGAAACTAGTGTCATTTTGTAGATAACTTAATAATATGATTTTTAAAACTGAGTTGCCCAATTCGGAGTTCATATGACCGAGTTATGAGGTACAAAAAATTTAGGTAGCGGCTTCGAGGCTTCAGGTTTTCTTGGTATTTTGACTTGATTATATTTGTATACTTTTTATGTATTTTTAGAAGATTTTAGGAGAAGAAATTATGTTAATCGGATTTACAGTTATTTAACTAAAAATCCGGGAAGTTTCTACATATATTACATATATACAACGAGTGCAAAACACCAAAACTCACTGGTTTTATTTGAATATTTTTTAATATTTTTATTAAATAATATTAAGTATAATATAGTTTTAAAAGTGAGTTTGGCCCGTTTAGAGTTTTCTATAAATAGTTGTGAGTCTTGGAACGGCTTTTGCGGTTCATCGCGATTAATTATTTTTGTGATGGATTATTTTTCTGATATTTTTTTATAAAATAATATATATATTCTTATGAACAACTTTTGGAAAAGGAGTGTGTTAGTTTGAGATGATATAAGTGATGAATAAAATAGGTGAAGTAATTACATTGTGATCAATGGGTAATTTATATTTTTGGTCTTGATTTTCTTTGTATTTTTATAAGTTAGGATCCTTATCTCCCTCTATGTATTTATTTTGTCGATCAAGTCAGTATTGATCTGGTCTCGGGGTTAGGTTCAATCTGTATATATTTCATATTTACAGCCTTCTTTTCTTTTATTTTACCTTTTATCTTTATTCTTTTAGTTTGGGGAAAATAAGTGTTAAACATATAATATTAATATTTGTGGTTAGAATGTTAATTAGATGGAATTGGTGATTATTTACATGTATTTTACCAAGATTTTAACCAAAATGAAGAATAAAGACGATGAATCATGAACTCATCAGCTATAAATATATAAAGAGTTTAATGGGGCTCTTTTCCATAATGGCTGCCCCCACGTTGTTTTCGGTATTTTTTTATTTTTTTGAAAAATATCGTCATGTATATTCATCCCTATATCCCTCATATATGCCATTCGAATTTCGTTAGAAACAGAGACTCCTACGGCCTCCATCGAGATGACGTCGATTTAAAAAATCCTGTTACCGTTAAAAAATAACTGTCTGGATAGAGGTCGTAGGAGTCTCTGTTTCTGACGAAATTCGAATGGCATGTAGGAGGGATATGGGGATGAATATACATGATGATATTTTCCAAAAAAATAAAAATGTCGAAAACAATGCGAGGGTAGCCATGTTGACTTCTCCAGGGAGCAACCCCATTAAACTCATATATAAACGAGGGCATACTAAAATCTTAGCATGTTTGAACCTCTGCTTTGAACATATATAGCATGTTTCAAACTGTGCTATAGATATAACATGAACAAAATAAATACATAATTACATGCGGTGCATGCATGCACGTGGGACCTGCTTAATTTCAATCAAATCAATATGTGGTCAACCGTCATGAACCCTCTAAAATATTGTCAAATTACATCGTAAACCCTGTAATCTTTGTAATTTATGCTAAGACCTCTGCACAATCCCTGTAGTCTTATCAACTCCACCACCATAGCCATTGGGCATGGGCGTGTCCGTAAAATAGAATAAGATGACAGGTTGTGTGGATACTAAGCCATATCACAATATATTAGTATTATATTGACGATATATCAGTGTCGACATGTGATCAATATATCGTCGATATGGTCGATATTTACTTTTAAAAATTATTTTCTTCACAAAATCAGTTGGATATCGACAACACAGTGACGATATATCGTATCGACATATCGATAATATATCGTATCGACACAGGCACTGATACGGATATTACCTACACTGGACGTGACTGAATGATCGTGTCGTAAGGGTATATTGTATAGACACGCGGTATCAGTTCTTTTACAAAGATATCCTTTAAAGTAAATTAATATTACACCGATCTCATACGACATAATTAGCCCCAATATTGAAATTAGAAAAAACTTGAACCAAAGCCGTTCTCCCAAATCGGCCCTCAGCTTCCGACGTGTGCCCACGGAGCTCCGGCCATGTCAGATGCGATCACCTTTGTTCGCCACGCACGAATTCTTCGGTGGAAACATGGCGACGATCAAGTGGACAAGGCGACCGACAATTCTCGCCTTGACCTGTCCGCGCTTGGGCAGCGGATTGGCCGCAACCGACCTCTGCGAAGAGACGACAAGAGAGTACTCCATTGGTGGGAGGTGGGGGAGGTTAGGGAGAATTTGATGTGAGGGAAGGGGACGGATGAATTGGTCAGATAAAGGGGGGACACGGTAGAGAGGAGCAGAGATATATGTGAGTTGCTTGAGTGTCAAGTTTTGTGTAAAACCTCAAGTACTTCAAAAGGATGTGGGCCCATACTGGTTAATAATCCCGGTTACAATAAATATGTTGTAATCTCATTTTTTTCTTTTGTGATTTTGATTCTAAAATTCAACCTTATAAACCGAATTTTAGATTAATACTCTACATGTCCTCCAAAGTTCGCTCAAATCGAAGGTTATTTGCTATTTTATCTTAATAGTCGAAGTTTCGTGTTATATTTAAGCAACTTAAATTCCATTTAAAAAGGACTCGGATCTTCGATCATTAAGATAAAATAGTAGGTAACTATAACATTTCCTCACAAACTCGAACTCGATCCGATTAGAGTCCGTTTAACCCAATAAAGTTAGCAGACAATATTAAATACTCTAAATCGACCAATTGATCGTATATCAAAAGTCGTTCGGGCAAAATCAACCAAAAATCGATCGCATCGTAATGGTTGCTGTAGAAAAGCCGCAACACAAATTCGGAAATCGTAAAATAAATTGAAACCATTAGAGAATCTGTTTTGACGAAATAAGATAAACAGAATCGACCATTCGTCAATCGAAGTTAGTTTGATATTTTTAAATCGTAAATTTTAACCCCAAATCAAAAATCCTATCTTGAAAAGTTAAGGGATCCAAACACGATGGAATAGAATATTATACACATATTAATCGTCGTGTACGATCAAAATAAGATATTGCACATCAAAAACAGACACTTGAAATGCGAATACGATCAATTTTAAGTATGATAAATAAAGAGAGAAAAATATTTTTTAAAAACTAAATAATTAATTAAAATTCTGTAATAGTAACAATACTGTACAGACTACTGCTACGGTACGTGTTAAAAAAATCCAACAAAAAATAAAAAATAAAATAAAATTATAATTATGACATCAGCATGTTGACATCAGCATGCTAATGTCACTAATAATGAGATCAATGGCGATGTAGAAAAAGAGACAAGTGGCTTTAAGAAGCCCAACGTGGAGCCTCTTCCTCTCTTTCTTTCCCTTCCCCTTCTTCTTCCTCTTCCATTCCCCTTTCCACCAAATTCTAACGAGCGAAAATTCCCTTCGCTGTTATGCCCCTTTTCTCCAGCCAAGAGGGAGCCAAAGGCCCCCACTGTTCTTTCTTTTCAACTGAAAATGCATGAATAGTTGATGTTCCTGTTGTTGCATGCTGCAACCCAACAGCTTTAACTGTTATTCCCTCAAGCCCGATGGCTGTTGCTTCAAGCAACACAACTGCTGCTACCACTCTCCTAAAAATCTGGAACTTCAAACACCCTCTGGAGCTTCTGCTGCTCCTCTGCAACCACCATTGAAGAGCTGCTGCAGTAGCTTGTTTATACTACTGCATGCAATCTTTTCCTCTAATTTGAAGTAATTTAAGGTACAATCCATCTCCATCTTATTGCTTTCATACATGTACATTCCAAAACCTTCCTCTCAAAAAAAATTTCTAAAAATCCTCTCAAAAAAATGTACATTCCAAAACCCTTTTCTATACATCCATGTTTCAAAATCTGCTGCTAGGGATGAGCATAGGGCCGGGCCGGGTCGGGTCGGGCCCATCCCAGCCTAGCCCGGTTTCAAGTTACGGACTTGCTGGTCGGGCCTAAGCCTGTCGAATTTTTGAAACTATAGCACTAGCCCGAGGCCGAACCGCAAGTATATGGGTCGGGCCGGGTCGGACCGGCACACTATATTAAAAAAATATTTCAAACGTGAATACGATAGACATTTAATATACAAATATACAGAATTAATATGTATTTCTTCAAATCATGAACATAGTTGATGTCTAAACATCATACAATAATTGTAATTTAAAAAGCAAGATCCACCGTGATATTAGAAATAAGAAATTACATATGAAAAAAATCTCAGGCCTATACTCGGATGCGCATTGCTCGACGCGGTGTATGCTGCCCTCGTAGTCGCGACTGCACTCCAGGATGTTGATTCTCTCAAGTGATATTAGAAATTAGAAATTACATATGAAAAAAAATTCAAACGTGAATACAATAGACATTTAATATGCAAATATACAGATTGAATATGTATTTCTTTAGAAATTAGAAATTACATATGAAAAATAATATTTCAAACATGAATACAATAAACATTTAATACGCCAATATACAGATTGAATATGTATTTCTTCAAATCATGAACATAATTGATGTCTAATCATCATAGAATAATGTAATTTAAAAAGAAAGATCCATCATGATATTAGAAATCAAAAATTACATATGAAAAATTACAAATGGTATTATCGTATAAAACAAGTAAGACAAAGCTATCTATTGACAAAGCATTAGCCAAAAATTTGATGCATATGACCTCCATCAGTACCTGTAATTTGAGTAGAACAGTTACATAGGAATATAGACTACAACTCAAGAATTAAGGGTGTATTTGGTACGCGGGTTAAGGCGGGTTAAACTGGTAGAGGTTAACCCGCTTTTGAGTTTTAGTGTTTGTATAGAGGGTTAAACTAGGGGTGAGTTAGAAGTGGGTTTCTTGTGATACTTGGAGTTTGAAAAAGTGAGTAGTTATTGTGATGTGATTGTATTGAAGTTCCAACTGGGTATCGAGTAGATAGTAGTTGATCATACTAGTTTAAATATATATAGTAATCCTATGAGAGCAAAAAGTTGTGAGAGCATGAGCGGAAAAGAGGAGTTTTGAATCAATTTACGGAAAGAAATTCGGAGGATATGCATAGCATTACTCTCAGTTTACAAGGTTGGATTTTGGAATCAAAATTACAAAAGAAAAAAAATAGAATTATAGCATGTCTCATGTAATTGGGATTACAATAGAAGATCTACTTCTTGCTAAGAATGTCGAGAACATGCCATGAGGAAAATAAGAGGTGGTGAACTGAGAAAATAGTGTGTGCTATAAATATATAAATGGGGGCATACTAAAATGAGGTAAATGGGGCTGCCCCCAGGGAGTAGCCAACTTTGCTACTTCCACTCCTATTTTTCCCTCATTTTTTTATTTTTTTGGAAAATAAAAATTTGTATATTCATAATTATATCCCTCTCACACTCTATTAAAATTTCGTTAGAAACAGAGACTCCTACGGCCTCCATCCAAACATGGTCGATTTAAAAATCCTGCGACCGTTAAAAAAATGATGTATGGATGGAGGGCTTAGGAGCCTCCTGACGAAATTTTAATAGAATGTGAGGGGGATATAATGATGAATATACAAATTTTTATTTTCCAAAAAAATAAAAAAATGAGGGGAAAATAGGGGTAGGAGTAACCAAGTTGGCTACTCCCTGAAGGCAGTCCCATTTTACCCTACTAAAATATGCTATTTAAATATGTAGCATGTTTAAACCTCTACTATGAACATATATAGCATGTTTCAAACGTATGCTATAGATATAGCATGAACAAAATAAATATATAGCCGGTTCTAAACCAATATTGTATGTATAAAATTAATAAATATATTATATAAATATATAGCATGTACATATCCATAAGAAAATGGGACTGTTCGTTGGCTGTCCCGCTTCGTTTTTCCATAAATTTTTTATATTTTTTTTGAAAAATATCACAATATATATTCATCTATTCTTCCTCCAATACACTACAAGAAAAATAAGTTGTAGTCACGGAATGTGGCTACGAAAACTTGTGACCACGATAATCCCGTGACCACTAGTTTCTTGTAACTATAATCCATGACCAAAGTTTTCATACAAGAGTTATGGTAACGACAAGTTCTGTGTTCACTTGTAGTGGACACGATATATTCGTGGTTAGAGAACTCTCGTGACGAGACTTGTATCTACAACTACTGACTACGACGTGTTGCGACCAGAGCTCAATTCCGTGACCACAAATTCCACATCCGCGGGCATAGTTATGTAGACACAACTTATTTTCCTTGTAGTGGCATGTCATTCGAATTTCTCAGAAACGGAGACTCATATGCCTTCTATCTAGAACATATAATTTTAACGGTCTAGACATTGATGTAATCGACATATCCCAGATGGAGGGCATAGGAGTCTCCGTTTCTAATGAAATTTGAATGACAAAATATTGATGGATATATAGACGATTGTTGTTGATAGATCGATCAATGCATATTTTAAACAATATTTCAACGGATCCAAATGAATTAACAGAGAAACAATAACAATGAACAACATGATAATCACGCGTTTCCCATTCATTATCTGATTACACAATGCACACATAAACCAATTAATAAAATGGAAATATAAATTAGGGAGATATCCAGGAAAGGTAAAGAAATAAATAATTTCCAGCAAACAACATGAAAGAAAGATTAGAATAGAAATCACCGAAGCTTCAATGAAATAGACTGTCCTTAGAGAGGATATCGCCCCCACAATACCGGTGCGTAAAATACTGGAGATCCACTCCTAGGATACGACAGTCCACGATCTTTGTCTACGCACACCGACAAGACCATCCTCGAAAGCATCTTCGAGAACTTGCAGCCGAGAAGATCAGGTCGCAAATGCAGTGGGAAGAGAGCAAAAACGGCGGCGTGAGAGTTTTTCTTGCGAGTGAAGAAAAAACAGCGTCGGAGAAGGAGTATAAAAAGAAGCTCGTGTACCCTATCAGGAGGTACCTTTTGATTTCCGACAATGCCCCTCAACGGGCATTGTCTCTTCGGATTCCAAACTACGGCTAAAACATGCTGTCTGGATGGAGTCAGATTTCCATTTCGATCGAGTCCAAATTAATCTGTCTGATTTATTTAATCGACTAGTCAAATGAAACACGCAGTAAAAGTATCGAGATCTAGGATCTGAATTGACTCTCCAGAGCCGGAGCCAGTGCCGGAGACAGAGCCAATCGCGCATGCGTGTGGCCCTCTATTCCTCCTCTCTACTATTGCTACAAGAACTTGGGGTGTGAACTCATATATAAGTCCACCAAAAGTTTAGAGATATTAGGTATGGTACTAAACTTCCACCCAAGCTTAATCAATGTTTCAAATTTGGGAATTCCCAACTTTCCCTCCAAGCCATTTGATTTCCCAATTAAAACCAAATTAACTCAAATTGTAATTACATAGACTTTCCAATAAAAAAGTCTAATTACAATTCTAAATACAACATATACATGGTGATATTTTTCAAAAAAAATAAAAAAAATTACAGAAAAATGGTAGGGGGACAGCTCCATCAAACCCTCCGACATGTGTGTGTGTATAGTGGCTAGAAAAGTTGCACCTGGGGGTGCACCTAACTAGCTGCACCCTACCATTTTTTCATTGACTTTTTATGATTTTGAAATGAAACCTACGAGAATTTAAATCACCATATATCACCATGATATCATACCAATTTCAACTAAATTCAACAGTCTACCATCTCCATCAAGACTATCACATTCTAACAGTTTCAAAATTATTGAAATTGACCTTATCTAGATGGACATGTTAGGAATTTTGTTTTTCATGAAATTTGAAACACATATTCTACACAATAAATTAAGTAAATTCCCATAAGTTTCCTTCAAAAAAATAAAAAATCAATAAGAAAATAGCCGGGTGTAGCTAGTTGGATACACCCCCAGTGTAGCTTCCCTTTTCCCACACACGCACGCACACACGCACGCATGCACACGCATGCACACGCGCACACACACACAATATATATGTATATATAGGATTTAATGGGGTTGCCTCCTGGGGCAGCCAACATGACTACCCCGCCCCATATTTCGGTATTTTTTTTATTTTTTTGAAAAAGATCACCATGTATATTCATCCCTATATCCCTCCTATATGTCATTTGAATTTCGTCAGAAACAGAGACTCCTACGGCCTCCATCCAGATGGGATCGATTTAAAAAATCATGCGACCGTTAAAAAATAAATGTCTGGATGGAGGCCGTAGGAGTCTCTGTTTCTGACGAAATTCGAATGACATATAGAAGGGATATAGGGATGAATATACATGATAATATTTTTCAAAAAAAATAAAAAAAACGTCGAAAATGATGCGGGACAGACCCATTAATCTCTCTCACGCACACGCGCGCGTGCGCGAGCGCGCGCACGCACGCACACAGATATATATAATAACTTTCATAATTTTGCTATAAATATATCATGTTCAAACCTCTATACATAAATTAGATGAAACATGGAATTCATAACTGATTATCATAATAAAGACCGCCATATAAAAAATAATGACGATATTACAGTTTTACTCTTTTTACAAAATAAGTTAGATACTTAACTTTTAGTCTAAAAACTAAACGAATCATGAGAAATACAACTGCTAAACACATTACGATTGCTCCACAGGTTTTTTTATGACTTCAGCACTATCAACTTTGTTTACAACTATTAACAATGGATCGTGACAAGTGGATTAGTCTCAAGTAAATAATATTCACTATCGTTTGTATTGGAAATAGGACGACTTCTTTGAAAGTTAAGGGATGGATTTACGAAAATGAAAACAAGTATTAAATAGCTATAAACAGGAAGTGAGAATCCACGAAAATAGTTGGTTGTTGCAAACATAGTTTCAAATTTCAACGAAATTCGGTCGAATTTCTATCGAATATCGATATCCCGTCGAAATCAAAATTCGACCGAAATGACCGAAATATGAGAACCCTATTAAAAAAATATTCGAAATAACTGAATTTCGGTCGAAATTCGACCGAAATTCCGTTTCAGTCAGTCATTAAAATGGTGATCGAAACCGACACTTAGGACCTTGATTGCAAAATCAAAACAACCATTTAAACATGAGCCGATTAATCTTAACAAATATAGTGGTTTTCTTATATTGTTATTGCAAAAAAGTAGAAGCGTACTCAGAGGGATGCAAACGTAAAAATCCCTATACTGTAATATCCAATTAATTAGACCAATACTCAGAGGGATGCAAACGTAAAAATCCCTATGCAGTAATATCCAATTAATTAGACTAGTCGAATGGATCGGTACCAATTAAATCTGACCAATGGATAGGGGTCTGTACAACCTTATATGGACCGAGTTTGGATCGAGAGATTTCTTGAATGGGTTGGTCCGTCCCAGCCTGTCTCGCTCTTTTGCCCGTCCGTCAACTGGGCGGGTATGAACATGCACCACGAAATCCCGCACGGTCCGGCGTGCACATTAAAAACTAGATTTAAAAATAACATCTCAGATACATTTGATATAATATACTTCAAGTTTGTATTTTACATTATCAATATTACATAATAATATTAATAAGTTAGATACTTTTCCTTTGATAATATACTTTGTTCTTCAATCCGAATACTATTGTTGAAAGTAAAAACGTTGAATTTTTTAGCATAATATTCCTTTGAGATATCCTTTGGAAAAGCCTTATAGAAATGTCCTACATAAGGTTGCTTATTTGTTGAGAACAATGCACAACAATTCTACTCTTCTTCTCCCCTTCTTTCTGTTGAGTGATTCATATTCCGAAGGAAGGATCATTGTTGCTCAATCGATCTTGATGCTAGCTAGTGCATGTCCGTCGAGATCTCGCCGTTGTATCCTGGAGAGTAGTCGTACCTGTACCGATTGCACCGTCAGAATTTCCATGGGAGGTACAAATCTATTCTTAAGTTCAGTGCATTTCGCACGTCTCGGCAAGTTGGTCCGTCTTATCGCATAAAATCCGGTATTATGTTTCTAACCTTCCTTTTATTTTATCTGCATTTTATAATTTACATGCCAAGTAACATATATTATGATCACTTAAATTTAGAAAGATTAGATGATAGTACAAAAACCTAATTATCTCTATAAGAAAAAAATACTCATAGATCGACCCATCTAAACCTTGTACCGGGAATGTCAGAAACGCACACTTTGGTTGGTGCCAATCAGACCGATCCTTTAGTTGGCTCATAAATTTACCGTACATGCTTCGAAAAATGTGCCATATAGTCCGATCTCAATAAACACACATAAATTGCATATAATATACTTCAGATTTTTCTTTTGCATTATTCGTGATAAATTACAATTAATAGTAACATTTCAAGTGGATTACAATTTTGTTATATTTAAAAAATCTAAACCAAATACGTAAAATTTGATCCATGGATTGGCATGGCCAGTTCGACCTACACCAAGGCCATGCCTAGACCTTGAAGTACGACATATGGACCGGTTTTCTTAACTACGAATTTCGGCGGAAGTCTGACACCGATGGATATGCAAGCATATATGTTTTAGGGATATTTACACCCATAACCTTGTGTAATTATGCAATAACATTCATAACCCTGCATAATCACGAATTACATGAGAAACCCTGAGTAATACTTAACTCTTACATGACATAACTCTATGTCAAGATCCGTTTGAGTTGCCCGTTATGTTTGACGGTTTCCATTAAAAAATTACGAAATTACCCCTAATATCTATTCTTATTTGCAAAACATGCCAACACATGCAGCTCCAACTCCATCCCCTCCCCCCCGAACTACAGCCACCGCCAACATCCCCTCCCCCGCGACGCCAACCCGACCACCACCACCACCCACACCACCCCCCCCCCCCCCCCCCCGCGGCGCCAACCCGACCTCCATCGCCCCCCACCCGCAGCCCCAAACCCCACGACGCGAACCCGACCTCCCCCGCGACGCACCTCTGCATGACACACATATGCACCTCTGCACGACCTCCAACCCGACCACAACTTTGTACGACACCCCCCTCCCCCCGCGACGCGAACCCGACCACCATTGACCCCCATCCCCGCGATGCCAACCCGACCTGCAGCCACCCCCCGCGGTGCCAACCCGACCTGCAGGCATCGCCACCCCCCTCTGCCCCCCCCCCGCAACGCGAACCCGACCTCCATCGCCCCCCACCCCCTCAGTGCCAACCTGACCACACTTCTGCATGACCGCCCCCCCTACAACGCTGCTGCAATCCCCCCTTCCCCCGTGCCACACCTCTGCCTCTGCACGACCCCCCTTCCCCCGCGCCGCACCTCTGCACGCCACGACCCCCCCCCCCCCCCCCCCGGCGCCGCAACTATGCAACGCCACCCCCAACCCACCCGGTGCCGCACCTCTGCAATCCCCGCCCCCGCGCCGCACCTCTGCCACCCCCCTCCCCCCCAACTCTGCAACTCCGGTCCCTGCAAACTCCTTCTGCACCTCTGCTCCCCCCACCGTCGCCGCAACTCTGCATCGTCCCTGCAAGCTCCCCGCGTCCGTACAGTCCCTGCAAGTTTCCCATGTCCGCACCGTTCTGCAAGCTTCCCCGTCCCTCGGACCCCACCAGCCCCCCGCACGGCCAGTCACCTACACAGCCGCGTCTACGTGAAGGCTGTTAGGTTGCAGGTGCTAGCTCAAAAGAAGATGTGATATATTTTTTTATTTAATGTAATCTCAGCCGTTAGATTGTTGAGTGGTTAGATTAACTCAATATCTGGTTGAGTTAACGAAGTAAAGTAACAGAAGGTTATAGGTGTAAGACGGCACACTTATTGAGGGTCATGAGTGTAATTCGCTATTATACAGGGTTATGAATGTTATTGCGAAATTACTCAGGGTTATGGGTGTAAATATCCCTATGTTTTATGCTAGTTTGAGTAACAACAATGAAACTCCCCGATATCATACTATCAGGTTCTAGTCCTGAACAGGGTAGTCAGAACCTCAGCCTGTTCAGCCTCACCTACGACCAAATCAAAGTTTCCTTAGATACCAATCCTTAAGTTTGGTTTCAACATGGTTTATGTTTACCTGAATATAGTTGATCTCATTGTCAATCCCATCGTATACATTGGACCGAATTTTGGAGATTGAGTACCACATTTTTTCTTTTTACATATAATTTACTCATTATACTTAGGCAACAAGGATATACAAGTTTTTTTGTTGAGATCTTTATGCACATTGCTCCGTAAACATTTACATACAAACTATTGCATATATTGAGATGTTGCATGCATGTTCGTTTAATGATTTGATGTATGCATTTGAACTAGTTATGAGTTGATTCTGGACCTTTTTTAGCTACTCCTTTATGTTAAAGTCTATAAAGACTCTAAAATACAATGGAAAATCGTAAAATGTAGAAAATATAGAAAATCAAAATGGAGAATTTACTGGATATTTTCCAACGTGGTGATTGTATTTCTATGTCATTTATGAAGGAGATACCATTTTTAAATGAAGAAAATACTCGAACGGATTTTGTTGCAACAGTTAGAGATTTTAGGATGACGTTCTTCACGACCGTATTCTTCATAAGGCACGAAGCACCATTTTGGATAAGTTATGGAGGCCCCTAGATTTAAATGCATATGTAGCACGAAATGAGCCCAACTAGAACAATCCCTGATGAAGGCACTGGCTGAGAGATGACATCCAAAGACAGATATCTTCCACCTCAGTCACATCGAGGCAACTACCAAATTGAAATGTGTCGCCATTCTATATGTGGATTGAGGGTGAACAGTTGAAAAAGAACACATTTAGTTGGATTGGGGACAAACTTTGTGAATTTGTTGGGCTTTTATCCCAAAGATTGTGATGAAGATGTCTTATTTGGTGGGAGGCTTAAATTATTATACATTTTTGTTAAACAAAGATGCCCTCCAAGTGAACGTTGTAGAGGAGGTTGAAAAGGTTGTGAGAGCTTTGATCTTATATCAGATAAGGGAAAACCTTCTCTCATATTTAAGCTCTTTTCTACTTGTTACATTCATATAAGGTATGTAAAACATTTACATACATACTGTTGTGGATATTGAGATAGTAGATGCATGTTCGTTTAATGATTTGATGTATGTGTTTGAACTAGTTACAAGTTGATTTTGGGACTTTTTAGTTATTCTTTTATGTTAAAGTCTACAAAGAAGCATTTGTCAAGGAGATACCATTTTTAAATGAAGAAAATACACGAACAGAAATTCATTGTAACAACTAGAGATTCCAGGATGAATAGGTACTTCACATCAAAGATGGTATCGATGGACAAACTGAGCACTTGAAGTATAGCTAAATATGTTCAGTTCAAAGTTCTCGGTCAACATTCAAATCACATCTTAAACCATCTAATTCCAGATGACTCGTAGATAACATCTCAACGAAGGGTATGCTAATCGACGTATAGTTTCCATTATCCAAAAAGATGATAACTAATCAATCATTGGAATATACATCAACTTCATTTTGGGAAACATGGTAGGAAACTAAAACGTATTCTGCATAAGGCACGAAGCTCAACTAGACGAATCTCTGATGAAGGCATTGATTGAGAGATGGCATCCAAAGACGGATATCTCTCACCTCAGTCATGACGAGGCAACTATCAAATTGAAATATGTGGCCATTCTATATGGAGGGTTGATAGTTGACCAATAACTAGTTAGAAGAACACATTTAGTTGGATTGGGGAACCTACTATGAAATTTGTTGGGCCTCAGTCCCAAAGATTGCGATGAAGATGTCTAATTTGGTGGAAGGATTAAGGTATTATACATTTCAGAGTTTTTGTTAAACAAGGATGCCCTCCAAGTGAACGATGTAGAGAAGGTTGAAAATGTTGCGAGAGCTCTGATCCTATATCAGATAGGGGAAAGCCTTCTCCCATATTCAAGCTCAGATAAGATATTATTTTGGTACTCATTGCTCTAGTAAGATCCTCAAGGTTGCGTAGTTGTGCTCACCCATGTTCTCAGCCAGAAAATAGTCGAGCACTAGACGATCACATGTGCTTGCCAGCTTGACCTAGCATCTTAAGCTATGAGCGAGCAAAGGCTGGGCGACCACGTGTGTTCTCTCGGTCAGTTAAGGAATACTTAGCATGCACATGTCAAGGCTTTTATGTGAACATAAATTGGGATTATTCTTGTAGCGATAGAGCATTGGGTGAGGAGTAGAAATGTGATCTTCTCTGAAGATCAAATAATTGAGGACATCCAGAAGGCTGCTAAGGATTCTCCTTCGAGCATATACCAGTCATATAATATGGAATAAGTCACTTTACATAGAGCTCCACATGTGGTGCCAGATCATGCATATGAACATGTGTCAGATGTAGAAGATGTGGAGGATGTACCACAGATCTACACTCCTGATGATGATGACGATACATATAATGGTGGTGATGATGGTGGGCAGGAGGATGAGAGCTCTTCTTCTTCTGAGACTTCCCACCACAGTGATATGTGCTGGAGAGGTGACTCTCTACTAGATATTCTGCACATGATTACATTTTGTTGACAAACAATGGTGAGCATTAATGATATGAAGATCTCTTGCAAGATGCAAATAAGGAGACATTGGTAGATGCTATGAAAGATGATACGGAGTTTATTCATGACAATCATACCTTTGAGCTTGTCAAGTTTTATAAAGGAAAGTGTGCATTGAGAAACAAGTGGGTTTATAGAGTGAAACATGATGAATACTCCAGAAACTCAATGTGCAAAGTTAGGTTAGTTGTGAAAGGTTTTAACCAAAGGAAGGGAGTTTACTTCGATGAGAATTTTACTCCAGTTATGAAAATGTCTTCTATCAGAGTGGTTCTCAGCTTGGCAGCTAGTCATGATCTGGAGGTTGAACAGATGGATGTGAAGACAATTTTCTTCCATGGTGACATTAAGGAGGAAATATGCATGTTGCAACCTGGGAGATTTACAGTGACATTAAGGAGGAAGACTATGTTTGCAAACTAAAGAAGAGTCTATATAGCTTGAAGCAAGCGCCCATGCAGTGGTATAAGAAGCTTGACTAGTTCATGGGGGAGCATGATTATTCCAAGACCATTTCAGACCATTATTTGTTCGTGAAGAAATTCTCAGGTTATGATTTCATAATTTTGTTGCTTTATATTGACGACATGGTAATTGTAGGCAACAATGGAGAGAGAATTTCTTGCTTGAAGAAGGATTTGAGCAAGTCCTTTGCTATGAAGGACTTGAGGCATGCAAGTCAGATACTGGGTATGAAGATCATTCGAGACAGTGGAGTAAGGAAACTTCAGCTTTCACAAGAGAAGTACATTTAGAAGGTACTTCAAAGATTTCATATGGAGAAGGCAAAGCCAACTAGAACTCTTTTTGGACCGCATTCCAATTTAAGTTTCAAAGATAGCCCACAGAACAATGCAGAGAAGAAAGATATGGAAAGAGTTCCCTATGAATCCTCTACATGTAGTCTCATATATGCCATGGTTTGTAGGAGGTCAGATATTACTCATGTAGTTGGAGTTGTTGGTAGGTTCATCTCAACTCCAGGAAAGCAATATTGGGAATCAGTTAAATGGATCTTGAGATATCTTTGAGGTACTACTCGTTGCTCTCTTTGTTTTGGAGCAGAGAAACCTATTCTTCTTGGATACACATATTCAAATATAGAAATTGACATTGATGGGAGAAGATCCATATCATGTTACATGATATCCTTTGCAGACGGTGCAGTTTCTTGGCAGTCTCGTCTCCAGAAGTGTGATGCTTTATCCACTACAGAGGTCGAGTTCATTGCAGCTACAAAGCCATGCAAGGAGTTGCTGTGGATAAAAAAGTTCATGCATGGACTTGATTTTCCTTAGGACAAGTACATATTTTAGTGTGACAGTTAGAGTGTTATTTACCTTGGCAAGAATTCTACATTCCATGCAAGATCGCAACACATCGATGTCAGGTATCATTGCATACTTGATGTGTTAAAATCAAAGCAGCTCGTAGTTGAGAAGATCCACACAGATAACAATGGTGTTGATATGATGACAAGGACTTTGCTGCTTGGAAAGTTTGAGAGATGATGCTCCCTTGCAGGTTTGGAGCAGTTCTCACATCATCAGTGAGAGGAGATTTGTTAGACGGGTTCCCCTCCTTGTGAGAACCTAGTTCATATATATAGGATAGTGGTAGTCTTATTTGAAAAAAGAAAAATCAATTACTAATTGGAGATAGGAGATCAATTACCTTTTAGGATTAGGAGTCATCTTCTCCTAATCTAATTGAAAGTAGGAATTCGTATTTTCTTTTTTGATCATTTCCATGAAGTATAAACAGAGGGTATGGAGTGCACACTGGAATCATCCCAACACAAGCTTTCCTAGTACAAGAAAGAAATAAGAAAGAGATGGAGAAGAAAGAAGGTATGTGGTTGCCGCGAAGTTTGGAGGGAGCAATCCTTGGAGCAATTCTTCTCCAGTATACTTTCCTACAGTTTGACGACGGATTCATCATTTTGGTGCTCCTCTCTACTATTCTCCATTATTTGATAATTTGTAGCATCGTATAAAGGGCCAGCATTCTATAAGTCCCTCATAGGAGATTATTTCAGTTATAGTGCTTGCTTTGGGGTTGCGATCGACCCCGTGATTTTTTTCCTCGCATTGATGGTTTTCCACGTTACAAATTCTTGCACATGTAGTTGATTTTTTGTGGTTGAAAATATCTTCCGTAGTTGTTAATATACCTTGCATGATCCGCTTATCAACTTTGATAATTCTTCTGCGATTCGATCTATACGGGAAATATGTTCCTAAGAACAACTGCAAGTGTACAATTGCAGTTAAGTAATCATATGGTCTTGAGAACATGTTCACATCCATCTTTATAAGTTGACCATGGATTCGCTAAGACGAGGCCCATAAGCATGCATGTACTACACACTGCTTAAATATGATCCCTAGAAATTTATTTTATTGTTCACTCTTGAAAGGTGGACGGTAGGTATATGGTTTATGAGAGAGTTTCTCTACTACTCATGTGACCTATCACTGAAATGAGTCGGCTACTCAAGAGGAGCATAAGGTATCAATACAAAAATTGTGATTTCTATCTTAGATATATACAATTAATACTCAATCTTGCAATGAATAAATAAAAATGGAAATCATACGATGACCGGATTTTGGCGAATCTACCTGTAATTTGTCATGAAGGTGGATCTTTCGAGATGTAAAAGAATGTTGGAATATTTACACCCATAATCCTGAATAGTTTCGTAATTACCCCAGAAACCCTATATAATCATGAATTACACTCAGAAACTTGAACACATACTCCATTTTACATCCATAACATTCCGTTAGTTTTCTTCATTAACTCAACCATATGAGTTAATCTAACCAATACGCGATCGAACGGCTAAGATTGATCAAAAATTAAAAAGAAAAAAAAAAGAAAAAACATGCAGGTTGCTTGGCTTCCAGGATCGATTGAGGAGGGGGAGCTCTTGCAGGAAGAGGCTGACGACATGGGGAGGGGTGCGGGCTCGCAGTTGCGGCGGCGCGAGGAGAGGAAGCGAGCTCGCAGATGTGGGGGCGCGGGGGGAGGGGTGCGAGCTTGCAGGTGCGACGACGTAGGGGAGGGGGTGTGCAGGTGCGATGATGGGGGGCTTGCAGGTGCGCGGGCGCAGGGGAGTGGTGCGGGGGCGTGGGGGAAGGAGGCGGGCTTGCAGGTGCGGCGACGCAGGGAAGGAGGCGGGCCCGCAGGTGCGCGGGCGCGGGGAGGGGGGCGAGCTCGCAGGTGTGGGGACACGGGGGAGGGGTATGGGCTTGCAGGTGTGGCGACGCGGGGGATGGGGTAGGCTCTTGCAGGTGCGGCGGTGCGGGGGAGGGGATGGTGAGGTTGGGGGTTGTGGTCGGAGGCGGGGGCGGGGACTTCCATGGTGGGGTCGGAGGGGGGGCGCCTCCTCCGATGACCTCGGCCTCACCTTCTCTCACGACCTCGGCCACCACCACATCTATCAATTCAACTTTCGCGAGTTCGACCCCGCGGAGGACATCTCGCACGACAACTCCGTTGAGCTCCACTGCCGCAGTGGCATCGACTTCCGCCGCAATGCCAATGATTTCGTGGATGCCCACCGCTTCGCCGAGCTCCTGATGTCGTCGGGGATCATCTTGAATGAAGGCATCCACTAGGTGACGTTCCACAGTGGGTACGACTTCGGGTACCTCCTGAAGCTCCTCATGTGCCAGATCCTTCCAGAGATGCAAACAGGGTTCTTCGAACTCGTGTGCATCTACTTCCCGAGGGTTCTCCTCATGTGCGTCATTGTCTCCGTCCGCGTCCTGCTGCCCTCCTTAACGGGCGGAACAACCCGAGCACGAAGCTCGTCATCATGCTGTTGTATCCCATTGTCTCCGTCATTAATGTGTCTTAATGGGTAAAATTGTCAAGATATAACTTTTTCCGTTACATTTAACAAGAGAATTAAGACGGAACTTGACTCAGGGTTATGCAACGTAAAGGTTAAACATTATTCGGGGCAAGGTCCTAAATGTCGGTTATGGTCACCAATTCGGTACCGACCGAAACAGAATTTCGATGGAATTTCGGTGAATTTCGACCGAAATTTCGGTCATTTCGATCATTTTTTGTATTACGACCCCTATATTTCGGTCATTTCGGTCGAATTTCAATTTCGACTGGATATCGATATTCAACAGAAATTCGACCGAATTTCGCTGAAATTTGAGGCCATGATTCGGGGTTCTGTATGTAATTAGTGATTATCGAGGGTTCTTGGGGTAATTACGGAATTACTCAGAGTTATGGGTGTAAATATACCAAGAATGTTTTGATATGCTTTAACATCGTTGTCATGCATGTATATGATTGTGTCATGTGACAATTCAGTCTATGACAACACATCCAGAGTTCGATGCCAAGAATTGCCTCGATGACAGACAAGCTCATCGAAGAGGTGACGAGCCTTATGATTGAGCTAAGGCATTATCGGGATCAATTGGAACATTGAGGACGATGAAGGGAGTCTTTGGTGGTGGAAAGATATTTAGATGGATTTTACAATATTATAATGATCGATTTTATGACATGATATTGACATATTACAAAGCGCTAGATCACATGTTAATACCACACCCGTCACGCTTATAAACCATACGATCTAAGGTGGACTCAATTGGTATGTTTTGATAAAGTTGATACATACAAATTCTTCCTATTATTCGATTCATCTTTTTATATATATGAACCGGGGTTTAAAAAATCGGACCGGTTGGATCGGGAACCGGCTCCGATCCGATCGGTTCGGTCGGTTTTGTGTAATTAATTTCAAAAAAATAAAAAATAAAAAACTGGATCGAACCAGTGATCGAACCGGATCGACCCGGATGGTTGGACCGGGTTGACCCGGATTGACCTAATTTTGATGGTTTCGTAAATTTTCGAAAACAAAGGTTAAATAAAGAAATAATGGAATTTTTATCACTTGTGCCCTTCTTAACTTCTACGATATAAATTATGTCCCTCTTTTTTTTGGAATATACGTTCTGTCAATACTTTTTAGAGTAATTTTCTAGAAGCAACAATAAATAAATGATTACAATATTATATTCAAATATAATTGGAGAAAATGTGACCAACTTTTGTAGAGTTTTACTTGAAATAGACGATCATGTTATTCTACTGAAAGATTGGACATTTTAAACGATTATTTCATTGATATATAAATACATACTTTTATATATGTATCCAGTTTTATCGGTTCAAAAAACCGGTTCGACCGGTCTGACCATTAAATTAAGCTTGGTTCGATTTTTTCCAAGTCGATAGGAATGATGACGTCATGCTGACATCATCACAGGTTCGATCGGTTTGGATCGACGGTCCGACCGAATCAAAGACAAATCGGTTCAATGTCCGGTCCGGTTTTTAAAACCTTGATATGAAACTCTTTATTCAGATGAGAGAAACTGTGATGGAACACCATAAGATCTCGTTCGGGTAGAGGGGTAAACTTCCCTTTGGGGAGTTTTACCCCCCTTACCCCATTCCTCACTCTTATGTGGGCCCTACTTTTTATCATTTTAAAAAAATAAATAAATCAATTCTCAACCATTAATTCCATCAAAAAATAATATATTATACCATCATATCATATGTAAATTGTAAAGTACTCCACTTCTACTCACTTTTTCAAATTTCAATACAATCACATTACAATAACTACTCACTTCTTCAAACTTCACTTTAAACTACTCACTCTACCAGTTTAACCCGCCTTAACCCGCTAACCAAACGCACCTTAAGAGTACAACACTGAAACATTTTCATCGATATATGGATCATACAAGTCCGAAATATAAACAGTAGATCTGGGAATACATGATGTTCCAGTGATGTATACCTCTTCTGACTCAAGCATCGGACAATTGAAAAAGCTATACCGCCACGAAAATCGACACATCAGTCAATGCAAATAGGGTATCATCTATAGAGGAAGATCCTTCAGAGGATTGGATTGGTAGTTTAACCCATGATATTTCATTGGATCCAATCGAGTATCCTTCAGAGGAAGATCGAACATTCGCTAGACCGTCACAATCAGTATGAGTATCTCAATTCACATTGTATTCTCCACAACTGATGCCTCCTGTGTAGAGATCGAGACACCCCCATATGTGGATGCCTAAGATGAAGCGGAATTATATGTAGATCCTTTAGGGTTCGTTTGGTTGCTGGGCTGGGCGAGATTGGGTTGGATTGGGATACCCCTAAAACTGTGAGGAGGATTGGGAGGGTTGGAAGGAGGGGTACACCGGTGTACCTCAACCCAACCCTACCCAACACTCATGTTAAAAATTTTTGACATGCAATTTATTATACAAATTTTAAAAAGAATGTTTGCATCTAATTTGTCTGACATTTATAGAATAAAAATAAATGATATTAAAATCATTCTCACACATATATATACATGTATAATGTATGCATAATATTACACATGATATGAGTTAAAATGGAAGGCCGTATCCCGATATATTTGCGATATATCGGCAATATATCGGTATCGACAGGTTACCGATATATCGCCGATATGTCCGATATCGGGTATCGACAGGCAAAAAAGGCGAGCTGAATCCCGATGTCGACGATATGACGTCGATATATCACCGGTATCGATATGGTACCGATATCGATACCGATACCGATATGTCCTTCCGTGGTTAAAACATAGGAAGTGAGAAGTGCGTTTATGAATTGCCAGAAAGATATCAGTTCCCTATCTCTTGTTGTGTTTTCTTTCCATTAAAAATACAATAATAAATATTCTAATCATACATCTTTGTTGGAATGTGTTTTGTGCATTTTCATTCCAAAATTAAAAAAAAAAAGATTAAGGCAAAAACTTATAGATGTTTCGTTGATGCCAATCACTGGTACACACATTGGGAGAACATTCCCCACATGTTGATGATTGGATATTCCACGTTAGCCATTCGACAAATTGTTTACTAAGTAGGGTGCCAGGTAACCGATCGATGAACCATTCGTCGAAATGTACCCGTTTTGGTAAAATTTTTAGGCTTGTGCCCATTTTGAGCATTCTTTGTATGGTTAAATGCGCGATGAGAAATTATTGCCGCCCTCTTTTAAGGGGTAAAATATATCTTCCATTCTCACTCTTTTCATTTTTTAAATCAATTTTCACGATAAATAAAAAATATATATTATAGCATCATTTTCTCATTGAAATATTTGAAAGCAATCATCAACGGCTTAAACTCTCGTAGAAATACCGTTATTTGTGACACATAAGAGCATGACGCTCAACCTTTTCCCGCATTCATGGACAGGACTCACATGTTAAGTATTGCATAATGAGTGACCGTCGCAATCAGTATGAGTATCTCAATTGACATCGTATGAAATAAGCAACCACCAGTTTCTTGCACAACTTGTTTTCCATTGAACCTATTTTGTGGGATCTCTACTCATTTAGATTGGGTTGCTATTGCGAGTAAACTCTCTGTGGGTTTCAGCTCCATCCCGCGCTGCATTCATGGACAGGACTCACATGCAAAGTATTGCATAATGAGTGACCACCAGTTCCCCGCACAACTTGTTTTCCCATTGAACCTATTTTGTGGGATCTCCACTCATTTAGTTTGGGTTGCTACTGTGAGTAAACTCTCAGTGGGTTTCAGTTCCATCCCGTGCTGCATTCATGGGCAGGACTCACATGCAAAGTATTGCATAATGAGTGACCACCAGTTCCCCGCACAACTTGTTTTTTCATTGAACCTATTTTGTGGGATCTCCACTCGTTTATGTTGGGTTGCTACTGCGAGTAAACTCTCAGTGGGTTTCAGCTCCATCCCGCACCTGAGCTTGGAGCGGCGAGCGCGCCCGCACACGCATGTGTATGGTGATCAAAAGTCATCTCTAGTCTATTTTCAGACTGATCTCAGGACTTCTGTATAAAAACCACGTGCCATTTTTGACACTCCAGGGTGTATGACTAAACAACTTGATATTATTGATCATCAAGTTGCATTAAATATACCAACTAAATTAATTTCAACAGAATGTATGTCAGTACTTTTCCTGCCAATTTCTGCAACTACAAATGCATATTATATTTTCAGACAAAGTATGGACCACGTAATCTTTCAACTGATCACGTTTCTTATGTATCATTCAATTAATTTATAGCGGGAGGAGCAAGAACGATCCAGACAGAAAGCATTCATGTCCCCCTCGTACCACAGACAACTAGAACATTTGATGGCTTTGTTTGACTGTTCCAGTCCAATATTTGGTATTTTCTGACTTATAAATTTGATGGGAGAAAGTAGTAATAAAAGCACATCATTTTCAAAGAAAACAAGAAAAAAAAGACAGAAATTAATTGCCAATATCATTGCAACTTCCTGAACCTGTTCAAAATACAAAAACAAGTTGCAAATACAAAGCAAACATAGTTAACTGTTAAACAGACTTTGCATCATCTCCCGCGACTTCCACCTGCAACCGACGCCATCTTGATGACCGAGCGAACGATAATTCCAAGTATCTTCGCCTTGATCTGGCCTCTCCTCGGTTGGTACCCCCTCTCAATCTTATTAAGGGAGTTGGAAGGCTCATATGCCATTGGAATAAGCTCTGGATGCAAATCTTAGAGTAGAAGAGAAGTGTCTGTGTGTGTGTGTTTGGGGTCAGAATATGATGTCCATATATATAGTAGAATAAGGAATCCCATTCCAAAACCCAACAGTTTCAGAATCATTCAGCACTCCTTTTGTTGAATCCCTGATTCACAAGAGCCAAAAAATTTCAAAGATCTGATAAAAGTGGCCCACAATCCACACATTCCATCCTGTGAGGAATATTAAATCTGACACAGTCCATTGATGACAGTGTGTGACATTGACATTATACTTGTCCCCACATATGGAATGAAATTCTTGGTCAGCTTCCTTCAGTTTTTACTGTTGGCCAATAGTTTTCAGGGTGCAAAGAAAGAGCAAAATCTAAAATCTATTTACTGTTATCAATTAAAATTACCGATATTAGATGCTTTTGGGGAGCATGCGTTCATTGTCGCGAACTCCCAGTGTTTAAATATAGACATGATCTTGTCAGTGATGTTCTTTTTGATGTACTCAAACATGCGGGGGCTGCTTCATAAAAAGAAGCACCGGTGAATTTTTTACTGATCCACAAGAGGAGAGATCAACACTTAGACAGGCAGATGTTTTAATATTTGGATGGGTTGGAGGAAAACATGCATGTGTTGATTTGACTGGAGTTTCTCCATTGGTGGGTCCGATAAAGAGTGATTTTGTTGCGGGATACGCTGCACAAAAAGATGCCTCAGCTAAAGTGGTTAAGCATGAGAAGGCCTGCATTGACAACCAACATGTATTCATCCCCTTTGGTTTTGATACATTTGGGTTCTTGGCAAGTGAAGCAGTGGAGCTCCTTAAGAGGATTCAAAAAATAATGCATAGCAATGTTATGGTTCCTAAGTCTATGAATGTTGTATTTCAAAAGATTGGATTTGCCATTCAAAAGGGATTGGCAGCGCAACTTGTTACCTGTCTCCCGTCAATTTCTATGTAATTCTTGAAAGATCTTTGGAAAATAGAAAAAGATAATAAAACAGATATTAGATTTAAATAAACTGTACCAGAAAAAAAATACCACAATCATACTCAACCACATGAAAACCAAATTCTTCCAGCACTTCTGACTGATCCAGCAGTGCATGAACTGCAACCACATTTCACTGTCATTAATCTCGGTCATAAGACAGCATAGCTTTCAAATCCCAAAACAATAACCAATAAAGGTTGCAAGACATGAAACTGGTCACGTTTAGATGCAGCTCCTGCTCGATTTTGTCCATATCTTGATGTCATCTTATATCCATGTCCCTCATCTCATGAAAAAAGCAAAAGATGGGAAACAATAAAAGAGGAAAGATCGAAGGCTGCATCATCCTTGCCATTGACCTGTCTTTGCACTGCTTCCCCTTGTCTGGTTTTGTTAGCATTCGAGATTCTTAGATGATTGGTTGCAGCACCAGATGAGAGACAAAGATCCAACAGGGAGCACAGCTCTGATGGCAAGACAAGGAGGACTGTCATGATATGGAATGTTGGAAGAATGTTGAAATGGTATGAACTTCAAGAGAATTTCCCATTGAAATAGAAAAAAGAATCAGCACATCAGTGAGATTTCGAGAAAATACGATATAATACAGTTTGTAGTGGCAGGGAGCCATCGTAGTCCACTGAAGAAGAGCCTGTAAGGCATGTTAACTCAACCCGATTATGATCCGAATATATTCTATAAATGGATCTTGATCAACCGAAGGTACAGATTTTTAGGATCCGTATACAGAGGAGTGATTTTATGAGAGCTAAAACCTGTGAGAGCATGAGAGCATGCATTCTGGACCCTTATATGTGTGTATTTTAGGTGTCGTTCGAGTAGGGGATTAAGCTCCTCTTTGGGAGTTTACCCCCCTTAACCCACCCTTTCTCTCTCCAATGCGGCCCTACATTTTTTCCTTTATAATACTTTAAATAAATTAATTTTCGTTTATCCACTCTGTCAAAAAAATAATATATTATACAATCATATCATATAAAAATTATAATTACTCAACTGCTACTCATTTTTTCCAAACATCAATACATTCACATCACATTAACTACCTGTTTTTCCAAACTTCAATACAATTATATCATAACAAACTCACTTTTAGTTTAACCCTCTATCCAAATACCAAAACACAAAAATAGGTTATCATCTATCAGTTTAACACACCCTAACCCGCATATCAAATACACCCTTAGTGCCCATTCGGTTGGGGGTTACCCCCAGTTTGGGCGGGTTATCCCCCAAAACCCATATTTCTAACCCACTAGTGGAACCCACTCTCTTTCTATCAAAAAAATATATATTATACCATCATATAATCTAAAAATCATAAAATACGCAGCTTCTACTCACTAGTACAAACTTCAATACAATTACATCACAACAACTACCAACTTTTTGAAATTTCAATACAATCATATCATAATAACTACTCACTTTTTCAAATTTCAATACAACCATATCACACAAACCCGCCCAACCCTAAACCCACCAACCAAATACAAATAAAGTACGACGTGGGTAATCTGAGAGTTTCGATCCGGGAGAGCACTGCCTCCTAAGGATTCGATATCATGTATTCGGTTTTTCCACTCGGTCATTATGGAATCTCTTTTGCACGTGGTTCTTTTCCGACTACCAGTGGTGTTGTTCATCGTAAATATGTTTTCTCCATCGATTTCTTGTGATTTGATTGCTTGCTTGATCGTTGTTTACGTAGATTTTTCTATTGGAGAGCAGATCCTCTGTAGTAACGTAGGGATCTGTTGTGAACCTGGACCATACTTGAATCGCTCGATGAAGATCAAGTGATTTACACAATAAGGATTCAGAAAAACCCGGATTTCACGTGAGCCGATCGATCTTGATTGAGCGGTTCGGACATGATCCTGTTTTACTGCAGATCCCTAAAGTACTGCAGATGATCTGCTCCAGGGGCGGACCCATATACATGATATGGGGGACACGTGCCCCCCCTCCCCCCTAAATTTCGAAAATTTTCTATAATCGCACTATTGCATAATTGTTTCATTATTTGAAATCAAAATCTAGTCGTTGTGCCCCCCATCTATCCCTCGTTGCATCTTCTCTCGCATTCTCTATGGACGCCAAACTTGAGTCGATGTTGTTGTACCTCCCCTCCCTATGGTGTCGGCTCCCCGCTCGATGCCATCCTCAGATCTCAACTACCTTGCACAGTGACATTACATGCACACCCTCCATCTGTTGAGTAACATCACACCCTCTCTCGCATTCCTCTGTATGTCTAACCCTGGCTATTGCACATTCCTTCCCCATGGTGTTGGCTCCCCTGCTCAGTGGCATCCCAGGCTCCCTTACATGGTGGAAGCATGTATATACTACAAAAAAACTGAGTTATAGTGACGTTTCTTTTTCAAATTCTATCACTAAATTAACCGTTGTTAAATATATAAGAACAATATTATTCGTTGTGAAATGAGTTTTGTACTCAAAATTAGCAACGAATATCATAGCTATCGGTATATCATTAGCAACGGTCTATATAAAGACGCTTATTCATTGTTATTTTTCAAAATATCAACTAATCGTCGATATTTTTTTGGTTCAAAATTTAACGATAGTTAATTAAAAATTTGAAAAATAGCAACGGATAAACGTCGCTATGTGGACCGTTGCTAATGATATAACGATGCATATGATATTCGTCGCTAATTTCGAGTACGAGAAATCATTTCACAACCAATAATACCGTCGATTTATATATATGTATATATATAACAACAACTAATTTAGTGATGGAATTTGAAAAAAATACCACTATAGCTCAATTTTTTTGTAGTGATATCCTCCCACCTGCTCAATGGGTCACTCTTCTTCCCTCTTATACATGTTAGATTATCGAGTTGCGGCTTCTTGTTTATTATTATTGTTGTTATTGTTTGTGAGGTTGCCCTTCTTAACGTGTAATCCTAGGTCCGTCTGATATGCTCGCTTTCTATCGTGCTTCTCGCTGAGATTAGGACCGACACGACCATATGTATAGAAGGTGATCATAATAAAAAAATATGTAAATATGTAGGAGAAGAACTGTATATCAGTATATATATATAGAGAGGAAAATGGGGCTGCCCCCTGGGGGAGCTAACTTAGCTCCCCCGCCCTATTTTCTTCATTTTTTTTTTGAAATTTTTTTCCGTGAATATTCATCACTATATCCCTATATTATGTCATAAAAATTTCGTGTAAAACAGAGACTCCTGCGGCCTCCATCCAGACAGTCATTTTTTTAATGGTAACATGATTTTTCAAATCGACCCCGTTTGGATGGAGGTCGTAGGAGTCTCTGTTTCGCATGAAATTTGAATGACATAATATAGGGATTTAATAATGAATTTACACGGTTTTAGATTTCAAAAAAATAAAAAAATTTTGTGAAAAAAGGGTGGGGGAGCTAAGTTAGCTCCCCCTAGGGGGCATACACGTTTTTCCCATATATATATGGGTAAAATGGGGCTGCCCCCAGGGGGTAGCTAACTTAGCTACCCCCGCCCCATTTTCTCCATGTTTTTTTTGAAAATTTCTTCCATGAATATTCATCACTATATTCCTATATTGTGTCATTAAAATTTCGTGTGAAACAGAGACTCCTACGGCCTCCATCCAGACAGTCATTTTTTAACGGTAACAGGATTTTTTAAATCGACCCCGTTTGGATGGAGATTGTTGGAGTCTCTGAAATTTGAATGTAATATAGAGATTTAATAATGAATTTACACGGTTTTAGATTTTAAAAAAATAAAAAAAATTGTGAAAAAGGAGCGGGGGGAGCTAAGTTAGCTCCCCCTAGAGGGGGCATACACATTTTACCCTAGCTATATATATATATATATATATATATATATATATATGAGGAAAATGGGGCTGCCCCCTATGGGAAGCTAACTTAGCTCCCCCCCACCCTATTTTCTTCAAATTTATTATTTTTTTTTGAAATTTTTTTCCGTGAATATTCATCACTATGACCTATATTATGTCATAAAAATTTCGTGTGAAATAGAGACTCCTACGGCCTCCATCCAGACAGTCATTTTTTTAACGGTAACATGATTTTTTAAATCGACCCCGTTTGGATGGAGGTCGTAGTAGTCTCTGTTTCGCATGAAATTTGAATGACATAATATAAATATTTAATAATGAATTTACACGATTTTAGATTTCAAAAAAAATAAAAAATTGTGAAAAAAGGGCGGGGGGAGCTAAGTTAGCTCCCCCTAGCGGGCATACACATTTTACCCTATATATATATATATATATATATATATATATATATGAGGCCGGGGAGGCTGTTTTGAGTAACAGCCAACATGGCTGTTACACAAGGCAGTTTCCCCTCCTTTTTTATTTTTTTTTCAAAATTTTTTTCATATATATTCATCTATATATCCCTCCTACATGTTATTCAAATTTCATGAGAAACAAAGACTCCTAAGCCCTTCATCTAGAAGGGGTAGATTGCAACAAATTTCAGACCGTTGAAAATTACCCGGTCTAGATGGAGGGCTTAGGAGTCTTTGTTTCTCACGAAATTTGAATGACATGTAGGAGGGATATATAGATGAATATACATGAAAAAATTTTGAAAAAAAAATAAAAAAATGGGGGAAACTGCTCCGTGTAACAGCCAAGTTGGCTGTTACACAGAACAGCTTCCCTTTTCTCTCTCTCTCTCTCTCTCTCTCTCTCTCTATATATATATATATATATATATATGAGGAAAATGGGGCTGCCCCCTAGGGGGAGCTAACTTAGCTCCCCCCGCCCTATTTTCTTCAAATTTTTTTATTTTTTTGAAATTTTTTTCCGTGAATATTCATCACTATATCCCTATATTATGTCATTAAAATTTCATGAGAAACGGAGACTCCTACGGCCTCCATCCAGACAGTCATTTTTTTTAACGGTAACAGGATTTTTTAAATCGACCCCGTTTGGATGGAGGTCGTATGAGTCTCTGTTTCGCATGAAATTTGAATGACATAATACATGGATTTAATAATGAATTTACACGGTTCTAGATTTCAAAAAAATAAAAAAAATTTGTGAAAAAAGGGTGGGGAGAGCTAAGTTAGCTCCCCCTAGGGGGCATACACATTTTACCCTATATATATAGGGAAAAATGTGTATGCCCCCTAGGGGGAGCTAACTTAGCTCCCCCGTCCTTTTTTGACATATTTTTTTTTATTTTTTTTGAAATCTAAACCGTGTAAATTCATTATTAAATCCATATATTATGCTATTAAAATTTCGTGCGAAAAAGAGACTCCTACTACCTTCATCCAAACGGGGTCGATTTAAAAAATCCTGTTACCGTTAAAAAATGACTGTCTGGATGGAGGCCGTAGGAGTCTCTGTTTCGCACGAAATTTTAATAACATAATATAGGGATATAGTGATGAATATTCATGGAAGAAATTTTCAAAAAAAATAAAAAAATGGTGAAAATGAGGCGGGGGGAGCCAAGTTAGCTCCCCCTAGGGGGCAGCCCCATTTATCCCATATATATATATATAGGGATAAATGGGGCTGCCCCCTAGGGGGAGCTAACTTGGCTCCCCCCGCCCCATTTTCACCATTTTTTTTATTTTTTTTTGAAAATTTCTTCCATGAATATTCATCACTATATTCGTATATTATGCTATTAAAATTTCGTGTGAAACAGAGACTCCTACGGCCTTCATCCAGACAGTCATTTTTTAACGGTAACAGGATTTTTTAAATCGACCCCGTTTGGATGAAGGTCGTAGGAGTCTCTGTTTCGCACGAAATTTTAATAGCATAATATAGGGATTTAATAATGAATTTACACGGTTTTAGATTTCAAAAAAAATAAAAAAATAATGTCAAAAAGGGGCGGGGGAGCTAAGTTAGCTCCCCCTAGGGGGCATACACATTTTTCCCTATATATATATATATATATATATATAGGGAAAAATGTGTATGCCCCCTAGGGGGAGCTAACTTAGCTCCCCCGCCCCTTTTTGACATTATTTTTTATTTTTTTTGAAATCTAAAACCGTGTAAATTCATTATTAAATCCCTATATTATGCTATTAAAATTTCGTGCGAAACAGAGACTCCTACGACCTTCATCCAAACGGGGTCGATTTAAAAAATCCTGTTACCGTTAAAAAATGACTGTCTGGATGGAGGCCGTAGGAGTCTCTGTTTCACACGAAATTTTAATAGCATAATATAGAGATATAGTGATGAATATTCATGGAAGAAATTTTCAAAAAAAATAATAATATGGTGAAAATGGGGCGGGGGGAGCCAAGTTAGCTCCCCCTAAGGGGCAGCCCCATTTATCCCATATAGGGAAAAATATATATATATATGCAAGAGACGGATACGTAGGAGAGAGAAATCCTACGGAACATAAGTTCCCATTTTTCTCGTTGTCTGTCCCCCATTTCACGGGACCTTTGAAAATGTTTGGGACAGAAATAGATGGGGGTCTTGTGTACGGCTCGTGGATTTGATTATGCAACTTATTGATTGGGTTTTTTAACATTTATCTCCCTTAGATTTTGCAATATCAGTTGTACCTCTACTTTTATTGAATGCCAATTGCATCCCTACCTTTTTACACGGTTATCACATGTGTTGTCCTCCCATTTGTTTTGTCTTTAGTGAGATAAATCAAATGATGATTTATATAAATCAAATTCCCATTTAGTAAAATTTTCTAACAATTGTGCCCTTACAATTTTAGTAGCCGGGCCTAATTAATATCGGAAAAAAAATTGTTGTTATTGTTGTGCGTCCTGACAGTTTTCATGAAATTACATGTGTAGCCTTCTCTTTTCTTTTCTATTATACTACCACTGAGATAATGTCCGATTGTAAACGGAATGGGCTGAAACTAGCTCGAGAGGAGTGACTGTTAATTGCCCAAAAAGGTAGGGGAACAATTGACATTACAAAAAAGAGATAGCATAACTGATATTGCATAATCTAAGAAGAGAACACGTGTTTATTGCATAACTGATATAGCATAACTGATATTGCATAACTGATATTGCAAATCTTTATTAATTCATGATATACTTAGGGCATGTTTGGTTAGTGGGTTGGGGTACCCACTTATGAATAGTAGGTGTTTGGATGGTTATGAGGGTTGGGAGAGGGTTGGAATAAGGAATGTGATGTGATATGACTTTGATTTGTGATAGATTTCCAACCCAGAGTTGGAGGGAATACACCATGGTACATCGAAGTACCCCAGTAACCAAATGTACCCTTAGAATGATGATGCATAAAGACTTACCTTTAAAGATAAAGATATGATATATACATCAAAAAATCCGCTTCAAAACTTATAAAGTCTCGAGCTCAGAAAAGGAGAGATCTGTTATAATCGTTGTTATATGGTGGTTGTGGTTTGTTACAAATGAGGTGATATTTCGTAGGGAGCATTTTTACTGTGACAATGTTATTGGACATGGAAGAGCTCTAGACAATTGGTGCTTGTAATTATATCAGGCTACTTGTAGCCTTATACTTTAACTTGTGATTAATGGTGAAGTTTTTGGACACACGTCTATACGGTGGAAGACTTTTTTTTCTTTTAGAAAATAAGTTAATGTTAACCTGTAAATACATATCGTGTAATTATAAAATGGGTTCAATGGGACTGTCCTGCCCAATTTTCTGTTATTTTTTCCATTTTTTCAAAAATAAAGCCATGTATTTCCATCGCTATATACATTTAATATGTCATTCTGATTTTGTCAGAAACAGAGACTCGAATGCTCTTTATCTAGAACAAGTCGATTACAACAATTCTAATACCGTTAAAATTACATGTTCTAGATAGAATGCATATGAGTCATTGTTTCGGATGAAATTGGAATGATATATTAGAGGAATATAGTGACAAAAAACATGACTATTTTTTTGAAAAAAATAAGAAAAATGTCGGAAAATGAGGCGGAGATAGCCCCATTTTTTCCTTATAAAATGGGCAGTATTACAAAAGTTACTGACAAAATTCCAAGAAGCACAAATTAGTATGTTACTTTGGTGTTGTAACATGGAATTGTGAGGCACAATATGATACTTCTTTTCAGGCCTTTTTTGATGTAGATTCCAAATAGCACCATCTATTATGCAATTTACCTTTTTTAAAGGGTTTATTCATTATTTTTATTACTTGAGTAAATATTGGACACGGTTGAGACCCAACAAAATTTTGGAGTTATTGGGTCATTGTTCCATCATTGTTCCATATGTTTATATTATGAGAAAAAATGGGTTTGCCTCCTTGGGGGCAATCAAACGCCCCTGCTGCTATTTTCCATAATTTTTTAATTTTTTCAAAAATATCACCATGTCTATTCATATGTATATCTCTCATATATGTCACTCGAATTTCGTCAAAAATAGAGACTCATATATCCTCCATCTAGAATAGGTATTTTCAACGGTCTAAATATTATTGTAATTGATCCGTTCTAGATGGAGAGCATATGAGTCTCTGTTTCTAACAAAATTGGAATGACATATAGAAGAGATATATAGATGGATATACATGGTGATATTCTGTAAAAAAACGAAAAAATACTTGAAAATAAAGCGGGACAACCACGTTGGATGCCCCACGAGGACAGCCCCATTGAACCCTTATATTATGCAATCACAAAAAGGGCCTTAGAAAATAAAACCCATATTTTCATACCTCACAAAATGAATCAAATATCCCTAGAATTTCCATATTTACAGTATGAACCCCCATACTTACAAGATGGGCCCTCTGAATCTTTTAAATGTAAAAAACAACAAAAATAGGATCACGAGTGTAATTACAATATTTTACAGGGGCACACCTGTAAAAGTCCCTACCAACTTCCCTAACCATTTTGATGAACTTTTATCTAAAAATTCAATCTCCATAAACTGTAAATAAAAAGCCACCGATCTATTTTGATGAAATTTTAAACATGGAGTTGTTTCGGAAACAAATTAGAGAAGCTGTCAAAGAGAGCACAAGAAAAAATATATAGATTTTTTTATAAATAATAAAAAATATAAAAAAATCAAAGGCCAATCATTCCTCCTATTCTTCCCTGTTGGCCTCCCGTTGCGTCGGAGGAGACATGGGGTGGTTCCCATGCGCCGGTCGATCGTGGAAGCGCGACAGGGTCCATCACAGGAGCGATCATCCGGTCGCTCCTCGACATGGTAATGGTTGGATTGTTTAATTTCTCTTTCTCTACAACCTAAAGTTTCGATCTTTTCTATTGCTTGCGCATTGCTGCCTTCTTCCTTCTATGTGCGTTTTCGTTCTTTGGATTTGGGGAAGCAACGCTCGATTTCTATGGGTTTGGTGATGTTGGGTTTCTTTAATTTGACCTGGAATTCGTGATTGAAACTTCAAATTTTTTTACCTCGGTTGATTCTGGGGAAATTTGTTCGTTTGTAGGGATTGGCAATGTCACATTTTAGGGTTTGCATTCTCGAAATAGCATCGGTTTCCTGTTCGCCGATTATATTCGGAATAAATATTAAGTGATTTGTTTATTCTGATGAGAGATAATGTTGTGTGCGAATACAGATGTGAGATTAAGTTTTTTTTATGTTCAGTTTCCTAGTTTTTGTTCTATTTTTCCTGAATGCCAATCAAGATCCTTAAAGCTGTTCTGCTCAAATGCTGTGTCTCCCCTCATAGATTGTAAACGAAATCTTCGTAACGAGGAAGATACTGATGTGTTATGATGACGAGTATGTTAGTAAGCACTATGAGGGTGTCCATAGCTTTCTAATCGGTACGAGATTAATTGTCGTCGTCGGATTGTTATAGTTCGTCGTTCGCGTGTGTTGAACATGTCTGTGATAGTATCTGAGGTGAAGAATTAAGCTGCACATCCTTGCAGTTCTTCTTTCTCGGGAAATTTCTGATCTAATTTTGTCGTTTGGATCTGCAGATAAACTAAATATTAATGCCCCTATAGTTCTGAGGGAGAAAGGTACAGATGGGAATAAGAAGGGAGAGGACAGAGGACCAGAATGCGGTTCTTCGCGGAAATTCTCGTTTCACGAACTGGCCATTGCAACCAAGAACTTCAAAACCGATTGCCTTCTGGGGGAGGGCGGTTTTGGTAAAGTTTACAAAGGCCATTTGGAGGCGACGAACGAGGTTAGCCGAGTCTCGATATCTTTGTTTATGATCATTTTAGTACTTCACTGTATCCTTCCAGTAGATTTGGTGGTCATCTTTACTTGCTTTAACAATACCAAATATATGCAGCAAACTTATGAAACTCCCTATCTCTTATTGGTGCAGGTGGTAGCTATAAAGCAACTCAATCGCAATGGGTATCAAGGAAATCGAGAATTTCTAGTAGAAGTGGTGATCTTGGACTTACTTCACCATCCCAATCTCGTCAACTTGGTTGGTTATTGTGCCGATAAAGATCAACGGCTTCTGGTTTACGAGTACATGCCTTTAGGATCCTTGGAGGATCATCTTCATGGTTGGTGGCCTTCATGTGTCTCGTCTATTCTGCAACTTCGCACTTATGCCATCTTTGATGCACTCTTTGGTCAATGTATATAAGCAAGTAATTCTTTTTCTAGTATGATTTCTTTTGTTTCAGGCTTCAAATTGGGCAATAGGCGGCTCGATTGGATAACGAGAATGAAGATTGCTGCTGGAGCAGCCAAAGGTCTTGACTATTTGCACACAAAAGCCGACCCTCCGGTGATATACCGGGATCTGAAGAGTTCCAACATCTTGCTTGGGGAAGGTTACCATGCGAAATTATCTGATTTTGGTCTAGCAAAGTTAGGCCCTGTTGGAGATCAGAGCCATGTTTCGACGAGGGTGATGGGCACATTTGGATATTGTGCTCCTGAGTACTGCAAGACAGGACAACTAACGCTGAAATCGGACATCTACAGTTTCGGAGTCGTTCTTTTGGAACTTATCACTGGAAGAAGAGCCGTGGAAAGTTCCAAGATTGGTGGCGAGCACCGTTTGGTCGAATGGGTAAGTAGTTCCTTATATCCATAACCATGTTTCCATGCAGTTATATGAACATTCTATCTGATATAAAGAATTCATGATTTAACAAAATGCTTGAAAAAGGATGCGGGCATGAATCGTGTGACCGTGCGAACGATTGTTAGTTTCTAATGATCATCGCATAGAATGTTGGGACTTGCAAGACTTGTTGAGAGAAAGCGAGCAGAGACGATAGTTGATTAATGCTCTACATATCCTCCAAATTTAGCTCAAATTCGAGCTTATTTGCTATTTTATCTTAATGCTCAAACATTCGGTCATGATCTAAGCAACTTAAATTCCATTTAAAAAAGATCCTAATCTTAAACCATTAAGATAAAATAGATAATAAGCTCGGATTTGAACGAAATTTGGAGGATATGTAGAGCATTAATCTAAGATTCAATCAATAAGATTAGATTTTGAAATCAAAATCACAAAAAAATTAAAGAGGATTACAACAAAGTGAGGGATATCATTGTTTTCTCGTTGGGTTTTCTCCTGTGAAGACTAGTTAATACTTCTATATACAAGGAGTTTACTGATAATTTCGTGCAACCCTAATCACACGGTATTTGCGATGACCTTTATGGCCGCCGTTTCGTGAATGAAAACAGGTATGTTGTGCGCAGTGGAGCATACGCATTGTCGAGCCATTATAAAACCTTGTCTATTATGTCTGTGTGTGTCTTCCTTTAACAATATCTACTTGTGCTTAGTGATTTGATCCTTTCCTAACATTCCTCTCATTCCTGCAAACCTTTGGAAATTTGCTGCATTTGAGATATTTATTCATAAGCTTGTGTGGTTAGAATCCTGACTGGTTCCCTCCAAAATTCTGACTGCAGGCACGACCGATTTTTAAAGATCGCAAGAAGTTTCGACAGATGGCTGACCCTATGCTTAGAGGCCAGTACCCTGTGAGGAGCTTGTACCAGGCAATCGCTGTCGCGGCAATGTGCGTGCAGGAGGAGCCATCCCTTCGCCCGTCCGCTGGGGAACTTGTCACAGCTCTCACTTACCTCTCTGAAATCAACGCATCTTCTGCTCAGAATGCTTCTCATATGGGTTTATCAGTGTCTTCCCCTCGAGCTAAGAAACACCGCGATTTGCAACGCTGCGAGAGTGAATAGAGACAGGCGTATAAGCAGATCCTGAATGCCGCCAAGTTCATCATACTCTTCCTGCTCTCTGTTTACCATGTTTTTAGCAGGAAACAGCTTCCTATCCCAATTAGCCGTCTCTCATCTCCTGATATTGTCCATCGACATTCTTTTTAATTTGGCTTCTATGATGTAAAATTGAGAGAATCCTTGTACCTGAGTATATGATTGGGACATCTCAAATCGCAGAAATGCATGTCTTTTATTTGGGTTCAAAGGGCTGTCTCACCTCATTTTCCAACGTTTTTTATATTTTTAAAAAAATAAAGCTACACGCTTTCATCACTATATTATGTCATTCCAATTTTGTCAGAAATAGAAACTCGTCTTTCATCTTGAATAGGTAATTTTAGCAGTATTAGAATTGATGTAATCGAGTCGTTCTAGATGAAGGGTGTAGGACTGTTTTTGACAAAACTAGAATGACATATTAGAGAGATATAGTGGTGAAAATACATGATTTTATTTTTGAAAAAAATAAAAATAAATGCTAGAAAATGAGGTGAGAGCAACCTCGTTTTTCCCTTTGATATACATCATGATCTAGTCATTTTTGCATTAGCCAGAGTAACTCATGTCCAATTCAAACCCGCATTCCTTTTCAAAATGGTTTCATGACTAATCAAGTGGTGGATGCACAACAATGTAGGTAATATCAGTATCGATATCTTGTCGATACGATATATCATCAATATCATCCAAATCAAACTGATTTGGAGAAGAAAATAGCCTTAGAAGGGCAAATGTTAACCATATCTACGATATATCGATCAAATGTCGATAACGATATATCATCGATATATCTCGATATGGCTTACTATGATGCACAGAACCATTTATTGAATTTATTTGGAGGAGCACAAGATGACTAAAAACAAGAGTTTTTATCAGATGTGTCCCTTCGAGATATTGTAATTTCAGTTATGCCTCTCTTTTTTGGAACATTAGTTATGCCCCTACCTTCTTGCAAAATTAACAATTCTGGTGTAATTGATATTACAAAAGGACAAAACTATGAATTTTACAAGAAGATAGGGGAACAATTGATTTCAAAAAATAGAGGGGCATAACTGATAATGCAATATCTCAAAGGGGCACAACTAATAAAAACCTTTTTATATATTAGGATAGCGAATGGTCGAACAACATTAGAAATAGAATTGGACGTGGATTATTGACGAAAAATATATGATTAGATAAGGATAATAGCAGAAATAGTGTAGATTAGCCAAAAACATATACAAAATGTGCTCATTTCATGATATATATAGGGAAAGATTATATAAAATCGTTACTGTTACATGTAACTACTCGACTATACTCAAGTATTAAGATACAATATGATACTGAAGTATAATATATATAAATATATTCACATTTATTTTAAAATGGATACATAATGTTATAATCTGTGAACCCAACTGGAAATTGGAGGATTGTTTTTGGGTTTTTATCACTTGTACCCCTCTGAGATAATGCAATATCAGTTATGCCCCTCTATTTTTTGAAATCAGTTGTGCCCCTACCTTCTTACAAAATTCATAGTTTTGTCCTTTTATAATATAAATTACAAAAAAGGGAAGGGCATAACTGAAATTACAATATCTCAAATGGGCACAACTGATAAAAACCCTATATAAAATTGAATATATGGCATTGTATAGTATTTGTATTCAAGCCATCACCAAAAGTCAGCAACAAGTGTTGGTTGATTGTATTCCTAACCAATTTAAGCTGATAAGAATAAAAAATATAGCATTACTACTATAATCTAAACCTTGCTTTTAAATTCTAACAAATCCACTAATGCTTACAAACATTGTACAGCAACTTAGAAAGGACCCAGCAGTGGTACCAGGATAGATATATCTGAAATAGCCATCACCCCCTATTCACTGCTTGCTAAGAACAAACATATGATGCCCACTTGCATTCCTATTCCTCCTATCCACATCTTTCTCGAACAAACATGTGACATGAATCTTACAGTACAAAAATGGACCTGGAAATATGACCTCTGTATATATATCTTTATGCATACTTGCTCTCTGGTCTCCACCAGCTCCATGTTTCCTTTCTGTATATTCTACAGGACGGCCTTCATCGGTAGCACCGGATGGTTTCACATTCCCCCGGTGTTCACCCTTCTGCGCAATCACGGACAATCTAGCGCATATCAACAGTCAGTTACGGCCATTGCGGAACACTTCTTGCTATTTTTCGTGCTCCTGGTGGGCGTTTGAATTAGCCTTGGGTGTACTTTGGTCGTCGGCATTAGTTTGCTTCCCCTGGAATAGTTTCAGTGAAGAGCATTATACAACTGGACAGAATGCCTAGCATCAGGAAATGATAACAAGTGCCAAAAAATTGCAGATTTTGCGACATTCCTAAGCTTAAAATCAGTAGGACGTAAGCTAGAAAAGCTAAATATCGATATCATAGGTACTATGCAAACTAATTGTGTGTATTTTGCTTGAACTTTGAGTGTTACAGGTACTTCCATTTTGTTGGGTTGTTTGCTTAGTCCAGACTCCAAAGTCCAGACTCCAAACTCGCAACATTTTCCTCACCAACTTGTGAGTAATTATGTCACACTTCTCTTGCACTTAATCCAGTGGCATACAGAAATTCTATTTGCACAAGGTCTTAAAAATCCCTTTCCCTTGCGGTCCGTAAAAAATTCGAGTAACAGATCACAATCTTGATCTGATGCTGTGTGCAGCACCGTATCAGAATCCAGCATGCAGGAAAGGATCTTGTCTGTTACAGTGAAGGCATTTGGACTCAATTATAATAGGCAAGTTTCATCAAGTTTAATCGTTAACAGTTCACCTTGATTCTGTCACGCCACCCAAGTCCAAAAGGTCTGGAGAGTAAGCCCATCTTTCTGCCAGGCCCATCTGGTACTGTTTCCTGATTAGCCTTTGCAGAGGGGGTGTCTGATTGTTGAGATCTGTCAACACTGATTTCAAAACAAATCAATCCGCATTATAAATTAATAGAGAATGTTTAGCGCAGTGGATGCTCTACAGCTGCTTCAAAAAGAAGAAAAAATCATAAAAACCTTGCCTGGGAGAGTGGGGTTGCTGGGCCTTTACTTGACCCGAATTGTATTGTATAGTGGCCTCCAACATTGTCTCCGCCATGACTGCTCTTTTCTCCATTTGCCCAAACAATATCATGGCTTCTTCATATTTTTCCTGAATTGGGATCAAAAAAATGCGGACGCTTTTTAAACAATATAAAGACTTGCAGAACACGCTAAAATTACTCCACTACCACCTTGGAAGAATATGTAAAATGTGTTCGGCAGGTGAAGGATGACATTCGGATATATACAATTTAAATACATCTTTTTGGGAGTGAAACGAATTACACCTAGTTCTAGAACACAAAATATATAGTATCGGTCTACATTAGATCGCAACTACTGCCACACCTTTTAAGCCAAATGGCCCAAAGAAATGGTATATGCCCTTCATTGAGATTACCTCAACTTGCAAGAAATAAGACCCTCCGGAAGATTTACCATGACAAAAATATTCCTCAAGATCAGGGTTCAACCAACCAACTTCAAACATCTGCACCCGTCACAGGCAAAAGGAAGTATGAAGAATAGATTCCTAATATTCGTTTTCTCAGTGTAACAAAAAGAATTGAAGAATTTTCTCCATTTGATACCCAATTCCATCTTTCTTTAATTGGTAGGAATTTTCTACATAGGAACTGAGTAAAGAACTAAACTGAAGTGATTTTGGACTCTGAATCAATCAGCAAGCACAAGCTAAGATCACCTGTCTGCTGTGCGGACTAAAAAGACGGCATGCCTTATTTCCTGAGCTCAACTAGCATCACAGGCTGGCATTGTGATCGTAAAGAGAAGCCAATCAATATATCATCCCCTATCCAGAGAAGCGAATCAATACATCTCATCCTCTATCAAGGCACAATGGGGAGACAGAGGAAAGGGGACAGCTTCAGGCATTCAAAGATCCTATTTAGCACGGCTAACAAGTGAAGCATGTGACCCGCAATAAAAGCAAACATCCTTCAGCACCTCTCAGGTAGAATGCCATTGGGACCAGAATCCAACCAAAAAAGGTTAGGAGACAACCATTTTCAACATCAGCCAGCTGGCGAAACCTTAAAAAACTCTGCAGTAACTCTTCTACATATATTTGAAGCATCTCCACGCATCCCTTCTAAATTACTACATACCTATGAGGTGCTTTGTGGACCTATTTCCACAGATCAACCTTCGGCAACACTTTCCAATGTTTACCTTGCCAGAAAAGCACCATCTACACAGCAAAGATTCCAACATCCAAAAGGTGTGGGATGTGATCAAAAGGTGTGGGATGTGATCACAGCAAAGATTCCAACATCCATAACGCTGAACGAATTAGCCAGATCATTAGAAGCTACATACTTCATATATATCTTCCACTCAAAGTAAAGTTCCCTACATTTGCTCCGCACAACTTTGATGATAAGAACCTTAAAACAATATCAAAACCAGCACTTTGTTTTTGCATGCTTTTAACACAAAGCCACTGTACGTATGTGGCCTCGGAGATTGAAGCTAAAAAAATTTAACTGATGGCTTTTACCTAATTGAAGTGGATAAGAACATAAATACATGTTACCTCAACCGTAATAGAAAATTTGTAGAAATATAGGACTAGATTGCATGCATAGAAAGGACATGTGACCTCTTATGCAGTAGACACCAAGTGAAGCAAATATGGAGAGAATCAATAAAAATAAGAGAACTGTAGAAATGCCCTCAGGATGCAAGACTCTTGGACCCTCAAACTTGAGCGTAATGATACATCATACTCAGTTTGCAATTGCATCTCTTAAAGGCAACATAAGGAAGTGATTAGGCGAAGATATCAGCAGTCTACTTTGTGGAAGAAACATTAAAATTGCTCACATATCCCTTCAGCAGCATATTCCATGTATAAAGGCAATAAAACTCTACACGCCTGAATCTCGAATGGAAAGCAGGATTTTCAGCAACAAATAATGATGATTGACTAACATATCTACACAACTGACCCGAGCCCATAGTACTGTACTTTGACCCCATACCGGATCTGGATATAATTGTCTGCCACAGGTTTACCAAGTAAGCATATCACCTCTAGTCAAAACGCAAAAACCAGTGGACTTTGTCCTAGGGACAGCCTGCATATGTGCATCTACATATATTGTGATACTAAGGATTATAGTGGGGGAGGGGTCCTAACATATTTAACAGTCAACAAAAGATCTCTGACAATTTTGTGCTGCCATAATGACAGGTCCTGGAAAAATACATGCCTGAGAAATAACATAATTTGTCAATGTATTTAGTAACAAAGTGCTTCCCAAGGAATGTCTTGATTACAAAAAAAACCCAGAAAATTGCGCATGCAATAATGATGCCATCCACATAGTTACATAGTACAATCCAGTCTTTGACAGTCTGTAGCACAGCGAGTGAATGGTATTTCCTAGAAAGAATAAATCCCTCACACTATCATCTCTCATAGCTTCTGGAACAATGCTCTAAGCCCTCAACCATGCCGTAGACAGCCTTGTGAAATCAATAGACTCTCAAACCCTCCTTGTCGTCAGACAAACCAGGTGGTTGATGCGTGTATACCTCTTCAGGCTCTTCTTGTATGTGCCAACAAAAATGTGTTCTTCCATCACAATAAAACAGGACCAATCCTTGCCAATAACAAGGAGAATATTTTTGTTGAGGCCAAATAACAAGGAAAATATGTATCATGGAAAGTACAGACACTGAAGAGAAAGTGATGCCCTTGATGACATGTTAATCTCATTACTACATGTCACAAACACTACAAATCATCGGACTAAGCTTTATTCAGTCAAGTACTCCATCAATAAAACTTTAATACAATCGACAAGTTGGCCTCATCAATCAATTCTTGCAACAGAATATTATTTTGGAGGACAGAAAATATGCAATAAAATGGTGGAAGAGATCGAAGCAAAAGTGGCTTGGAGTTATGCAGATAGTTTTTTCATGCTACGATTAGTGGAAGAAGGACAAAACTGATCCATCCAATCTTTGTTCGCAGGGAACAATTTCACGAGGTCAGGAGGTCAGCGAGGTCGTTGTGGGTAAACGTCGAGAGCTAAGAAGATGTGTTCGCATCAGTGGGTGGTATTAGCTCGGTTATGGCACAAGCAGTCTCAATAGGGCATCGATAGTCTCGTGCAGAATTCTCATGCTCGAGAAGTTCGAACTGTGGTAAACGGTCTGAATGTCGACAGTTTTCTTCGGCCTGATGGATTTCCTATTTTCCTGTTAAAAGACTTGTGGGATATCATGGAGGATGACGTTATGAAACTTATCATGGAGTTCCATTGGGGAACTATGGGTTTGACACACTGAATAAGACACTCAGTTTTCGTATGTTGAAGAAGGAAGTGATGGTGCATGTTGAGGATTTCAGATCCCTTGCCTACAACGTAATATATCTCATTGTGGCATGCTTTTAGCAAATCTCCTTTTAAAGGTTCTAGGTTTCATTATTGCACATGGCCGACCCTTCATTTTTGGCATACATATTATGATGGATATTGTACCCACTTCAATGGCATGGTGGTAATGCAGTGTGCTTATCACCCAAAAGACCAGGGTTCAAATCTCTCCTTGTGGGGGTTGTGTTAGATAGTCGACAGCTAGCATAAAAAATAGTCGTTGAGATGAGTGTTGATTACAAACACTACAAGGTCAAAGGTATTCTTCAGAAGGTGGAATTTTAGTCATACGACGAATGTGGACAAAAATTTTGCTCGGGCCTCTGTTCAAAAGCATGATTTTTTTATCATATTACTTGGATGGAATGATGCGTCAGTACCGTAAGATACAAGGTTGTGGTGAATAGTCAGTCGGAGGGCGACTTTTCAACCTAATATGAGAGTTAGACATGATTGCATGTGTGTGCCTCTTCTTTTTATTATTGCACTTGTAAAGTGGGCGTGACTATTAACATGGCCATCCAAGGAGGAGCCTCTACGAGCTACAAGCGAGATGAGATCTCCATTTTGGTCATCCAGTGTGCTAATGATTCGATCTTCTACATAAATGAACAAATAGTAGAGCAGACCAGATCTCAACGACGTTCAAGATCTTTAGTGACATTTCAGAGCTTAGGATCAGCCGTGAGAAGTAAACTTTTATGCATTTTGGACTTTCATCAAAGGAGGTCGATGTGTGGGTAGGGCCCTTAATACCCCACGAGCGACGGAGCGAGCTTGCCTCTAACATACAGTACATGCCTCTAACATGTATTGCTTGTTGTTGGTATGTTCTCTAATGGAGAATCTTAAGCGGGAGTTTGCTGAGTGGAAGGTGGGTGGACACCTTATCTTCTCAAGGTGCTCTTTTCAGTTGTCTTTGTCTTCTTTCTCAATAATCGATCCTTATCAACTAGGGTGTGACTTTTCTTTTTCAAAAAACAAGGGTGCCACTTTTGTTGGAATGCATGATGCCAAGATTTTAAAGGTCGGTGCCTACCAGGTGTTCCGCGGTATTTCTTTCGTTAGTAAGGAATATGTTATGCAATAGATGGAGGATGGATGTCTTGGGTATAGAGGCGTAAGGAAATGAACAAAGTGATCTTGATGAGGTAATTCTATCGACATGGAGTAAGAATGATTATATTGTGTATCAATTAGTACAACAACAATGTATATATAAATATGGAGGTAAGCATGATTTGATGATCAATGTAGGCTGTGTAACTTTTAGAGGGTGATATATGTTGTGTGGCATGTGGTGGCTCACAACATATGGCAAACGATGGGTAATGAGTGTTGCTTCAAACTATGTAGATTGAGCTAGAGAGATACGCAACAATGCTAATTTCGAACGTAAGAACGTATCATTTTCATGAGTCCATGACTTTACAGGAAAAAATCATTTTCATGATTCCCTTGGCGCCACAAGTGCACAATCTCGTGATGATTAGCTCATGCTGATGGCTTTTGTATTGGTGTTCTATCCGGCACAAAATTGAGTGATTTTCCAACTAAGAAATTATATAGAAAATGTGAATAAGCATTGCCAAGGCTCTCATCAAGACTTCAAACGTGTGAAATTATGTTGATATTTATAATATATAAGGGTGTGTGAATTAGCATGGGTGCCCACCCTTTTTACCCACAAAAAACTTCTCCATTAAAGAGGGGGAACGCTCCCATCTAAAACAGAGATCTCGCTCAGTGTTAGTTGAAGATGGGACATTCCCACCTGCCTTGGAAGGCTCATAGGAGCTCCAAAAACCTAATCAGAGACACATTTACTATTTGAGTCATATTTTATCAAGAATCAAGAGCTAAGGTATAGGATATAAGATTATTGCAAATAACCACCTATAAACAAATGATATTAGGCAATAAAAAATCTTAGATCTAAAACTTCTTATCATAGCAAGAACACTCACCAAAGAAGCAGTATAAACAACTCTCTCCAATAAAAATAAAAAATATAACAAAATGGGGAGAAATCCCATCGTTATCATGTAAAATTTGGAAATTTACTATGAAATATTCACACTTATATGGACGTTGTATCAAGGGAAATATTAAAAACAAGACACTTGGAGTTATCGACGTCATTGAGCTAGAGAAACACAACTTTAAGCAAAATTTCGTCAAAATTTACGATTATGCATGCAAATGTAAGGTTACGTAGGCTGAATGTATGTCTTAGATAGCATAACACCTTGCATGGAAAATGTGATTAACCCCAAATACCACCAGTGTTGTAAAAGTCAGCCAAGTAGCTTGACTCGGTCCGACTAGTAGAGTCAGTGGGGTGGCCATAATATTGACTACTAAGTCCGAGTGGTTGGCAGATTTTTGCACAGAGATAGAAATTTTTCTTTATTTTTTGGTTTATGTTAAAAGCAACCTCACTCTATGATGCTTAATATTTTATTTAAATATGATTACTTATATTATTTCATTATAATTATATAAAAAATGTAAATATCTATGTAAATAAATGTACTAAACCTTCTCTCACTATAAGTAGGGTCGGCTCCATGGATTCTTACTCAAATCCATGTTGAAAGATTCGACTATTTTTTACGCCGACCGTCGACTACCTAACGCAGCTCCTACAAGAGTGGGATTTGAACCCTGATCTTTTGTGTGGTAGACACACTGTAAATATCCATGTAAATACATAAGAATAATTTATAGATATAAAATAATTAAAAAATACGAAACCAACTAATGCCCGAGCAAATTCGACTACTCGTCTGACTACTAATTAAGACTTAGTCAATGAATCGACCGATCGAGTTTTATAACCTTGCCAGCCACATAGTCATATGTTGCACATACATGCAATTTGTGCAGTTGCATTCAAAAGCAAAAAAAATGGCAAACCCCTAAAAGATGTATGATCACGAACCACGATTGTTGAGATATATATGCACACAGTCAAATGTACAATGGATGACAAACCCCAAAAAGATGTACGATCATGAACCACGATTGTTGAGATAGGTAAGTACACAATCAAATGTATAACATGGTCCCTAAGAAAAGAAATAAGATGCCTTGTGAAACTCAAGATCATTATCAGATCTCATAATCTCATAATTTCTTAATAAACTGATGATTGCACTACCCAAAAAAGACATCCTGAAGACCATATATTACAAACCGAACATGGTGACAGTTGGGTTCCTTAGTATCTAACTAAATGATAACAGATCACAACTGCAAGTGCATGGTAGGGGACAAGTGAACTTCTCCTTACATGTCAGTAGGAAGTGCCTAACATCTGTTATGATTACCAATCTACTGGAGAAACATGTTTGAAAATTGTAATTGCCCACTACCTCGACAAAGTCTGAAATCAACTAACTAATCCACACCGCTTGGCTCGAAAATTTGCCAAAATCGGCTGGCAATCACCAACATATATACAAATACGAGTAGTCTTTCCACTTTCTTTCAACCTTTAAGGGAAATAGGGTAGATTTGGCCCATATCCTCCCATTTCGCCCATTTTGTCTAAATCTGAGCCCTTCACTATGTGATGAAAATTTGAGTTTGCACAAAAAGTTCTAAAATGTATCTGATTGAATAGACAAGTTAAAATTTAAAATGTTTTCAAATTCTCAACAAGTTCATAGCAAACGTAGTTAATATAGTATATAGCATTCACAAGTTTAATATAGGTTTTTATTATACATTTTTGATAATATAGTTATATTTTAATTTAGTATTGATGAGTGATGAATTTCTCCTCAACCTATTTACATGGAAAGTATTCTTACTATTTCATTGGTATATTTGAATTTTGAGTTTGTAAGAGTATGTTATTTGTTATTTTAAATTTTTAACTAATGTATGCATTATAATTCCTAAACTTCCTATGGAAGGCCTTACTCGGTACCGCATATGAACCAGTGCGATGATTATGATGACAATACTACTATAAAACTTATATTTAGACCTGTATTTTAGCAAATAAGTGTGTATTCTATATTACTATTTGACTAAATCACATTTGGAAACCTTGCTTACCAAAAGAAATCAAATTTCATGTGCATTTCCCCTTTTATGGATCGACGACATGATGATATTTCATTTCTCCAGGTTAGTGAAATGCCAACAAAATCAACATTTGGGACCATGTTGCACCGTCAATGGAATCAGAAACCACACAAGCATGTGTTATATATGACGAACTATTTCTAGCAACAATATCCTCCTAGAAGCATGTGCAAACAATTTGTTGACAATTACCTATCTCAAATATGACCAAAAGTCATCAAATGGTTGATCCGATGTCGACACAAATCACAATGATGTCAAATCAAATTGATGAGTGACACGACGTGCACAAATTGGACAATTATGCTTCTTCCTACACGTGTCCACATGGCCATCTCTAACATAGAGAGAAATGTAATATTGTGCCATTACGACCATCTCTATGTCATGTACCTTCGTGACCCCTCATAAAAAAGGAGTGTAGTATACATTGCACAAGAAATAGCAATGCTTTGGATAGGAGGCATTGTGATCCAACCCAAGTGACTGATTTCATGTCTAAATGATAAATTTTTGCATTGATAAGAAATTGATGCCTTATAGAATCATACATTGCTCAAGATTTTATCCCAATGCATGGAGGATGCTGCGAAGCCTCTCGAACATAACCTACATATTGGATTAGTAAGCATGAAATAATCGACCATCTGATTGGTTTGTTGTGCATAACGTATGCAACTTCGAATGGGATTCAAGCTTTAGATTGCACATGAGGTCATGCACAAGCCTCTTCCAAAGACGCTTGTGAGTTCTTGCATACCAGGCAAGCCACATAATTGCCATGTTGTTGACCTTCTTCCAAGATGTATACCTTCAGGAAGTACATGAATCAAAGCTCGTAATAGGTCACATTGATCTTGATGATGGGCCACGAGTTATTCCTCCTGTCCAGAGAACTCTGTATTGTAAACTTTAGTAACCTTGATATCTACCATAGTTTAAGAGGGAAGGGTTTCAGGGGAAATCATATCATAAAAGTGGGAGGCGCTCAGATTAGAAAAGAAAGATGCACATGCATAGACCATGCATCACAACAACCTCACGTACGAGCCGTTAGAAATGATAGAAGTTGTTTGTAACAACACAGGAAGGTCCTGGATTGCATGAAGATTCGCATGAATCGAACTGGATACCATCCTCACAAAGCCATGCACCATAATGGTCTACTAGCAGTCGAAGCTGACACGGCAATGTGACTGTTATTGGTGAAGCAGTGCCGCTACAGCCATTGGTTCTCGAAGGGATGGAAGCGCTGCTGCAACTAGTGGTTACCGCTATTGTTGTGTGTGTCAATAGCACGACGGTAGTGCTCCTTTTCTTGTGCAGGGCTAGATTTCAATGGTATAATATCATGATCTACAACTGGTGCTCTAATACAATGTAGAAAGATAGGTCTAAATTGCATGCATTGAAAGAGGCCATATCGTCTCTTAAAGATTGGAGATCAAGGAGAAAAATTACAGAGAAAATCATATACAATGCGAAAACTGTAAAGGTGTCTAAAGATTGACTCAACAGAAACAAAAAAGGCATGGCTATATACCAGCACATAGGCTGGACTCTGATATATAAGTAGACCAGTCTATCCTGAAACTGTGATGTGTGAAAACTGTCTCTGATACGACTACAGAAGTTCAAAAATAAAATTTGCCACCATTTCAAGGATAATCAAATTCATAGAGATAATGACATATTCGAAAATCATGTGGCAACGACGGGAACCTGAAGCATCTGAGCTGCATAACGCTGGGCAGCAGCATCTTGCTCTGCACATAATCGTGCATCTTCCGCCAACTTTTGTTCTTGTTCCACACGAATCAAGACCTGAGATGATTATCATACAATCAATTAGGAAAAGATGTAATCCATTTCGTACTAAATCAAATCAAGAATAAAATCAATACATGATTCAGCAAGCAAATAAAGTACACGGAACAGCCGAACAGAAAAAAAAACATTACCTGGAGCATTGCACGTTCTTGTTCATGCTTGTCCACTAAAGTTTGGCGTAATTCACCAACTTCTTGCTCCAACTGCTCAACCTAAAAGTGATAGTAAGACATCAGAAGCAATCTCCATACAGAAATGAATAACAACATAGCTACATACACGAGAAGGATTTTCCAGTTTACTAATAAGGAATATAGAATATGGGATGGGTTTCTTCGACACTCGAATAAAATAGAAAAAGATACAGAACTAAAAATAGTCCCACCATTTGACCCTCCCCAACTCACGAGGGTGTAGTTGATCCAACAGAGTCGAAACACCCAGAATTTGAAGTGGAATAAGAAGGTGTTTGTCCTTTCCGGAGGACGCTGCTCTGTGAAGTGGATCGCAGAGGGTCTACGGTATCTAGGGATGAAAACAGATACAGATATGTTCTGATATCGGCTTACCGTATTCGAAAAGGAACCAAATGCAGATATCCAGATCTGGCTTTAAATCAGATCCCAATATAGATACAGATATCGAATTTTCATTAAAAAATCAAATACGGATACGCTATGGTTTTAATTCAAAATATTGAATCCTAATCCCAAAATCCATATTTATATATATACACTCCTTTCCTGCTCCACTTGACATTAGTTATTACCCGTGTTTCCGATGTCCCTTGGCAGTAACGGCTGGCTGTTTCCTTTTAATTAATATCCATAAATATATATATATATCCCTTGGCCTTTTGTGATTCCCTGGGCCATTGCCGCCATACAGCCCTTTTTTGTTTAATACAATAAATGTATGTGCTCGCTCTACAACTTAAATTTTCCAAAGATTGTTTTGTGCCAACTTTTTGCATTCCATGAGCCACGGCCATTCCCATCCCCAACTCCAATTTCACCACTATGAATTCATTGGCTTGCATGGCTTGCAGCCCCCGGCCTGCTGACACTCAGCGACTTGGCCCCCTCTTTCTCGCCCACCCTCACGAGTCACAACACAATCATCTTCCTCGATTAAATGATTACATTGCAAGAATCTTGGCTATGTTGCATCCCCCTCCGTGTTGTAGCTCCGACACTGCAGCTTCAACACCTCTCCAGTGGCATCTATCATTGATCCTACCCTTTTCTGCAGAAAAGTGCAGCAAAGGTGCATCTTTCATTATAAAAGCAAGATGTTTTTTCAAGTTATTAAAGTTACCATATCCATCTTTATCAAGATTGTATTTTTGATTGACATCGTACTTGATGATAATGATCCATATTTGTAATGGATATTTATTTGATAAAGCTTGTATTGAATCTTTTTTTCATCCATATCCATATTCACTTTATACTCGATCCATCTCCGAAATCGCTTTGTATTCTATCTGTATTCGTATTCGATGAATATCCAATCCAAACCCGTATTTCAGGCTATAGTTTTCAAAATCCATATTCAATTAGTGTTCATATCCATATTCGCATTCGATATAGATGAAGTGGTTATGGTTCTTATGGATACGGAAATAGCCATATCAAAACCATATCTGATCTATCTTGATCCCTAGCAAAATCCAAATGGAGTGATACCCGCATTCTATATGTATTTGTATTTGATGAATATCCAATCCAAACCCGTTTCTATTATTTCAGGCTATGGTGTTCAAAATCCACATCCAATTAGTGCTCGTATCCATATTCGCATTCGATATAGATGAAGTGGACATGGATACGGAAATAGCCAGATCATAACCATTTCTGATCTGGCTTGATCCCTAGTAAAATCCGAATGGAGTGATACAAGAGAGATGACATCGCATTAAACTAGACTCAACACATACATAGATCCCACCCTCTCCAGTCTCTCCGCGGTCTTGCAGAAAATGGTCAAGCGTATACCTCTAGGCAAATGTATGCTTTTATCTTCAATATCTTTTAAAAAAGATAAAAACAACTTAACTATTGTCTAAGGTCCAATCATCCTTAGATCAATAATCCAAAGCACTGTTAAGAAGCTATAATTTTGTAATATTTGTTTTCAGATGGATGTCTCGCCATGACTTAATGGTTTATTTTAAGCACTCTAATCGCAATTGGCAAATTGAGAGAAGGCCAAATGCTTTGCTGATGAGTGCCAATAGACATTCCATAAGTTCATTACTGACTTGGAGTTGGTTTTATCCTATAGTTTGTTGGCAAACCAACAAAATTCTCAACTTCCATGCACAATGAATAGGTAACCCGGCTATCTAAATTGAATGGCAAACCAAAAATTCGCATCAACATCCATGCATAATGAATAGGTAACCTCACAACCTAAATTGAATCCCATAGCTTTTCGGTAACATAAATAACGAGTACCATCACTTGGAAAGTTAAAACAGGCTATAAACAAGATGAACTTAAGTCAAATTGCAAAACAAGTTCGTATCATAAGTGAAACTTTTCTTTTAATTGTCAAGGTGAATGTCCCTAGATGTCTTCTTGGTGCCATGGACTAAAAGAGAAAGAAGCCAAAACCAAACTTTTTCTCACATTTAGTAAGATTGGGAGATACATTTACCCCCAAAATAAAACCATCCTACGTCGTCTACAAGATTAGATAGGAAAGTAACATCCAATTTATTGGTTTCCTTCCAGCACTTCTGTCCACGACCTAATATCCAAGTATGCATCTTGCAGGTGATCAACTACCAAGGACGTTCACCCGTAGCTTTTTCAAACAAAAACCAACCTCGCATATAAGACGCATCATCCAACTTCTCACTTCTCACATCTTCGAACAAAGGATCTAAATCACCTTTTTAAAGCCAATTTACCTTAAAAGATTTCCCCATTTTTATTCCATGTGGCTCGGCATCGCCATGGGAGGAACCATGCTCATGTAGGTCATGATACCATGTCCCTCCGTGTCTTTCTTTCTCTCCATCCCTCTCTTCCACAGCTTCTTCACTTAATCTTCTATTGGCATCACCAACTTCATTCCAAATAGTCCCACTTTATACATGGCCATCTTCTTAAATTGCCCACATCTAACCTGGCATATTATTCGCTCGTGCAGCTATCCTTTGCATGTCTGATGTCTCCACTATTAATATTCCAACACTCGACACGTGTAACAGGGTTGGTGTCAGCCTTTTCAATATATATTTGCCTTCCTCATATCGTTTTGTCAAAAAATGCATAAAGTACCTTGGTATTCCAATAAAGATACATTCAACGTAAAATCTCCCCCACCTTCTTCGTATTGTAGAAAGGAAACTCCATCCTGCAAAATAGACAGATTTCCGCCAGCTCATCAACAACCCATCTTTTACTTGCATTCTCTAAAATCATTTTTTATCTATAAAGTTGAAACCATTACATAATATAGCATTCCTCCAATGCTCAAGTTTCCCATGAGCATCGTTCCTTGACACATCCACAAAAAATCTAACAAACAACAACAAAGCCTTTTCCCACAATTAAGTATGGTCGGCTACATGGATTCTTTGCCACCATTCAGATCTATCTTGGGTCAATCTTGGGCTTATATCCAAAAAACTAAGATCCCTTCGTATAATCTCTTCCCAACACTTCTTGGGCCGTTATCGCCCTCTCTTAGCCGGCTCAACATCCCAACACTCGCATCTCCTAACCGGTGCATCAGCTGATATTCTCTGCAAATGACCAAACCATCTTAAGCGATTTTCTTGCATTTTATCCTCGATCAGAGCTACACCAACTTTCTTTCTAATTGCATCATTCTGAATCCGATCTTTACGTGTGTGTGTGTGTGTATCCACACATCCACCTTAGCATTTTCATTCTGCTACAGCCATTCTCTGTACATGTCTATGGTTCACAGGCCAACACTCAGATCCATAGAGCATAGCAGGTCTCACAATTGCTTTGTAAAAATTTCCCCATCACGTTGCAAAATAGATCCCATATATCTAAAGAATCTTTCTTCTGAATATTATCGTCACCAATACTCACCTCGATTCTTTCATCATTGCTTCCATCAAAGGTGCACTCCATATATTCCGTCTTAGCCGTACTTATATGAAATCCTTTAGTCTCCAAAGCATGTCTCCAAACCTCAAGCTTCTCATTTACTCCATCTCTAGTCTCGTCAATCAACACAATATCATCAGCAAATAGCACACATCAAGGTAAATCATCCTGAATGTGACTTTTCAACTCGTCAATAATCAAAGTAAAAAGAAATGGACTCGAAGCTAAAATCTTGATGTAAACCAATGTTGATGTCAAAATAGTCAGTCTTCCTAGGCGGGGTCCTTACACAAGATAAAGCACTATCATATATATCCTTTATGTGGTTAATGTATACGACAGGTACTTGTCTCTTCTCCAAAACTCTCCACAATATCTCTCATGGAACAGAATCATAAGTCGTCTCCAAATCAATAAAGATCATATGAAGTTTTCATAAGGACGGGTACTTGTCTCTTCTCCAAAACTTTCCACAATATCTCTCGTGGAATACACCCCTATAATGAAGTCTTTAAAAGTATATGTCCATATAAAACTCATACTTACACGTCCATGAATACTATAAACAATTAACATATACATGTGGCTGATGACGCTGGTTGTGGACTCATATTGTGCTGTGGCGAATGCTTAGGACGGACAATCTTTCTTTCCACATTTCAGATCTGCGATGTCGGATCAATGCATGAACGAGCTACTAGAGATGGTGCAGAAACTTGAGGGCATTGAAAGACCAACCCAAGGGTGAGACTATTGGAGTTGGTGCGACAGTTCCTTCTCCACAAGGAAAGCATACAAGGCCTTGAAGGGCCCAATGATGTTCAATCCCGGAAGTTGCGTTGCTGATTGCAGATAGATCTTGAGGTGGAAAATCCCTACACGCGTGAAAATTTTTATGTGGCTATTTAGGAGGGGGAGATTATTGATAGGGGACAAATTTGCACGTTTTGTCCAGACAGCTTACCTGACTTGCGGGCATTGCCAAGAGGAGGTAAAGAGTGCGGATCATCTTTTCTTCAAGTGTGGGAGCTCCATGGATGCATGGGTGCTGCGTGGCAAAACCATGGTTTCTATTGATGGGGTTCCAAGGTTCTGGGAATTAATTGGCACAGATTGGCACGATACTGAGAAGGAGCGTACGAACTGTGTCACAACGGTTTGGGCAATTTGGTTGGTCAAAAATGGGATGATATTCTGAAGTGTGATCATTTTTACAATGAAAATGTAGTGGTGCATGCTAAAGCGCTCGTAGAGAATGGGTTTATGTAACACGTGCTCTTACATTTTTCCTTGTGCTCAACCTGTAATCTTTTTTTGTGATTAATTGTGAAGTTTTTTTGGGCACACACCTATATGATGGAGGCCATTTTTCCGTTAAAAAAACATATATATTCTTCTACCATCATGATGCAACATGTGCATTCTAGCACTACATAAATACAGAGGAATCTAAATGGTTCTTAGTGGTAAAATGATAGAAAAGGTCCAGATCACGACAAAAGTGCATACATTTTTTAGGGAAAAATGCAGCTGGTTTCCCAAGTCGAGACCCACTACAACGATTAATTATTTTATAAAAATTAAGAGAAGGTTACAAGACCGCCAAAATTACAACACAACTCGTTACATCACGCTTGCCACATCGAGTTCATCGTCCTAAAACGTTCCACCACATTTTCAACATAAAATCTCTGCACCTTAAAAATAACGTCATTCCTGGCGCACCAAATAGACCACACCATAGCGAAGGAAGGTAGTTATCCTCATGCCCTGCGCCACAAACCAATCTGATATCCCTCCAAAACATGGCCCTATTTTGACACGTCAATCACAGAACGCTGGCTCTTGCCCAAACCTCCACTGATAGCGAACAAGAGAAGAACATGTGATCCACGTCCTCTTCAACCGCACCACATTTGTCGCACCGAACATCCTCCGCTCCCAGCAGATAACCTCGACAAGCCTTCGTAAGCACCTTCCCCCACCGGAACGGCCACATGAAAACCTTAATGTCGTTCGGCACTCCACTCCAAATCATACTCGTGTCCACCCCTAGTTCATCATGCGGCACCACCCCCTCATTCATAAATCAACGTTACGCTTTTATTACCGTGAATCTTCCATCGCCCCCATAGAAAATGGTCCCTGCCCGAAGTCGGTGCCTCGCACCGCAAGAGCTCCATTAGGGATTGTGAAGATATTTGTGTTTTTATATTTAATATGTACTTCTTTCTTATTTTCTTTTCCGGTTGTCTACTTTATGTAATTTATTCATAGTCCTCTCTACTATATAAGAGAACCTAGGGTTCTCAGAAATAAAATAAGTTCTCTTATTTTCTCTAACAGGGATGGAAACGGTTACGGATATATCCGTATCCGATCCATCATCGTATATGTTTTATACAGATTTTGACATCTATACATGTATCCGTTTTAAAGCAGATACGGATATAGATATCGTTTTGATATACGTAAACATCTGTATCTGTATCTCGTATCTGTATATCAGTTTTCGTATATAAATATAGTCATAGAATTATTTTTAACCATATATAACATAATTATATACCTTCTTTTACCATATCTGTATAATTTTTATGATACGAACACATTTAGTAAATTTATATCATGTGTTTTCCATCCAATTCGTATGTATCTAAGTCGATTCTATATAGTATTTCAAACATGACTCGTATGCAAATCAGTATCCGTTTTACATCTGTATCCGCTTTTTAATGATATGGTAAGATAGTTTTAATACCCATCAATATATCCGCATCCAAAAATAGATAAGGATGCGATAATACCTATATTCGTATCTGTATCTATCAATTTGCATCCCTAGCTCCGTCATAAGGAAAGAAACTCTTCCACCCTCTGATCAGATAACCCAGAAGAGAAAAGTGAGGTCCAAGTCCTACCCCCCCCCCCCAAAACTTTTCGCACCGCCGCTCCTCTGTCCCTCACAAACCACAACAGACGTGGGTAACACTCCCCCAATGTCCCACCTCTCGTCCAATCATCCAACCAAAATCGGAACCACACCCCGTCCCCAAGCATCGGCTGCAGTGAACTAGCAATCTCCGGAACCACCAAAGTGATCCCCCTCCACAATGATGATAACAATAAGCCCGGTTTAACCTCCAATGGCATATCCACCCTGCCTCAACAACTTGCACACTAGATCTTCATAATTCCCCCATATATGAACCACCCACTTAGCCATAAAAGCCTTGTTTATTTCCCCCATCCACATGACCCCGAGCTCGCCCTTCCTCTTCGACGAAGTCACCTTATGCCAGTCCACCAATGTAATCCTTTTCTATCATGTCAGCCATCCGCCCAAAAAAATCTCCTCATCAAGGCCTCAATCTTGTTCTGCACCCCCGCAGGTAGCGCACGCACAAAATATAAGAACACAAGAATCGCTGAGAGAACATGCTTTGGTAGAAGTAGCTTCCCTCCTCTAGAGATAAAAGACGCCTTATACCTCGCCAGTCGCACCTCCAATCCCCAGACCTCAACTTCCTCGCCACTAGAGAAAGGCCTAAGTACATGATGGACAAAGACGTAGTTAGGCATCCCAGAATCCCCGAAACACGCATTTGCTCCACCTCTGAAAGGTTGAAAGGTACCACCACTGACATCTCCTTGTTCACCACAAGGTCGGAGATATCACAAACATGCCCATAATATACGATGCTCACCAAATCCTCACCGGATCATCCCACAGGAACATCACCATATCATCCGCATAAATCTCCTCCTTGGTATAACCAGAGCACCAGTCCCCATCAATCGCCAACCTCATCATCACGACCAGATTGTCAGCCACCAACGCGAAGAGGGCCAAAGGGAAACCTTACCGGATACCCCTCTACGGCTAGAAAAAATCCCCTCTAATCTTCCATTGACGAGTACTGCTAAGGATGTCATATTAACGCATCTCTTGATCCACGCGATCTACAATTCAGAAAACCCCTCTTCTCTAACGAAACCCATAAGAACCTCCAGTCCCCGCAATCATACGCCTTCGAAAAGTCAATCTTCTAGAGAACCCCTTTGGTTCCAATTCTCTTCCAATCATGACAATCTCTGATGTCAGAATCAACCTACCTACCATCGCTCTCCCTAGAACAAAAGCCGACTGCTCAGACGAAACAATCACGTGTAGCACCTTCCACAACTGATACGCAAGGATCTTCGACACCAACAAGTAAATAGCATTGGATAACGCAATAGGTGTGAAATCTTCCACCCTAATCAGGGTGTCCTTGGGCAATAAAAAGATGGACGCCTTGTTTAGCCTCTCAAACCCCTTGTTTCCCGCTCTGAACTCCTCCAGCACCCCCATGACGTCCTTCTTGACAGTCCTCCAGAATTCCCTGTAAAAAAATCACCGGGAACTAAGGATGCAAACAGTTACGGATATATCAGTATCCGATCCGTCACCGTATCCATTTTATACAGATTTCGACACTTGTATCTGTATCCATTTTAAAATGGATACGGATATGGATACCATCTTAATATCTGCAAAAATCTGTATCTGTATCCGTATATCCAATTTGTATATAAATATAGTCATAGATTTATTTTTAACACTATAAAACATAAAATATAATTTTTATGATACAAACAGATTTTGTAAATTTATATCATGTGTTTTCCATCCAATTCATATATATTTATGTCGGTTCTATAGAATATTTCTAACATTACTCATATGCAATCAATATCCATTTTACAACTGTATCCATTTTTTAAGGATATGGTAAGATAATTATAATATCCGTCAATATCTGTATCCACATCTGTATTCGTATCAAAAACAGATAAGGATATGGTAATGCCTATATCCATATCCATTTGTTTGCATCCCTATCGAGGACACATCCGGTCCTGGAGCTCCATCCGAATTTAATTGGAACAACGCATGTCTGGCCTCCTCCTTCGAGAATTCCTCAACCAAAGCCTCTGAATCATCTTCAACATTATGCATGACCCCTCTCCCCTACCAGCCCCAACCAGCACGAGAACTCTGCCTACCAAAATCCTGAAAATACTAGCATAGCGCTGAACCCATTTCCTTGTCCCCCTCCATTGCCACACCACCCACATTCACAGAATGAATCAAGTTTCGGCGCCTACTCCCACTAGCCACAACATGGAAGAACTTTGTGTTCGCATCAAGGCCTTAAATATCGGTTTTGATCACCAATTTGGAGGCCGACCGAAACGAAATTTCGATGGAATTTTGGTAGAAATTCGACCGAAATTTCGATCATTTTTTGTACTAGGATCCCCATATTTCGATCATTTCGGTCGAATTTCGATTTTGACGGGATATCGAAATTCCATCGAATTTCATTGAAATTTGAGGTCATGGTTCGCATCATCCTCCCTCGCCCATATCTATCTGGACCTATGCTTCCAGCTAACCTCTTCCTGCTTGTACTCAAGAAGAATCTCCTCCAAGTGACCTCCCCTAGTCAACACCTCCTCCGTCGTTAGATCCCTCTCATCCTCCATTTGTCTAGCATGCTCACCTCATCTTGGGCCCTCATCCGTCGGTACCTTCTCAGTGTAGGATTCGCCTTGTTGAACCCCATCAAGTGACCTATGAGCACTGCCAACTTGGCAACCAACCTGCATGTGGCGAACCCTGAAGGACTGCATCCATCCCAAAAGTCCTCCACTGACTCTTGAAAACAAACCTTCCTCCAAAAGCCAGCCCCGCTCGAAGCAGAAGAAAGACCGAGGGTGAATCGCCTCCCCAGAGGACCAGAGCAGTGGTGTATGATAAGTGCGCCCGCGGCAAGGCACGAGCCTCTGCTAGCGGGAAAACCACCAAGGCCTCAGCAGACAGCAAGAACCGATCAATGCTAGTATACTATATTAAGCGAGATATCCGTAATTACAAGATTATTTATGTAATTACACGATTTTCCAGGATATACATGTATCTGCAAAAGTTGCCACAAATATAACTTGAGATTCTAGATCACAAGTAGCTTCTCTGAACATTCAAATTTTCTGAAAGGAAAAAGGGTGTGATGTCGTAGAGGCACACACTAGAAAAAACTTTATATACATAACTTTAATAACAATATCACAAGGACCAAGATTCATAAAAAAATCTTAGCATAAATTAGCATGCTCTCAACATAAAATCTCCCAAAAAATGAAACCAGTTCCTACCACACATACAGCTGAAAGAATGGTGAGCACCCAAATCTAATCAGTCATCTAGACCACAATGGAAGATCCAACAGAATCCGAGAAAGTATGGTCACACTCTGCATCAACAACATTCAAACCATCAAACCAAATGTCCCTCAACCTATGGCATCAAAAGAAAAGGTGGTCCAAGTCCTCTATCTCCACCGCACAGCATTTTTGGACAAATAATCGCATGAAGACCTTGACTGTCCATGAAATTTTCAACCACTAGATCCATCCGATAAAATAAGAATTCTATGCTCTTATGCCCGGATATTTCCATGTCAACTCTAATATAAGGTAGATAACAAGTTGCTCCCCAAAATCGAGGATGGACGTCAAACCAAAATAAACTCAGAACCACGCTTGTAAAAGTCGATCAACTAGTCGAGTCGGGGGTGAAGCCGACTCGACTAGGCCTAGTCAGTCTTTAGTCGATCAACCTGACTAGTCAAGCTGACTAGTCAGCTGACTAATAGACCAACTTTTACATCACGTTTTTTTTTGCTAAAATGATTTGCACTTCATGTGAACACTTCAAGCCGCCAGTAAAATGCATAGAGTTCCAATCATCCTTAGTTGTAGATCCGTCTTCTATTCCAGAGCACTTAGCTTAATATTGGTTGTGCATGTTGACGAAAAAATTGCAGTGGTAACTTCTTTCCTTAGGAAGTTGAATCATGGGCTAACTATTTATGAGTCTTAATGTTACTGCTAAGTTAAGCTAGAACTTGAATGTGAAGGTTTCTAATCTTGTTCCGATGCATGAAATATCTATTCCATTGGTATTTGGTGGTCATTTTGTACCAGAAATTGGAGCTTTATGTGATAAGCAGTGATGTTACTGACACACTACAATTATCATTCGGATCTTTAATGCCAGAAATACTATGCTACATCATGGTCTACTTCAAATATCGGATCTCTACCTGATGTTACTGATATGAAATGTATTTTAAATAATGTAATTAAAACAAATCCAAGTTACCCTTCTATTATATTCCATTTTTCTTTTTTGACAATGATGGAATTAATGGCTTCCTGAATTCAAGTCAAGAAGCTTGGCAGAACAACTTCCCTTCACTAGTTAACGGAATAGCGGGACATTCAAGATGATCATGTCATGTAAGTTAGTCGGTTATCTTATTAGTTCATGTGATATGAAATGGATTCTTTGTCGATACGAAAGACGATGTTTCTTACCAAGGATGTTATCGAAATTCTCCACTCCTCATGGGCGGAGACCATAAGTGAAGACAACACTGGTACCAAAATACTAGTAGTCGGAACTTGAAATTTGGTAAAAAAATTATGGATATTCTGAACTTGGAGCATTTATGAGCAAATGTATGTATATACAAGGATATATGTATAAAAAATTATTTATATATTTAAAATAAAAAAATCAAAACCGACTAATGGTTGATTAAGTCTGATTAGTCGTCCGATTGCCAATTAACCTTAGTCAGGGACCCCCCCCCCCCCCCCCGACCGAGTACTAACTACCACTTTCTGCAACTTTTCTCATAACAACAAGCCAAAACCAAGACCTTTCCAACCTTAACGGGTATTGGCAAATAGACTCCCACCCACATGGGATACATCAAACCCATATCTTTTGTAAAATATTTTTAATATCAACAACTATCCATCGTTCCTTGAGCGAACCAGTAAGACATCATGTAAATTATATTTCCAAACCCAACCAACGGTCTTCTCTATATATGTTCAGAGCTGCAATACATTCTTTTAGCCCATGCATCAAGTTCTCTTCTCTATACATGTCCCCATAAATCATGGAATTACAAACTTAATACTTCATTTATGGGGCACCTTGTATTACAGAAAATATTTGCATGTCTTCAACAAGCGATACAATCATGGATTGAATTTTCGGGGAAATTTCGCCGAAATTTCGATTTCAGCAGGTCTTAGGTGTCGAAACTACCATATATGTCAAATTCCCGGATTTCGACCGAAATGGATCGATATAGCGATGATGTTTCAATATATCAACCCATTTCGGTTGAAATTCATGATTTTCAGTACGAAATTTCCCGGATTTCAACAATATCGGTGAAATTTCACCGATACCTATGTATATCAACGATATTATCTATGTAAGTTTGATTTTACTACTTATTTACTTATTCCCGATATTAAAATGCATAATGATTTATATACTTTGTTTCAGGTTGGGGATGCTACCCCTGCACCCACGTAGGAGGAGTGCACATGCTCCCCTTAGACCCCTCCCCCCAAGTTCGTTGATCGGGCAACGAGATCCCTGTCTGGTAGGGTATGGTGCGACAGGGGGGAGGTGCATACAATGATTCTTTAACTTGGGGAGCTTCCTCCCCTTTGGGATTAAGCAATCGAGATGAAACAACTCTATAGCTTCTAGATATCCAATATAGCTTGTTTGTTTCATCCCATTTGTCATTTACCTTCGTAAATGGATGCATTTTTAATATAAGTCTATAATTAATTCTGTAATTCATTAAAACATTGTCCATAACAGCTATTTATATGAACGAAATAGTTTCTAATTGATCAAGATTACATTTTAGAATGAAATGCTCATATAAGTTTTTTAACTTAGTTATTCTGATTCTAATTTCCAATAACCATTAGTCAGCTCAACAATATGCCCGATATGACCAATATGTGTGATATAAGGAGTATGGATAAGAGGTATGTGTGATATAAGTGTGCATTTGTAAACTATTATTGTTTTAAGATCTTGAATTGGATGATAACTATTTCCAGTATGTATCAGCCAAGAACCAGCATTAACATCGATTTGGTCGATATGACCAATATGACTAATATGTGCAATATAAGGGGTATATATGAGCAATACGTGTGATATAAGTGTGTATTTGCAAGTTATTATTGTTGTAATAACTTGGAAGATCTTAATTTATAAAAAATGTCGAAAACGATTTTTTAGACATTTTTTTACAGTTCCACCGAAACGGTCGAAATTTCCTGAAATTTCATCGAAATTTCAGTTTTTTCGGGGGAGGGGGTGATCGAAATGAAATCGAAATCAAGATTTCGAACCTTGGATACAGCATTTAGTTCCATATAACATATGATGACTGACTACAGCATGATGCGTATTGTTGCTCTATAGTATTAGCCTTTCACATTCAAGTTAAGATCTTTTCACAAATAAAGCATGAAGCTCCTCTCGAAGAAGCAACATATGTGTTATCATCAGACATATAGAACAAATCTTTTCATCTTAAAATCGTGACTTAGGGCATGTTTGGTAACTGGATTAGGTTGGGTTGAGGTAAGCTCACGTGAATAGTAGTAGCTTGGATGGTTAAGTGGATTGGAGAGGCTTGGAATAATAAATGTAATGCGATGTAACATCGATTATGTGTTATATTAACTTTTTAATGATTATAATATGTTTTTATGTTAATTTTTTTATTTGAACCTGGTTAAAAAATATTGTAATAAAGAAATGTACGGTCCATACAACTAATTCCAACCCCGGGGTAAACTGGCAATCAAACGAGCCCTAAAAGTCAAGGACATTGTGAGACTTTTACAAGATAGAACTACATGAGAACGAGCAAAATTGGGATGTTCCATTGGTACATTTCGATTCGCAGTCCATAAGGCATGCGTGACTAATCTGATTTCATCTATCTTAGGTAGTAACCATTGTTGAGAAAGGTGGTAACAACAAATGAAATGGCTTAAGAGAAATTAACAAAACCCCTATAAGGTGTATGCGAGAGCACGTCTCCAGCAGAGGACACGATGGATGGAAATTCGAACAATAAGAGAGAGCTGCTAGAAAATGTATGGATCAATGTTAGATTCATTATTTATAATACAAATTTTCAAACTAGGTATGTAAAAAATCGCATCTTAACTTTAAACTTATAAATAGTATTAGTGACAGACAAATAGCCATAAATGATAAATCTAACAATATTGACGTATAAAGTTTATGTCCAATGTATAAAACTAGAATTTAACACAAACCTCAAATATTAGGACACAGAGTTCGGATCAAAACTTAAAAATACGTATATTCTATATTTAAATAAGTGTGAACATGTTAAACAAGCTCAAATCTTTCAAGAAACACCACAGTAAATACGCAAAAAAACTAGGAACTACCATAAGAATAATATGGACAACATCCTAAAAACGTCTAAAATCTCAGAAATAGTGATAATAACTTCCAAAAGTATCCAAGGACTCCTCCATAGCAACAAAGTAGCATCACAACAATATGGGAGATAAAAGACCGCACATTGATGAAACCGTTCAAAATGGGGGGAATCGAGCACTTAAGTACTTCCATTTCGACAATATCACTGATAGAAAACTCAAGTCAGATATATCATGATATGACAGCTGATATCCCAGAAAAATCATATATGGGTCACATGGATACATTAAATCCAGTCGATATGATGCATAGACCAGATATATTGGTTATATATCACTATATCTCAATCCATGACAAATATAAGTCAAAGATCTCCTGGCATAATTCAAAAACTCTAAAAGAAGTGCATTCTCTTTCACATGGCAGATCTGAGTACATTCTATCGCCGAACATCGCACTACTTCGGGGCATTGTTTCCTCACTCCCACCTATCATTTTCACTCCCAATCATCACATAAAGCATGTAAAATCCTGTAGCCAACAAACTTCTTACAGGCCTAACGGGATCCACTTTCTGGTAGCCAATCCGGTATTACCAGAATGAACCTCCATTATAGTGTTGCTACTGCACCACGTCGGCACCAAACATTACCAGGCTTATTCTAATCAAAGCATCAGTTGCCTAAACTCAAATTTAAGATCCATGTCCTTGCCTCTTAAGAATCTCCTGCATATGCTACACAACAAAATCTACTCTGAAAGGAGAAAACTAGGGACGAGAGCTGCAGGCTAGAGGCAAATCTTTAAAAATATACATGTACATCTTCCAATGGTATACCAGTTGCAAACAATTAAAAAAGTTAGGAGTTAATATTGATCAATGGAAAAAACAGAGCATAGTTAGAATAAGATGACATCCTCAGTTAAATGCGTGTGGATTCAAAAGGTAAAATATTTAAAGAATGCCATGACAGACCTTTGCACTCAGGAGGCGCCGATTATCCTGTTTGACCATTTCCATTAAAGCTGTTTCTAATTCCTCTGCTCTGTTCACAATGAAACGAAAGTCACAATATAAGATCTATGCAAATGAATTTTTGTTGAGATATTAGCTTTCTTTCATACTGTGTGTACTTTTATTTCTTATGTCTTTATCTAATTTGTCCAACAGGTTACTTTCCTATATAAGAAAATTGTAGGGCATCATTATATGATATCATTCTTTTACCTCCTGTCTCCACATGGCATCTAGAGCGGAGTCCTCGTACCCATCGAAACCCTAACCCTAACCCTACCCCTAGCCTCTTCTCCTCGCACCGCCGCTACCACCTCGACAGCTCACCACAGAGCTGTCAGGGCCCTTCGCTGCCGCCAAGGGCCTCCTCCATGCCATTACGTCGCCTAGGGCGGCTAGGGCCCTCACCGGCCCTCCACACTGCCGCCTAGGGCCTCCGCGAGCCCCCAACACCGCCGCCTAGGCCTCCTCCATGTTGTTGTGGCCCATCTTGGCACCGCCAAGACCCTGCGCAGCGTGATCTAGGTGTCGCCAGCCACTTCGTGGGTGGCCTAGGGCACCGCCAGCTCCTCCTTCAGCTTCACTCGACGCCGCAATGCCCCTCCAGTGGCTTAACCTACCGCCGAAGGCCACCTCAAGGCCATTTGTGCCACCCAGCAGTCTGGTTTGACCCGAAAACGATCTGATTTTGACCGGCAAAACGTGATTTTAGACCTATAGATCATGTTTTCCGACCCTAGCGTGCACCAAGAATTGACGAGGATGGTTGTATGAGTCAACATATACAATCAATCCTCTGTATAATTTTGTAGATTCGCTCAGATCAGTCTATTTCCCCAGCCGAGTTCCATTTTTGGTCATTCTTCCATCATGTCAAAGAAGAAGGGAGATATTTTTTCTTTGTTTGGTGCCTTCAAGGGCTCGGCTCCCATCGTAAAGATGGATGGGATCAACTATGAGTTGTGGTTCATGCAGTTTCTTATCCTTATTCAGTACAACAATAAGGTGCACATTCTGACGAAGTAAGACTAAGGACAATGTTTCATGGAAGCAAGACGACACATATGTGTGTATTTAGTTCTCCGAGACACTCACCACGAAGATAGTCAATGACATCGTGCATCACTCCACCGCAAAGGCGATGGATATTTTTGCATCCACTTATGCACAAGCGAAGAATGAGATCAAGGTTCTTCAGCTTCAGTTTGACATTTACATGACCAATCAGAATGGTCGTGCTTTGCAAATGTTCTACTCCTCACTTCATGGCATGTTCGAAAAGCTTCACAGCTTCATGCCTATTAAGACATCTACAGAGCAGCAGATGGAATACAAGTACTCCACGATGGTTGGAGTCTTTTTAGTTGCGCTCAACTCATAGTATGATGCAGCACGAGCATAGCTCCTTATTGTGATGACCATACCTCTCGTGAAAGAGGCCTACAATCGTCTTAGCATGCTTCTTATTCCTCCTATTGCCGCCCCCACAACCCTCTTCAGCAATGGCCGTTTCTCGCAGCAGAGGAGGGGTCTACCCAATTCAGAGGGTATAGTCCCCCGTGACAGAGGTAGCGGACGCCAACGTGGTCCTTGCATCTACTGTCATCGTCCAGGACACTCAGAGGACACATGCTATCTAAAGCATGGATACCTCACGTCTGCTTGGGTGGCAGAACAACTCGAGCCTTCAGAGACTCCAGATTCCCAGGCAGATCCACGCATGGATGATATTATCTTCTCGTATACGAGAGATCATGACTCCGGTGGTCACCACCATGGCCTCAAATTTTAGCGAAATTCGGTCGAATTTCTGTCGAATATCGATATCCAGTCGAAATCAAAATTCGACCGAATGACTGAAATATGGGGTCCTAGTACAAAAATGATTGAAATGACTGAAATTCCGGTCGAAATACCACAGAAATTCCACCGAAATTCTGTTTTAGTCGATACCGAAATGGTGACCGAAACCGACATTTAGGTCCTTGCCACCACTACAAGATCCACAGATACCGCAACCAAAGCTTCTTCAAGATCCTCAAGTATCGCTTACGCTTTCTGTTGGGAGAAAATGAGAACATATCATTAGAAATAGATCGAGGGCTCTCTTATATAGGAGAAAAGTCCTTGGGTTAATTACATGATAAGTACCCAGAGAAAACATAATATATAAAATAGACAAAGAGATATATTTATCTCAACACTCCCCCTCAAGTAGGAGCATATATATCTATCATGCTCAGCTTGGAGCAACACCTCTGAAATGGACCTTTAACAAGAGCCTTTTTTTACGCTCAAAAAAGGGGGATACACTCGGTGATGTCAGCCATCTGATCTCCTGCAGAAACATAGGATGTGGATGCGAGACCTTTCTGAATCATGTCTCTAGTGTAATGACAATTCACTTCTATATGCTTTGTAAATTCATGAAACGCAGGATTATCAGCAATAAATAGTGCAGATTGATTATCACATAAAAGTTGCATAGGAAGAGGAACCTCGGCATACAAACATACACGTGTGCGATCTTCATGGCTCGGATGGCGGAGCGACTCTCGTGGAGACCAAAGGTTCGTGGTGGCGGAAGCGGAGCTCAGGCGGTGCGCGACAACGATGGAGACGATGGTTGGCGGCGGGTTTCGCATGCGAAACCTGGTCGTAAGTGTTTCCGATGTGGCCTGCGTGGCCACTTAGCCTCTGTGTGTGATACTCCGCCCCGCTGCTTCCACTGTGGCAGGATGGGTCATCGCATGGCTGCTTGCTGGTTCTCACGTGAGGGAGGTCGCGCCGGACAACGCGTGGCCTCGCGGCGGTCTTTCTCGCGAGGTGATCCTGGAGCTACTCATGGTGTTCGCGATGCTCGCTCATATGCGGAAGTGGTTGGCGGTGCTGCTGCAACTGAGGACGTGTTGGTGGGTGCTCCTGCTCGTGAGGCGGCTGGCGTTCCTGCACCTGTGGGGGTGGTTGGCGTGGGCTCTGCGCAGGCGTTGGGTGTGGGTGGCGATGCGGGCGATGCGCAGGCTCGGCCCTACGCGGGCATTCCTGTGCATGGCTCGTTACCTGTGCATGGCTCGGTTGCGGAAGTCGTGGAGCAGGCGGGTTTGTCCAACAAGGAGCTTGGTGGTCGGGCTGGCGTTGGTGGGGGGAGGTGGGTTGACAAGCCGGTGGGCAGTTCGGCGAGGCGGGATGCAGGGCTGCATGGCGGTGGGGCTTTCGCGGGCAGGCGAGTTTCCTCCAAGGGACACCTTGTTGCTGTGGGTGTCAGGCGTAGTACGGCTCTTTCCTGGGATGACATTCGCTCGATGACGATTTCGTTCCTTGGCGATGACTTTGACGGCGACTTCGTCTTCCTCGATGCGTTGCGCTGTTGTGTCCGCGGGCTCTCCCCGATGCAACGGGAGAGCCTCTTCCGTGGTTTTAACGGTCCTGATGTTACGTGGCGACCCCTTCGTGTCGCGGATGGAGCGGTGAATCTTACCGAGGTATGTATCGCGGAGGTGCGGGGGGTCCCTTTCCTCTCTCGCACGGTGGTTGTGCTCTCTAAGATGATCGCTAGGTGGGGGCAAGTTCTTGCTGTCCTGGATGATGGCTTGGTGCCAGGGGCGGACTGGGGCAGCACGACGATTCTTTTGGAGTGTTCTCCTCGTTTTCTTGAGGCTATGGAGGGGAAGGTCATCTTCGAGCGTTTGTTCATGGGCTCTTAGTCCTTCAAGGTGGAAATCCTCATTTTGCCGTCGCCGGCGTCCGATCCTTCACCTTCTTCCTCGGCCTCGCGCGGTGGAAGTCAGGGCTCTCCGTCGAGGGACGACGGTTCGTGTTCTCCACGACACGTGGCATCCTCCAGGGATATTCTCGAAGCGTCGCCTGGGGATTTTTCCGAAGCGTCGCATGGGGGTTCTTTCGAAGCGTCGCAAGGGGAGGCCAGACGTTCGGGGCCATCATTTGATTCGCCTCGGGTCGCGAGTGGCGGTCGTGCTTTGGTGGCGGTGGATACTCTCGATGTGGATTTCTTGCACTTGGACCACTCTGGACACGTGGCTACGTCTCCTCTCGGCTCTTCATTCGGATCTGCTGTTGTCTCTATCGGGCCTTCTAATCGGGTGTTGTCCGACCAGGCCGGGGTTTCCGACTCCATTTCTTGGGTCTCTGATTATTCTTGTCCTATGCCCATCAGTGTAGTGGCCCCCATTTCAAGGGCCCTTCTGGAGGATGTATCCCCGTCACCGTTCTTCTCGCTGGACTCTGCTGCTTCTCTCCCCGATGATTCCCTCGACTTCTCCCCACCGCGGCAAGGGGGGCGCCCTGCGCGGGGTTCGTCGGGCAACGAATGGTCTGCTGTTGATGTCAATCTCCTTGGCGGTGCTTCCTTGGACGTGGTCGAGGTCACCTCTCCCCCTTCAAGATTTGGTCGGGCCTACAGTCGAAGGCGGTCTTCCCGCCTTGGTGACGCGTCCCCCTCTTCTCCCTACCGAGGCTCTTCTTCTTTCTCGCTTCGCGATGCGGTGGCTGTTGCTTCTGGATTAATCCGTTTGGTGAGGCGTTCGCCTCCTGGCAATTGATTCTGGCTTTTTGGAATAGCGGTTTCCTGGGATACCCGTGATTGTCAATGAAGATTTTGTCTTGGAATGTGTGTGGCCTTTGCGACCCTCACCGTCGCCGAATTCTGGGGGCTCGTCTTTTGGAGTGGGGTTGCGACATTGTCTTTATTCAAGAATCTAAGTTGCCTGTGCTGGATGATGATTTATGGCGGTCTTTTGGTGCTGGTGGGCTGGATGCGTTTCGCTCGTTGGATGCAATTGGCGCGAGCGGCGGTTTATTTGTTGCTTGGCGCTCTTCGCGCCTATCTATCTCATCTTCGAGGATCGGGCGTCACTCCGTCTCCGTGGTGCTCACTTTATCGGATAATAATTTGCGTGCAACCTTCACTTGTGTTTATGGGCCAAACTCACACATCGCTCGCCGGGAGCTTTGGGAGGACCTCAGGGAGGATGCGCTTGCTTTTGGGGACTTACCTTGGCTTTTGGGGGGTGACTTTAATGTCACTTTGCTCTCGCAGGATCGTCCCCGTGCTCGTGGGGGCAGCGATCCCGGTTCTGGGGACTTTATGGAGTTTATTCGGGATTTGGCCCTGGAGGGGCCGGAGGCAAATGATATCTCCTACACTTGGAGATCGAATTCTTCCCGCTCGCGGATTGATCGATTCTTGGCCAATGTGCATTTCATGGAGGCTTTTCCCCTCTGTGCGGTCACTTCTCGTCCTCGCTCTTTCTCTGATCACAATCCCATCATTTGGGATTCCGGGGATGGCCAGCTTCCTCGTGGGCTCTTCCGCTATGAGCGTTGTTGGCTCCTCGAGCCGGGTTTCAAGGATCTTGTTCGGAATCATTGGGACCAGTCCTCTTTTGCGGGATCTGCCGCTCGTCGCTTTGCCCTTAAAATCTCTTCCTTGCGCGCGGCTCTCGCGTCCTTCAAACGGGAGTCGCGACAGGCTCGTATTTGTGATCGGGTGGCGGCTGAGGCTGTGATTTTGCGGTTTGACCTTCTCGAGAACGAAAGGGATCTGACCCCGGGGGAGTTGGCCGAGCGCGCTGCCGCCGTTGCGACGGCCCGGCTGGAGGATCGAAAGCGTTCAATCGAATGGCGTCAACGATCTCGGGTGAGGTGGCTCAAGGAGGGGGACGCCAACTCTGCTTACTTCCACAGGGTGGCGAGTGGCCGCCGCCGCTCTAATTCTATTTCATCTATTTCCATCGGCGGTGCGCTTTTTGAGGGCGAGATTGATGTGGGGGTGGCCGTGGGAAACTATTTTCGTGCCGCGTTTGGTTCCTCGGCTTCGCGTCGGTGGCGGTGGTCGGGCCAGGCGGCTCCTGCTCTCCCTGCGTCTTCCGCGGAGGCGCTCGTGCTCCCACTTTCTTTGGAGGAACTCAAAGGGGCCGTTTGGGACCTCAATTCTGATGCTGCGCCGGGGCCTTGGCTTCCCGGTTTGTTTCTACAAGGACTTTTGGGATATTCTTGCGAACGATGTTCTGGCTGTGGCGCGGGACTTCTGCGAGGGGAACGATGGATTCGATATTCTCAATCGGTCTCATATTGTCCTTATTCCTAAATCTTCATCGGCTACTCGGATTGAGGACTTCCGGCCTATCTCCATCTCCAATGCGATCTACTTAATTATTGCCAACGCCCTGGCGCGGCGCCTGGCACCGCTCCTCGACTCGCTCATTTCGCCTGCGCAGGCCGCTTTCGTGCGTGGAAGGCAGATTTCAGATTGCTATGCGGTTGTTTCCGAGATTATTGCGGCATGGAGGAAGAATGCCACTAAGGGGATTCTCTGGAAGATTGATTTTGCGAAGTCCTATGATACTCTTGATTGGCGGTTCTTATGGTCCGTTCTTTGGAGAAGGGGGTTCCCTTCAACATGGATTACGTGGATGCGGTGTTGTGTGTCAACGGCATCACTTTCTCTTTTGATCAATGGTCGTTCGGTTGGGGGCTCTTTCCAACCTAGGAGGGGGATTCGTCAGGGCTGCCCCCTTGCTCCTCTCCTTTTCGTTTTGGCGGTTGATGTTTTGTCACGCATGATCAAGGGTGTTGTGGCGGCTGGGCTGTCTCGCGGCTGCTCTTTTGGCCCTTACCTCGTCCCGCTTGTTCAATTTGCTGATGATACAATTTGCTTCATCGAGGGTGATCCTTCGAATGTTTCCCCTATGGCTACTACTCTTCAACTTTTCAGCGAGCTCTCGGGTCTTCAAATCAATGGCAACAAATCTAAGGCGGTCCCTTTCTCCATGTCCACGACGGAGGAGGCGGAGTGCTCGCGTTTGCTGGGCTGTCCTGCCTCCGATCTCCCTTTTGATTACTTGGGTTTACCTCTGACGGTGGGTCGCGCGCGCACTCGTGATTGGAAGTCGATCGTCGAAAAGGTGGAGCATCGCTTGGCTGGGTGGCGGGCGGCTATTCTCTCCCGTGGTGGGCGGTTAGTGCTTCTTAAAACGGTTTTATCTTCCATCCCTATATACTTTCTCTCGGTGCGGGGGATGCCAAAGGGGGTTCGTTTGCGTCTGGAGAAGTGTATGCGGGGCTTTTTGTGGGGGAAGAAGGGGGGAGGGGGGAAGGGTGTGCACCTCGTGGCCTGGGATGAGGTCACGCGTCCTAAGAAGGAGGGCGGGCTGGGCGTGAGGCGCCTGGCGACGGTGAACGATGCTCTATTGCTCAAATGGGCGGCGAGAATTTGGGGTAGGGAGGACAATTTCTTGTTAAACTGCTTGAGGGTTGCGGCTGGGGATGGCTTTCTTTCTGCCTTTCGTGGTGATTATCAGGGTCAGGTATCAACTTTTTGGCGAGGGGTGATGGGCGCTCTTATCAGAAATCGCTCCTTTTCACTTAAGCTCGGTGATGGTAATTTGATTCGCTTCTGGGAGGAGGGTCAGGTATCAACTTTTTTGGCGAGGGGTGATGGGCGCTCTTATCAGAAATCGCTCCTTCTTTTCACTTAAGCTCGGTGATGGTAATTTGATTCGCTTCTGGGAGGATGACTGGACGGGAAGGGGGCCCTACGGATCCTATTCTCCCGCCTTTACGCCTTGGTGCCCAACAAAGATGTAACGGTGGCCTGCTGCTGGGATGGGCGTGCTTGGTGCCCTCCAATTTCTGAGTTTTTGTCGGATCAGTGGATGCACGATTATATCGCTCTCATTTCCTTTCTTGTTGATGCCCCCGTGCCTTCTTGGGGCCGTGATTACTTGGCCTGGAAGAATGGGTCTTTCTCTATCAGTGACGCTTATTAGGGCCATCTTGCCCATCTTCGATGGGCGGGATGACATATTCTTGAGAGATTGCAGATTCTTGTGGGGCTCAAGCTTCCTGAGCGGTTGGTATTTTCCTTTGGCTTCTCCGTCGGGGAAGATTGCTAACTCGTGATCGTTGTGCTCGGGTGTTTCCAATTCTTCGCCTCTCTGTGGACTCTGTAACATGGAAACGGAAAGTATTGATCACCTATTTCTCAAATCAAAGATGCTACATGAAGGGAGAAACTGATCCTGAAGGTAGAGTAGCGACGCCAGCACAGGATGGGATGGCAAGCTTGTACAAACCTCTCTGCTCATGGCCATGACCAATCACCATGCCAGTTAGTATGTCATGAAACACAAAAGTGGATCAAAGATGGTATGGCACTGTAAATCTTTTGTGAGTTGGATAATGGACGAAAGATTCATCTGGAAATCTGGAGCTATAAGATACTTTAAAGATGCATAAAAGGGGGTTAGAACAATCTCCCCCTAACCAATAATGGGCAGACGAACTCCATTAGCAAAACCACAGACCCGCCAGGTGAGATAGATCGGTACATATTGATCTGCGTCCGATCTTCACACATATGATGTAACACTCGGAATCCATAATCCAGTCAGTTAAATATGAACTGCTACAACTTGTAAATGTAGAATGAATACCTAACGAGCTAGATGATGCTCTGGTCGTGGTTGCAGCATCAATGGCATGGAGTCAGAGTCATAGGAGTAGTCATCATATCTCTCAATCTGGATACAATATCATCGAACCGTGGATCCCGAGAGGCGTACTAGAATGCTCAGTCTACTCAGCAACACGTGCAAACTATGGATACCATGCTTCTGAAAGCATGTGTCCTCAGAGTGACCCGGACGATGGCAATGGGAACAAGGACCACGCTGCCGACCGCCTCCTCGATCTTGAGGTCTCGACCCTGAAATTGAGACGAAGTTGCCCTGTCGCGAGTAGCAGCCCTAGCAGGAGTCGATTGAACCGTAGTAGTGTCGTGGTAGTGATCCTGCTCAAGCGCTTGTAAACCTCCTCCATCGGCGGAATCGTTTCTCCAGTGAGAAGTTGAGTACGAGAGGCATCATACTCTGCCTGTCATGGTGGCATTCCGATATGCCTTTTGTTGTTCTGTGCTCGTGGTAACAGGCATGAAGGCTGTGAAGTTGCTCAAACATGCCTCTCAGATGAGAGAAGTGTACGTGGAGGGTCGACCATTCTCTTTCGTCGAGAAAATGTCGACCTGCAGCTGAAGAATCTTGCTCCATTTTTTGCTTGCTTGTATGTGGCTGCCAATATCCCACATAGGCCTTTGCAGTTGGGTGGTTAACAATATCATTAGCAATCTCTGTGGTAAGTGTCTCGGAGAGCCAGATACGAGCATAGGCGTCATCTAGCTTCCATGACGCATTTTGCCCCAATCTTGTCCGTCGGCTCCGAATCAGTCAGAATTATGCTCTTTATTGTGGCATTGTATTAGGGTACGAAACTGCATCGACCATAACTCAGAGTTAGTCCCGTCCATCTTCACAATAGGTGACGGACCTTTGAAGGCACCGGAAGAGGAGAAAACATCACCCTGGCTTTCTGACATTGTACCAGGAAGCCAAGATGCAGAACAACTGAGGATTATATCACGGGGAAAAAATATCGTCTACACAACCATAGATGGAATAGTTTGTATCTGTAGACTCATAAAACATCCATAGGCCTTCGTACGAGGTCTAGGGCTGCCAGAACAAGAAAGAAATCCGAAGATCTCACGATCTTCAAACTAGAACAGACCCCGGCTCAGTACAAAAGACCTTCGTGACGGCCCACGGGGGTGCTTGGGCGCCTACTGCGGTAGGGAAGTCGTCGGCCCCACCTAGCAACGGCGTTGGAATCAATTATGGTGATCCACCTGTGGAGCGTCGGGCATTGGGCAGCGCTAGAGAGCGCCCTACAGTATGGTAGTGTGCCTGTTGGCGCGAGGGGATCGCCCCAGCGGTGCGGAAAGGCCGCTTGGCAACGCAGGACAACGCCTGGCGACGCAAGGATAGCGCTTGGCGGCACAGGGAGGCCACTTGGAGGCACGGCAATAGCGCCTAGGTGGTACGCGAAGGCTGCCTTAAGGCGCGACACGAGCGTTTGGTGGCGCACGCGGGGGGTGGGGGTGGGCGCTTGGGCCCATACAACGACGGGCCAGGGGGGGCACGTGTGGGGTTAGGGTTTAGGGTGGGATATGGGAACCCCAGTCTAGGATTGTTGCTCTGATACCACGTTGGGAGAAAATGAGAACATATCATTAGAATAGACCAAGGCTCTCTTATATAGGAGAAAAGCCTTTGGTTTAATTACATGATAAGTACCCAGAGAAAATATAATATATCAAATAGACAAAGAGATATATTTATCTCAATACTAAGCAGTGCAGATATGACAGAGTAGATCGTGGATTGTGATGTATCCCACCATCTGTGTGGAGACAGAGCCCAATTCACGTCCTGCAAGATTATACCTCATGACAGATGGGTTGTTATTGCTAATGGGTCCACTTACCCATTACAAGACTGGGAAGGTTTGATGATGCCATACATGCGCCTTTAGCATGGGATCAAATTTCGCCGAAATTCGGCCGAATTTCGGTCGAATTTCGGTTTCGGTGGGTGACCGAATTCGACCGAAATGGCCTATATCGGCCGATATTTGGGTGCCCTAGTTCAAAAACCAACCGAAATGACCGAAATTTCGGTCGAATTTCGACCGAAATTCGACCGAAATTTCGTTTCGGTCAGTCACCGAAACGAAACCGACATCCGACATTTAAGGCCTTGGCCTTTAGAATGTTAATGCACCTAAGGATATGCATTGTCATGTCATTTTTTGACCCTTCGTTTCTTGTGTTTCAGGACATACTAACAGGCAGGGTGATTGGATGTGTCTGTGAGCAACGAGGGCTCTATAGACTTGTACAACCTCCTCATGATGGTGCATCCACTATTCCATATTGGACCAGTCTCACCGTACATGTGGCACCTTCGTTTTGGCCAGTGTTGTAAAAGTCACCCGACTGGCCCGACTAGTAGGTCCGACTAGTCTAGTCAGTGGGGTGGCCAACCGAGTACGGACTAATTCCTATTAGGTACACTAATCGACCAACTTTTGCTTGGAGATACCATATTTTTCAATGTTTTGCTTTTTTATAAGCAAACTTATTTAATATGCTTAATATTTTATTTAAATTCAATTACTTCTTTTATTTTATTATGGTAGTATAAAAATGTACAAATCTATGTAAATATATGTATAAAAATGAGTTATATAATTAAAATAATCATATAATTCAAAGCCGATTAAAGTCCGACTAATCCGATTAGTCGTCCGACTGCCGATTAATCCTTAGTCAGTGACCCAGCCGACTGAGTACGGACTACCAACTTTTGCAACCTTGGTTTTGGCCACCTTCCTCTGCAGAAGTTGTTCATGTCCTCCCACAAATCTCCGTACAATCTTCCTTCTAATGCAAGGCTTGCCAACTTAGAAATCACTACCATTCCCCTTTCCATCTCGTCAAAGTCGGAGCAGTTCTCAGTTGTTTGAGCTCCTTCATTTAGATATATGGGGTTTGAGTCATGTTCCTAATCACCAGGGACAATCATTTTTACGTGATCAATGTGGATGATTTTTCTAAACTTTCTTAGGTTTCCTCTTGAAGAATAGGTCTGAGGATGGGTCTGTAATCAAGTATTTTATGAATGAGATAAAGAATATTTTTCTGCTATGTCAAGTATATGTGTTCAGATAATGCCTTGGAGTTTTGCACCCTTCAGCTTTCTGAATTCTTAGGTCTCTTGCATTGTACACCAAACTTCGTGTGCTCATACTTCTCAACAGAGCGGTATTGTCGAACACAACACCGTCACTTACTTGATATGACCATAACCATATTGATTCAGAGTCATGCTCCTCACGCCCATTGAGGTGGATGGGGTTCTCATTGCATGCTACTTAGTGAACCACATGCCTTCCTCTGTCTTGAAAGAGAAGATCCCTTTCTCGATTGTCTTTCTCGAGAAGGATCGATTCTCCCTCACACCCCATGTGTTTGGTTATGTAGCCTTTGTTCATGATTTTTCTCCCTGGTCGTGGACAAGCTCTCCCCCATAGCTATCAAGTGTGTTTTTGTTGGCTACTCTCATACCCAACAAGGGTACTGTTGCTTTGATCTGCTTAGAGAAAATACTCTGTCAAAGCCGTCGTTACTTTCTTTGAGTCTATCATGTAATTCTCACATACAGATGAAAGGTTGGCCCCATCAGACTCTGATGAGGAGATCTGCATGCATCCACCTCCTACAGTCGCACCACCTACTCATGCTCTACCACCTTCTATTCCACCGCTACTACCACCCTCTCCACCATTATCTCCTATACCTACTCCTGCTCCTCCACCTGCACATGTGGCTACTCCTGGACCCCCACCTACCTTGACTCGGTTTTTACCACGTGTGCTTACTCGCAGGTCTCACTCTGTTCCCCCTGCCCATAGTCTTCCCCATCATCTTGCACGCCTCAAGTATGTAATGAGCATATTATTTCTACTGATGACAAAACTGAGTTGTCTGTGCAGCAGGATTTCCCTACATGATGAATAGGTACCACACTCAAGAGGGAAACTTACATGTTCAGGACATGGCCGATGATCTTGATGTGCAAATTGCTCTGCGAAAGCAGAGATGTACGTATGATGCTTATCCTCTTGCAACCCCATGTTTCCTTGAGCAGACTTTCAAAGGACTTTACGAGATTTATCATGGCACTTTCAGCGGTGGAGATACCATGGATATATCAAGACGTTATTTAGGATAGTTAGTGGTGCCTAGCCTTGGAGGAGGAGATGCTCATGCTACAGTCGTGTGGCACTTGGAGTCTTGTTCCAGGCTTCCAGCTCTAGTTGACGCATTATGTTGTTGGGTGCAAGCAGCGATCTAAATTTTCCAAAATTTATAATGAAATTCATCGAATTTTTGATTTCGATGGGTGGAGTATCTCGAAACCTATATGCATGTCGATTTCCCGGATTTCGCCTGAAATCTCACGAGATATCGACGAGATTTCAAGTCATCTCGTCGTCTCATCCAAAAAAAGGGGAATCTGCAATAAAAAAATATTCATTGTTGGAAATATGGACCAAAATGTCAATCAAAATTCACCCATTTCGACCGAGTTTGAGCTGCCAACTTCAAGGCCATATTTCGCCCCTTGCTTCAAGGTAAACCAAATTTGGCCAAATCTTCATCAAATTCTTCATTTATTTCAGGGGTTTTATTCTTAAGATGTTGATTTAGCTTGGTGTCGTATTTTTTTAGAGATTCGAATATCTAGCTTTATTTTTGGAGACCAAAATTAGGGATTTTGTGTAAATTGCACAATAATGATAGTTATGAATGTACTAACTCGGATCTTGTGTATAACATGTAGTAAAGCGTACTTTGAGAACATTTTGTGAGATCTATGAAGAGGAAATTAGGACTTTTGTGTTTTAATGTGGAATCATGATGAGTTCTCCAATGATAAACTTGGATTTTTAAGTTATGGAAGTAGAAAACATGTTTCAGCTTTTTTGTGAATGAAATTTAAAAATTCAGTAAATCCGAAAATCAAATTTTAGATCTATTATTTTTTTACATGTTTTGTGTCATTTAGGTAGTTTTTCTCGAAATGGTCCCTAATTACTAGATCTAGGACCTAATGTATAAATCTAAAGTGTTTTTCTGAAAATCAGGATGTTAAGAGTATACTTTCAATTTCGAACACCAAGTATTTACGATTTTGTGGGTATTAGATGTTAGAAAAATTTAAAATATATTAAATCCGAAAATTAAAACATAAATTAATTAGCTAATTTTTAATCGGTTGCATTGTTATGCCTCTTGAATGATTGTTCTTTAATTTCCTCGCAGGTTTCGATGATCATTTCCATGGCACATTCACATTCCGGTTCTGGATCAGGATCTGACAGTTCTAAGGATCAGAGGTGCGATTTCAACGAGGACATTGGTTGCGATTTCAACGAGGACATTGGTTGGAGGTATGCCTCCGCTCCTGATGGAAATAAAGCCAAACCACAATGCAATTTCTGCGGAAAGAAGTTGGCAGGAGGCGGGATCACGAGGATGAAGCAACATCTTATTGGCAATAACAAGAATGTTGCCAAGTACACGCGTTGTCCCAAAGATGTAAGGGACAAGGTGAAGACCAGCTTGACGAAAGCAAGGATAAGGATACACAGAGGGTAGAAGGGATGAACAATTCAAAGAAATCATGTTTGAGAAAGAATTCAACATCCTCTCAGATTCAGACAATGATGATTTTATCTACACTGCTGACATTCAGACTACATCGGTGAGGAGGGCATACAGGAGGGCAACAAAAGAATCAATGAGGAGCGAGTTCAAGAGGAGAGAACTCGATGGTGCACGAGGTAGCTTCTATGGCGCAGGTGGCAGTGGGAATGGTTCTGGAGGCGCACCAGTACTACCACCCATCAAAAAACACAAGGGGGAGGGAATTGAGCCCTTCTTGATGAGGAGTGGATCTATGCAATACAAGGCAAGCAAGTATCCGAGGCAGAAGACGGTGAAGGGTATATTCACAAATGCACGAGAAAGGGTAGGAAAGGCCATCAGCAAGCTCTTCTTTGGTGAGAGCATTCCTGCCAACATTGCTAGCAGGTCATTTCTGCAGCATGTCATTGATGAGATCTCTGCAGCGGGAACGGGAGTGAATGCTCCCACATCTTACAAGATAATGAACAAATATCTGGAGATGGAGAAGGAGGAGATTAATGAGTACATCGCCTAGCTGCGGAGGAGATGGCTAGAGTATGGGGGACGTTGATGTGCGATGGGTGAACGAGCTACATAATGGGTGGACAAGAATTGTGTTTGTTTGTGACTTTGTGTCCAGCTTATCACTTAAATCATGCGTCCCAGTATAGAATGGATTTAGTACAAATGCTGACCTTCTATCAGCTGTACAAATTGGGTGGAGAAGCTCGTCAAGGACGAGAAGTCACAGACCTTTGGCATGAACGAGGTAATCTCGAATTGAAGCTAGATTAGGACTCACAAAAATATTCTAAGAGTATTATAATTTATGACTTCAACCTATGTGCAGTTAAATATTTAGGGATGCCTTTGAGTTCCTTGGTCGAATTATTACGGTAAATAGATGGGGTAATACTCTTTCTAGTAGGGATGAAGACAAATAAGTCCATTGCTTGTGTGGTTATTTATTCCACTATTGATTTATCTTGTTTTGATTTTTTTTGCAGGCGAATGGTGGTTACTAAACGGGATGGAAGCTTCCACCTACGAAAAGTGATAGTCAAAGTGTTGTCTCAAACCGCATTTGCTGGTGGTTGTGAAAAAAACTGGAGCACATTCAACTTGATCCATTCGAAAAGATGGAACAGGTTGGAGAACAGAAGCTCAATGATCTTGTCTACGTGCATTACAACTGAGGCTGAAGATGAAACATGCAAGGAGGGACAAGACAAAGAGGACTACACAGAGCCTATTGATCTTGCATACATTTTCAAGATGCACGATGACAATTCTGATGAAGATGCTCTCCAGAGGTGGATGGATTCCAATAGTGCTCCGTTCTCGATCAACCAAGTGGAAGACCAAATGAGAATATAAGCCAGCGAATGGGAGCAGATGTAGGTGACTATCTGGTAAGATCCGAGTGGATTACAGACCCTCTTGGGGGGTTGGAGACCGAAGTTGATGCAGTTATTGATGAAATTCTCTCCACTAGTTCCAAATCCAAGTCGAAGTCAAAGGATGACAATGGAGATGATGAAGATGATGATGGTCGCGGTGCACTTGGAGGTGGTGGGGAAACATACTCATGTGGGTCAGGAGGGGGTGGTCGTGGACCACAAGATACAAGATTTGAGGAAGAGCTGCATGCAGGACGTGAATATATGGAGCGATAGAGGAACACACATGGACAGTTTGTTCCAAATTCGAGTCCAGGACCTATGAATTACGAGTACGATCGTGGCCATCGTCCAATTGATAGCCACATGGACGATTTGATATTATCAGTAGGTTCCTTGAGTTGCATGGACATTGACAACCCATATCGTGGAGGAACATCAAGTCCCTTATGCAGATATGGATCGTCACACGATGAGAGAGCATTTGGCATCTTCCCGGAATACTTTCATGCTCCTCTTTCAGGACCTCCTCCTCCTCAAGCGTATGCACCTCCATCATATTCATATGGTTAAAGTGGGTACGGAGGATATAGTAGCTATAGCAATGAGAACTACCAAGGTAGCCAACCTGAGCAGAGCCAGACCAGCTTCTTTGGCAGTGAAAGTTATGATTTCTTCCCTAAGTACACGACAGTTCCCTCCTCTCCTCCCGAAGGGATCTTCTCCTACTCCGTTGTTGACGTCCTGAAGATCTCAAGCCAGTACTTCACAGCCTCGTCGTGCCACTCGTGATACTAGATCTAGTGCTGCTTATCATCGTCTCTGGGTCGGGATACTCATAGGCATCGATGACCATCAATACAGGCAGCATGTGATGAATTACAAGGCTATGTACTCGTACATGATACGGGAAAACTACTGCGAGTTCATTGAATCTGCGATGCGTTATGAGAGACAACAAGGAAGGGAGGGTTGATTCAAATCCACTGCGGAACTCTTGGTTCTAAACCAAACATATCACCAGGTAATATATTTCAATCTTTTATTGCATTAATCATTAATGCGCGTGTTCATATTACTCTACATGAAATATATGTATTTTCACTTGTTGTAAGACTGTTTCTATGTTATTAAGTATTAACAACGATATATTCGATATGGTGTGTTGACATACCTTCATAGTCATACCGTCATAGATGATAAGATGATTGATATGTATGATGTAAGCCTATAAGTGTATGTCTATTGTTTCATTGTTTGAAATACTCAGATTAACTCCGTTTGCAATATCTAACCTATTGTACAATATGACCGTATGACCGGTATGGCTGATATGACCGATATGTACAATATAAGGGGTATAGATGAGCAATACGTGTGAGATAATTGTGTATTTATAAGTTATTTATTATTCTAATAAATTGTAAGATTATAATTTACATAAAATGGAAAATAGCCTTTGAGTCATTTCCGACATTTCCACCTAAATTGTTGAAATTTCTCGAAATATCGATGATATTTCGATAGTGAGGGTGACCGGATCAAAATCGAAATCGAGATTTCGAACCTTGGTTGCAAGTAGGTGTTCGTTGTAAAGCACAGTGTAGATGACAGTGAAGAACTCTATAAGGCGAGACTTGTGGAACGTGGGTTCACCCAAACATATGTTGTGGACTATCAGGGTACTTTTTCTCCAATGGCCAGACATTCTACTATGTGTATCCGTCTATATGCGGCTGTAACACGAGATTAGCCCATCTTTCAGCTTGATGTGAAGAATGTTTTTCTATATGGTGATCTACAGGAGGTCTACATGCAGCAACCACCTGGATTCGATGCTGAGGGGGATGTCAGAAGGTTTGCAGGCTACACAAGGCTATTTATGGCCTTAACCAAAGTCCAAGAGCATGGTTCCAGAAGCTCTCAGACTTGATAGAGCAACAGGAGTTTGTGAGATCGATTGTCGATCACTCTCTTTTTATGCACAAGACTCGGAGATATACATTGTCATTCTTGTCTATGTTGATGATATCATTGTTACAAGGATGACAAGCTGGATATTCAGGTTTCCAAGGATTTCCTAGGTCAACAGCATATGATCAAAGACTTAGGTAGTTTACACTACTTCCTTGGACTCGCCATGAACCAACGAGGTCTTGTGATGACCCAGAGGAAGTACGTTACAGATCTTCCATGGCATATTGTAGACATGCCACTACTCTTATGGACCCGAGCATGAAACTCATCACGATGATGACACTGAGCAGTTCGAACAAGAAGAGGTACAGGACAGGAGCTTGTTGGCAAGTTCATGTATGTTACCATTTACCATGCTAGATATATCCTTTGTCGTGAGCGAAGTGAGTCACTTTATAAACGACCCAGGTAGGCACATATGGATGCAGTCCGAATGATTCTTGAGGTATTTGAAGGTATCACCTAGCACTAGAATTCTATTCAGCCAGAGGTACATCCCTTTCAGTTACAGCATGTGCAGATGCACATTGGGTTGGGTGTCCCATGGACAAGAAGTCTACTTCAAGCTTTGCAGTATTCATAGGGAATTCGTTGGTGTCATGTAAGAGCAAAAAGCAGGTTGTGATTGCCAGATCTAGCGCTGAGTCAGAATACATGGCCATGGTACAGCTAGTACAGAAATGATGCGGTTCAGATCTGTTCTTACTAACCAAACTATAGAGGTGTCTCTTCACATACACCTCCAATGTAGGACCAAGCAATAGAGGTTTATTGTTACTAAACTCGTGGCATGATACAAAAGGTCTCACTGCCACTACTCTTGTCAGCTCTGGAGACCAAACAGCATATGTACGCATCAAGGCCTTAGCCAGAGGGCCTTATCAGAGATGTTCCCTCCAAGCTGAGCTTGACTGATATTCACACTCCAGCTTGAGGGGGAGTGTTTAGATATTAGCTATTTTTCATACCATTTATGTACTTTTATTTCTTATGTCTTCTTTATTGTAATTTGTCCAACATGTTACTCTCCTGTATAAGAGAACCTATGGCATCATTATTTGATATCATACTTTCATCCACAATTTTAGATAAGCGCAAAACAGAACCTTGCAATCACCAGCAACAGTATATGATATCATTCTCCGAGTCTATGGTAGATCGTTATTTCAGTTGGAGCAACAAACCCCATGATCCTTCGAACCACTACATTTCTTTGTATTTCTTTATGTCAACCTTCTTCCTCTTTATTGATATAAGAAAAACATATTAGGAACTTCTAAAGTTCGATACGACAAAGAGAGGAACTGTCTTTTTTAAGAGTTAAACGTCTCTTTTTTTAGCAGGCACCGTCTTATGGAATTAAGTTTCCCAAAATCAAGTATACATTCCCACCGGATTTGCAAAAAACCATATAACCACTTTTCTAGCTGTGAAATAATATTTTCTGTCAAGGTTTATTCAAACAAATTCCCATGCCGGGAAAAACTCTAAATAAATTTCGATACTACTAACTAGGCCTCAGATCTTTGTCATTTATCTTATTAGATGCCAATGATACAATCAAAGAAATAGCATGTCCTGGTACTGGATAAATACAAACCTGAGCACTGCTGCTCTTTCTCCTCCAGAAGTTTGCATAATTCAACCTTCAACCATACAACCTTAAAAAGAAAATTGTCCAACTTTACCACCATATGATTAAGAAGATAAAACTAAATGGCGTGATAACACTTCGAGACAGAAACAGACGTGCATAATTAATTGAAGCTATAAGCATGCAGAAAATTTTCCTTTTCTTTTTTGAAAATGCAAGTGCAATATATTCACACATAGTAGCATGGGATCTACTTGCCAAGAAAAGAGTTGAATACTGGAGCGGCCAGAACTTATTAGATAGCTTAAGCATGAGTAGTCACCTGTTTCCTTCAAATCAGGCACAGACTCTGAATCAGGATCGATATTTAGACTATTCATGTACTCATCGAAGTCTGATGCGGAGGCATCACAAGGTATCAAGCTCCCCATTTGCATGCATCTCATTTAATCCCCTTTTGCACAGGTTTCTGAAAGCACAGATGTAGAATCATGCTTGAAACTGTATAACTTGGATGCTAGGCCTTTCGTATCTTTCCATGAAAGAGAATCTTTAAGTCTTTCCTTCATGGCTTCTAGTATTGTGGGTCGATGCTTGCTTCTTAAATCCTTCAATCTGGTTTCAGTTACACTTTGATAGCCCATACATGCTGTCAGCACAAGGCTGACTGCTGTCGAACGTTGAACCAGCCAGGGACTGAAGCAATGTGACTGCATCTCCAGCATCCTTGGTTGTCACAAGAGCAGGACCTATGATTAACAATCAAGAAATGGTTAGTAGCCAATTGCACTAAGAGACAACAAGCATATCCTCTGCATTTCTCACAATATACCAGAACATTAGAAACAACATATAGTCAGACATATAAAAGGAACATATTTCAATTACCCAGTACCATATAACTCCATCACAGCAAGGGCTGTCCGGAATAACATCACGCGACTTCCATCAAATAGAAGCACATCCCACACACGTAACACTGCAGATAATAGGCATTATTACAAACAAACCATGTCACTTAAGAGCTTTGTTTGAAAAAAAACTGGATACTGTATTTACCTAACAAAGCAAATAAAGCACGGTATATCTTTTAAAAAAGTAAAGCACGGTATAAATCTATAATAAGAGAAAAAATCAAATTAAAATAAAACCTGACCACTTTCCCAAGGTAGCATGTTTACAAAGATCGAAAGGAACCAGGGCCAGTAACCCAAGCAACCTCCAGGCCCAGGTATCCAGATGATTTACTGCAAAGAGCAGTTTGAAGATAATAACAAAGACATCATGCCAAAAATGATCATATTGTATGGATATAAGGTTTTTTTTCACAAATCTTATGAAAAAAAGCAATAGCAAGTTCCTAATTGTCTAAAAGTTACAGTAAAGATACATACCCAATTTGGGGAATTCTCACGCACCAGCTCCTCAAAAACAAGCTGATCAACCTGAAAAAGAGCAAAAATGGACAAATGAAACGAATGCTTTTAGATTCCAAGAGTTGCATAATCAGGACATAATCAAATAGTGACCGAAAATCACCTGAGACTCGATCATTTCTCGGAATAGCATCCATCAAAATAATCATCAATAATACCCATTAGACTCCTGGACCATAGAAAGAACATATGAAATGACACTGCAGATCTCCTCACCAGAAGCACTGTAATCTAGCAAAATTCACATTGACAGAACATACCGTTGAAATGTGGCATTCAGAAAATCAGTGGAATGCTCAATCACACATTAAAAGCACATGACCATATAGATTCATGACTCTTATGGCATTTTTAGTAATTTAAGAATGTCATGTGTACTCCCTCAGAAAATATGAATACATGGAAAAGCAGTTAAACTGACAGAATATGAACACAAACTGAGATTGTCATTATACCAAAAGCCCATGATGGTTTTTTCAAAGCCAACGGATGACAACCAATGTGGGATGTTACCCCAATTTAATTAAAAACTATATCAATATATACGTACACCATCATTTTTACACCTCCCAAAAAAACGCAACACCACCCACAATAAACACAACACATTTGCACTCTGCACCACATTTTCCACATGATGAAAGCTCATGCGTAAAGACCACTGCCTTTCATTCCAAAGAGCCCACAAAAATGCAAAAGGTCTACTTCTGTCCCAGAGTATTTAATACAAATGTTCACCATCGTCAATAGTTCCAAATGAACCTGAAGCTTGCCCAAAAGCCATTTGAGCTGCCCACATCCACCCAGTCAGCCCCAGTTGTCCTCCAGACTACTGTTTGCGCAAAGAGAAGAATAAGCGGTTCACATCCTCCTCGGTAGCATGTACAGGACAAGCCTAGATCAAGTCAATAACCCACCTGCTCTTATACACTATCGTAACTAGCCACCTTCACCTAGCCAACCAGACATGCAATCTAATACATCGGCCCCCTGCTCCAGAAGAAAATATTCCCATCCCATCCCAACATCCACAAATATCCAACCACCACCTGACAGCCACAAAATCCACTTGGAAAGAAGAGCTTACTTGAAAGAGCATAAGCTCTTGGTACTCACCCCCTCTTTACCACTTCTAGATAGCAGCTTCGAATTCCAACCCAGCAGCATCCTGTCCACCACTGCGCCCCAATATCTCATCATGCATGCACAAATCACCAAAGGCAATCAAGGATACATCAACAACAGACCAGCTCGGTACCGAGTGTCACATATGCTATCCATGACGAATGCCACAAAGGAGATTTCTACATTTGACCTTCAAGCCAGACACTCTCAACACCCCCCCCCCAAAGCCCCAACGTGCATCTTGTTCCGACCGACCCATGGATGCAAAAGATCACGGTGATGACAATGCAATTATACATATATATATATATATATATATATATATGATGGCAAAGAGTTCCCATTTGCACACATAAGACCATGTACCTACTATAGTATCAACATCATGATCCAAATCGCTTACATGATTAAAATAAGAAATTGTTCTAATTTGGCACTATTTGGAGTTCTATAACTAATCCAAGTCTAAAGCAAGATTCAGAAATGTGGCCAAATCGGTTGCATGAGGCTGCATATGCCAATCAGGTACCCTTACCTAAGTGCATAAACCATATGCAGTCTTCATGCAGCCTAAACACATAATCGGGTAGCATAAACCGTCTATCCAGTCGTATGTGTGGTGTTATGCAGTAATGTATATGCCCACTTACATCAGTCACAGGATCTGGATACCCTTCCCTCGTTGGAAAAAAAAGTTGTTACATACTCCCTAAACCCTCGAGACACCCCCGGTTCACTACCAAAACCCGCACATTCTTATAATCCACCTCCTCCCAGCGGTTGCATCCTCCCTTCATCACATCATCTCTGCCACTTCCCCACAAGTGAGCCAAGAAGCCAGCAAACCCACATTACTGCAACGCTTGCTCCCAGCGATGTTGCCGCCTCTTCGTGCCATCCCCCACAACCCTTCCTCCAAATACATTAAACTACACAATGATAATGATCTTGCTAAAGAAACATATGAGGAATGTCTAAAATCCTTCTTGAGCACCGTCAATCCTCCTTTGCCTTCCTTTTCAAAAAAAATCCTCCTTTGCCTAGTGATTTAGTCCTCAGCTACCTCGTACAGTAAGGGTTCTATTGGTCCTTTGCATGATATGACCCCTTTCTTTTGCCTTAAATCAGTGGCAGCATATAGCAAACCTATGTGGCCTCGTCTCCTGAAATAAATGTATTAAGCCTTCTCCCACTATAAGTAGGTCGGCTACATGGATTCTTGCTCAAATCCATGTTGAAAGATTCGACTATTTTTTATGCTGACCGTCGACTACCTAACGCAAACACTGCAAAGTGGGAATCGAACCCTAGCCTCGTCTCCTTGTTTAAACATATTTTGTCTAGGTCACTAGGAGCAAGTAAGAACTTGCCTGCAATGGTTTTAAAAAAACATGAAACTGTGATGGATAACTCTGTCAGAATAAATTTGGTTTAGCCAAAAAGTGTCCTAAGTCCTAACAACATAGCACAATGCAAAGGAACATCACAAGAAAATCAATTAGGTTACAATTACTCAAGACTATAACTTACTTTCATTACAAAATAAATCATATACTGGATAAATTGATCAGAGATGGGAAGCCTACCAGAAAGCATTTTCCTCAGGCATCAGCAAAAGCAACAACCCAGCAAAGAAATTCATAGCCTACGATAAGAAAACAACTTAAAATCAGACCACTGCTAACCATATGCTTACACAGATTACAAGTGTTTCTAAAAACATAAAGCACTCGCTTTCTCAAGAAGAGAAGGGAAGCTAACATTCTGATATTAAAAACAGGAGCTCCTACGTAAAGTACGAAGAAAACAATATACAATACATAATACAAAGAACTTAGATTGTGCATCACCGACTATCTCATTCTTATAGATATCATGAAATGTTCAAGTAAATACAAATGAAAAACAAAACCTGATTCCTAATATTAAACTGAAAGCGTAAAAAAGATATGTATTAATAGGTCCACATAATATGCAACCAAAACAATTACTTCAGTAAATAGTAACAAGCACAACTGGGCAAGGTGATGTGACATGGTGGAGGACTACGAAGGGTGCAATAATCATTGGAAGCATCTGGAGGAAAAAAACTCAAAATCAAATATTTTTCTAGAAATGAAGTTTCTAAATATTCCAAAATACATAAAATAACTCAAAGCTACTATCTTTTCAATTTTGTTGGTTGCATAAACCTAGGAAACATACAATTACATGATCTTAACAAGCATTTAGCCTACCTAGATGAAACAGCATTGACTCATTTTTTAAGGTTAATGCTGCGGAAATACAAAACATAGAATTTTTTTTTTGAAGCCAATACAAAACATAGAATACAGAAACAAAGAATAAGATGCAAATAATTGGCGTGGAACCGGACTCTAGAGAAGGATGAAACCACGGGAAAGAGCAACAAAGAGCTTGATATTCCATTAGCTTTCTCAATGCATAAAAGCGGTTTGAGACTCCTTATATAACCCAATCAACACAATCAAAACTCAATTCCAAAACTGAGCAATATGGGAATAAGCAAACACCACATATGTGTGACCCAATCTCTCAATCTCTCAACACTACCCCAGCTAGAGCATCGGATGCTCACCTTGTGATCTAAAAAATCTGCATTTGCTTGTATCAAAACTGGTCCGAATATGGAGATTAAAGTGGGCATCTCCTATAAAGATGATGCACTATTTCTCAAATTGACAGGTCAACTAGATCGAAGTCGTCGCGAATTTAGGGTTTTGATGAATTAGGGTTTCCGTCCATAATTGATCAATTTTGTTTAGTCGTCTATTTTTATTTGTGTTCAATAAACTGAGTTGATTATAATCTCAATATTTATGGTAGACTAAAATTAATTAGGAGTCAATTAGAATCGGTTAGAGTCAATTAGAATCGGTTAGAGTCAATTAAGATTTTATTTAGTTTGAATTTAATTCACTTTCTATTTTTGCAATCCTGTCCCCCCTATGTAAAGGGGATGGTAGGCATGTGTTTCAGACAATTCAGTTCAGTTCAGAATATGAAAAAATTGAGATTTACCCCTCGCTCTCTTGGTCAATCGCTCTCTATCCATGCAATCTCCACGATTAGTCTCCAAAATCCTGTACAACCGGCACGTTCTTCTCTTCTCCCATCCTCCGATTTCTTCCATCAAATAATTCCACCGTCAAAATTATTTTTTCCATCGTTGGTTTTTTTATCTGCATCATTTGGTATCAGAGCATGGCAACCTAATCGTTCTTACGATTCAACGATCCGATTGTATATTGGCGGGTTGCAATTCGACTTGAGCCGTCTCGGTCACGGTTTGCGTTAACAAAAGTTCAAGCATCGCCTCTTATCAAGCGTAAAAGTACAAGAGTGATTGGACACGCTAATCGAGGAAGAATCATTCGTCGACGGCAAAAATCAGACCGTTGTTACCTCGATACAACGCAATTTGATCAAGAAAATGAAGGTATTTTCAGTCTCGAAGAAGATTTTATTAATATAACTCTTGTACAAGAAAGCAATAAAGATATGGGACCCATATTCGACGAAGATCCTGAGGATGAAGAACCCGAAGTCTTTGATCTATTCTCATTCAAAGTTGCAATCCATGAAAGAAAAGAGACCATCTACGTTGAAGAAATTAAAGCCCAAGATCTGGTTTTAGCCATAGAATTTGCCCTTAACGCACGAGCAAAGGTTGTCCGAAAGGTGGTGGGTTTGGTACTACCACCAACGATGCCTCTGACGCTGCCAACCCCTCCGCCAACCACTCCTCAGCGTGTCCCTGCAACTACTTCTCCCATCCCCGACCCCAACAGTCGTCGCCATGCGACCCTAGCACCTTGGTGGAGCTCCTCCAACCGCTTCCTACTTTCAAGCAACTCGCGCGCCTCAGTCGCATGTGGTGTCGCCTATGAGGTAATCATCGTCACCGCCAACACCATGGAACCCTCCCACACCGCCAACGCCTCCAACAAACCATCCCCAACGCCACGAGGTACGCACAACTCCTCCCAACCCCGCGAGCCAGCACCTCCGAGCGAGCTGACCTTGTTGCTTCACGTATCGACTGTTGCTCCCACCTTGGCGTTGTCGTCGACGATATTTGAAAGGGAGAGGAACCCTACCTAGGGTTGGAGATTCCTCTTCAATCAGATCCCCTAAAACATGGGGTGGGATATTTTGGAAAAGTTACAAGCAGCTCCCTCTTGAACAGAGTTTTTATCTAAATAGCCTATTAAAGGATAAGTTATGTTATGGAATTATTTTAGTTGAAGGGGTAGAACATTTGCAACCATACCCCTTGGTGGAAAGGAACTATACACGTAACATTGAAAAGAAGTAAAATAGGGGAGATCGGATCAACCAATTCAGATGGGATAATCCAACGACGAACCGAAGATTAAGTAATTCGTCAGGAGATGAATTTTTTCAAACAGTGGAGAATTGATGCAATATTTTCCAAATTGACAGGGCATGCCGGTCATCGCGAATTTGGGGGTTTGTTGAATTAGGATTTTCGTCCCTAATTGGTCGATTTTGTTTAGTCGTCTATTTTTATTTACGTTCAATAAATTGAGATTGATTACAATCTCAATATGTATGGTAGACTAAAATTAATTAGGAGTCAATTAGAATTGGTAGAGTCAATTAGGATTTTATTTAGTTTGATTTTAATTCACTTTTTACTTTTATAATCCCACCACTCCTACATAAAGGGGATGGTAGGCATTTGTTTCAGACAGTTGAGTTCAGAATATGAAAAAATTGAGATTTATTTCCCGCTCTCTTGGTCTCTCGCTCTCTCTCCACACGAACTCCACGATTTGTCTCCAAAATCCCGTGCAACCGACGTGTTCTTCTTTCTTCCTCTCCTCTATAAATTTCTTCCACCAAAATTATTTTTAACCGTTGAAGTTTTTCCGTTTGCATTAAAAGACCGTTGCAACTGTAAGCATTTTATAATAATGTTGTCGCATGAACCACATATATGACCCCATATGCTTATCTGGTGGGTGAACCGAACCATTATTGCAATATTTGACCGGGACCGAATATTTGAAAGAATATTTTTATTCTGTGGAGTGATAAAATATAATATTGTTATTCGGACAATATTGGGTCCAATCCGAATATTCTTAAATATTCGGCCTGAATATTCAGGTATTCGACAGAATATTCGATCGACTATTGCAAGTACTGATTTTTATATTTTTTAAATATCATGATATCACCATAAATGTTAAAGCTCTATATATGTAACTTGCTAATTGGAACTTTTATCTGGGGCTCTTATTGATTGATGACCATATAAGTATAAATATATAAGAATATATATTTTTAAAATAATTAAAAAAATCATAATCGAATAATTCAAAATATTCTCCCGGATATCGAATATTCTCCGACCGAATACCGAGTTCTACAACACTAGACCAAACCACATTCTCTATGCAGTGCATTATGTGATATAGGGTTAGGCATCGGGCAGGGTCGGGTCGGGTTTGAGTTGGCCCGACCCAAGCCCATTTAGGTATATGGGTTAATGGGTCAGGCCTAGGCCCACTTTATTTTCAAATTCCAGGCCCAAGCCCAAACCTAGCCCAAACAAAATGGGACGGGTTCGGGTCGAACCGGCCCAATTTAACACCTATGTACACCAATATCATGTGTTTCATTCTTCTTGTATTTCTTTGTTGTTTCTTATGCATGTGTGCATGTTTAATACTTTAAGTACGCCAACTAATTCCTGATTCTGACATTAGTTATATGTTGGAAATAGAAATGTCGTAAAAAATGTGGTGACTTAAACCACCATTCAATTCATCATTATATATTCTATTTTTGATGAGCTTTCAAAAAAATATTCTATTTTAGATGCGGGCACTATGATCCAATACATATTGGTTACTTATAGTTGTACATGCTCTAACACTTGATACAGATTCAATTCTTGCATATTAATGTAATAATGTCCTCAACCCACGCTAATGGATATGGATATTATTGGGTCTAAGTATTTATTCTAAACTCCAAATAAGGATATGGAAGTTAGAACAAGGTATTTGGAGCAAACATGAATATACTTGATATAATTATATCGGTCGGGCTATCGGGCTTGCGGGTTTGGGCCTTCTTAGGCACGAACCCCGCCCAATAATCATTTCGGATTCATTTTGAGGCATACGCCCCACTCACTAAATTTCATGTTTGGGTTTGGGTTGGGTTATGCGGGTCGGATTTTGGATCGGATCGGACCGGCAAAGCCCAATGCCCAACCCTAATGTTCAGTTCATATAACTACATACAATCAGCATTTTTAGACAGAGTAGATATATAACTTTTTTAATAGAAAAAAGGGGGAGCCCTCCCAAGGCGGGAGTCACCACACCAGAGAATTTATTAATTAACGAAAGGGTACATCAGTTGGATATCCAGAAATTGTACAAAGCATTACACTGCGCTAGTACATTTTCACAGTAAAACCATTGCCCCTTGAAAGTGTTATCATTCCTACCAAGCCAAATAGCCCAAAGCGCGGCAAAGGGCCTGGAGATCTCACCGGATGACCCAAGCCCCACCGCTCGAATAGTTCTCCAAAATTGTACCACGTTGGATGTCTGGAACCACGCCAACCCCAAAGATTCCCACACATTTGCCGAAGACCTGCATCCGAAGAAAATGTGGTCCGCATCCTCCACGTCCTCCTCGCATCTGTCACACTTCAAATCCGTCAAATACCCAGCAATCTGCCCCTTCTCACTTTGTCACATATACGGTCTCTCCTGAGACACCAAAGGAACACCTTAATCCGAGTAGGAATCTTAGCCGCCCAAATCACCTTCAAGTCCGCACATAGATCTTCGTCGCGCTCCACTACACCACCAAACAACTTTCGATATGCAATCTTTACTGAGGACTTACCATCTGCCCAATCAAAATGATCTGGCTCGCCAGACATCTCCCCAACATGGGGAATCTCCTGTAGCAACCGCAGAAATTCCTCCAGCCTCTGATCCGAGAGAACAACAAGGAACCTCGGAGCCCACGACCCAGAGTCAGCCACCCTCGCCCCCTGTCAACGGCTAAAGCCATCAACCTAGGGAAGCGTTGGGCCAACGACCCCTCCCCCGTCCAGTCATCCTGCCAAAATCGGAAACGGTGACCATTCCCCAACCTCGGCCGAAGGAAAGGCCTGAGCCCCAGAAGCACGGCACGGATCTCAGTCCACAACGAAGACTCATGACATTTTCTTGTAGCCACCAACTCCCCTGTGACACCATAGATCTCCCTCAACGGCCGTAAAACCAACGAGTCAGATGAACCCCAAATGCACACCACCCATTTGGCTAACAAGGCCTTGTTCATTAATTCCACATCCCAGACCCCAAGACCCCCCTCCGAAATAGGTACAACAAGATCCTTCCAAGCAACCAAGTGCAACCCCATCGTTGCCTGCCTCCCATCTAACCAGAAAAAAGATCCCATCAAAGCCTCCACCTTCCTTCTACCCCAACAGGCATTAATCTCATCGAGAAGAAAAACACCGGAATGGCTGAAAGAACGTGCTTCAGCAAGGTAAGCTTCCCACCTTTGGACAGAGTGGTAGCCTTCCACCCATCCAATCGCTCCTCCATTCTCCAAAGAACACAGTCCCAATCGGACCTCCTCAATTTTCCATCAACCAGATGCAACCCCAGATAGGTTATCGGTAAGCGCCCCAGAGGGCACCTCGATCACTCCTCTAGCATGTTACTTTCCTCATCATCCATCCCCAGTAGAACCAGAACCTACTTCTGCATGTTAATCTGCAAACCAGAGAGGCAGAAACATGTACACCAAAATAGCTGCATTGAGGTTCTGCTCCTCCGTCCCCCCAAGAAGACCAGCGTGTCGTCCGCATACTGCAACACCGGAACGGAGATGTCCCCCAACCAGAATCCCTCACACCAACTCTCCTCAACCACTCGCTGAAACAAAATCGCAAGACAATCCGCCACCAACACAAAAAAAAGGGGAGCTAGGGGGCAGCCCTGATGCACCCCCCTCTGCGGTTGGAACCATCCTCCCTCCAGCCTTCCATTGACCAACACAGAGCACGAGCTAGTAGTGACACATCTCTTGACCCAACCAATCCATTCTTCCGAAAATCCCCTTTTTTGCAGCGCTGTCCACAGGAATTTTCAACTGACACAATCGTAGGCCTTGGTGTAGCCAATCTTCCAAACAGCACATTTCTTTCTAGACCTCTTCCACTCACGACAGACTTCCGAAGCGGTGACGATCCCATCCGCCATACAACGTCTAGGAATGAACGCAGATTGTGCCGGTAAGACCACGGAGGACAACACGACTCTAAGTCTGCTCGCAAGCACCTTGACGACAATGAGATAAATGCCATTTGATATAGAAATAGGCATGTAATCCCCAACCCCAACTGGGGTCTCTTTCTTCGGCAGCAAAAATATCAAGACCATGTTAACTTTCTCAAAACCCCTGTTGCCGTTCCTGAATTCATTCAGAACCTCCAAAATATCACCCTTCAGCAGGTCCCAAAACTCCCGATAAAAGGACATAGAGAAGCCATCCGGGTCAGGAGCCTCGTCCACATTCAGATCCCAAACAACCCTGCGCACCTCTTCCTCCGTAAACGTGGCCACTAACGAATCTGCCTGGGGTCCACTCGAAAACCCTGCCCTCGACTCGTCCAGCCCCAGCCATTCTCCTCCGTCACTCTCCTCGAAGCCCTCACAAAGTGCTCCCGCAAGGCGACTCCAATGTTTCTCTCGACCGATACCCTCTGGCCCCCCACCTCCACCTAATGCAAGAAACTCCTTCTCCTCCTTCCGAACGCCACAGAATGAAAGAAACGCGTGTTCGCGTCGCCTTTTCTTAGCCACTTCTGCCTCGATCTCTGTCGTCGATGAACCTCTTCTTTCCTGTCCTCTAGATACACCGCCTCCAACCACGCTGCTCTATCCTCCACCTCCGCCAGAGTCAGCCCTCGGTCATCATCAAGCCCATCTAACCTGCTTATCCCAGCTTCTGTCTCGGTCTTGACAGCCCTTCGCCTCTTGGCGACATCCTTCCCATACACCAACAACAACCGCCTTAGAGAATCCAGCTTGGTCGCAAATCGCGACACCGTCGAACCCATCACCACAAATGCCCGTCAATGATCAATCACCATGTCCCGGAAACCCTCCTCCAACAACCACTTCTTCTCGAACCGAAAGGAAAACCGAGCCAAGCGTTCCTCCCCAGAATACCAAAGAACAGGTGTGTGATCAGAGTAGATATATAACTTAGACTTTAACATGTACTTATTTTTAAAAAAAACTTTACTTTTTATTACTAGTTTTTTTAACTTGTAAACAGAAAATTTAGTTATTTAAATTTGAAGTCTTTTTATGAGTCAAGCTTGGGTTTATTTGTATTTTATCAATTTTATTTTTATTTTTTACGTAATCCCTACTTCTTTGGGTATAAAAAAATAATTTGTGAGTTGATGAAAAGATTCAGACATGAAGAATATATAATTTAAATTTTCTTCATCTCTCTCCCTTCTTCCTCTATCCTCATACATTGACGTGCTTCTCCACCCAAATCACGTGATGTGTGTGTTCTATCCTCCTTCCTCCAGTCCTCTATTTCTCCTCACACGAATTTTAATTTTGCATCATTGTACCACTAAAAAATCCATAGAAATACCTTCCCAAGGAATTACATAAGAGACATAAATTGACCATGCATCAGTTTGGATCCTCCTCCAAAGGTATGGAGAACTAGAAAGAAACAGTCAAATGGTACTCTCAAAGACTCGTGTTCATATACGATGAGTGCTATGTGATATTTATCCGTAAACCCTTAATTACTCGATGATATCCTCAGATGAAAAAACGTGTAAAAAAAGTAATTGCCATATGTACCCAAACTTTTTTCTTCGAAAAATGAACCTTCTGTGTGCAAACAATTGGAGGTTAGTCTATGTGGCCGTAATTTTTTTCCTTATGAAAAAAATTTATTTTCATCAAAGGAAAAGGAAGGAAACAAGAAATCAACAATTGCCCAGCTTTCATCGAACTAACAAAGCAATCAACCAATGAATTAGATCCTAAACCTCATCTCCCAGAGCAAATTAATCATCATCAAAGAAAACAATAGTGAAGACGCAAAATCCAATATCAAACACGATAGAACCTACATAAGTGGTGGTTTCTATTGCCTCTCTTCTGCTTGAGAGACAACCATTCGCATTACATGACAACGAAGAATGTTTCAAGTTTATCTTCACTGTCAAATGCCAAGTTTTGTCTCCTTATCTGGGATAATTTTTTGGTGTTCTCGATTCAACACGGACCCTCCATAACACCATTTGCTGCAAAGTGCAAACTAAAAATTGCTTCTATTAATCATTAATGATGCATGACGGCTTTTGTTTTCCATATCTATAATTAATTTTGATCATGCTAATTCAGCACCCACCCTTCATAAGACTAAAATATCGATATCAATATCATATATATCAACAACAACACAGTTTTTTCCCACATTAAGTATGGTCGGCTACATGGATTCTTTGCTTCATTCAAATCTATCTTGGGTCATTCTCGAACTTAGATCTAAAAAACTAAGATCTCTTCATATAGTCTCATTCCAACACTTCTTGGGCCTTCCTCGCCCTCTCTTAGACAGCTCGATATCCCAAATCTGGCATCTCCTCGCATGTGCATCAACTGACCTCCTTTGCAAATAGTCAAACAACCCTAAGCGATTTTCACGCATCGTATCCTCGATCAGAGCTACACCAACTTTTATTCTGAATGCATAATTTTGAATCTGATCTTTATGTATGCGTCAACACATCCACCTTAGCATTTTCATTTCTGTTACTGTCATTCTCAGCACATGTCTATAGTTCACAAGCCAACATTCAGATCCATAGAATATAGCAGGTCTTACGACCAACATCAAAATCATATATATAAAATCTAAAAAATAAAATAGGATGTATCGAGATTGTTAGAATTATTATATTACAATTATATTTGTAACCTTTCGGGTTCCGTAACCCTTAACCCTTCGGGTTCCGTAACCTTTAACTCTTCGGGTTCCGTAACCCCTCGGGGGTATTTATGAATTTTTACTCTTGTACTCTCTAAGGTTTTCTCTCTATATAAGAGACCCTAGCCCTATGGAATAGACATCCCATTCTGTCTCTCTTCTTCACAGAGATATATTGACGATATCAGGTAGAAATCTCAGGAAATGGCTCAAAACATGTTTTTTCTCGTGAAATTAGGATCATCTTAGTTCTTAGAAAATAAATGGTTTATAAATACTCTATTATATGCAAGAAAGGTGTATTTAGGGCTTTCATATACGTTACATCACATATATCATAATATCATACGCATATTAGTGTTGATTGTTAAGAGAAATCGAAAAGCCAGATATGAAATTCAAACACTAACAAAATCTAGAGTACATATCATATTTATTACAAAAATAATAGTTCCTGAGAAGGTTTATTACAAAATAGATAATGAAATTAATGTTTGCTGATTTAATAATTACTAAATACAAATTGTTTATTTAAATAATTAGTTTTAAAAAATATGATACCATACAAAGAATATTACACATAAACTTAAGTAATTATTGATTTTTTTTGAAGCCAAGAAAAGGGGGATACACTCATTAGTGTTCACCCCAATATATTAAAAAGAAGGAGAGACAGAGGTACAAACAAGAAAACAAAAAAAAGCGACCCAGTAAAGGAGGCGAGAAACCTCCAGATCTGGGCAAAAACACAAAAGAAACAAGATATCAGAAACTAAGCATCACTCCAGTCAGCCACCAAACCACTCGCGCAACAGAGCACATTCTCCAAGTAGAAGCGTTGCGCAGAGAAGATGGCCTCGTTGCGACTAAGCCAAATCGACCAAAATCTTGCCGCCGGTGCCAAGAGCCGCCTTCTATCCATATGTCTATTTAAGAAGAGAGAGTCACGGAAGTTCTCCACATCATAGGCACGCACCCAAGCCACTAGCGGGTCATCCCAAATCCCCCGGACTATAGGACAGACAAAGAGGAGATGATCCAGGGATTCCACATTCGATTCACATAGAACGCAAAGATTGGAAACCGAGAGCATCAACCTTGAGCATCGATCACATCTCATAAGCCTCTTTCTGCGGACCAACCATAAGAAGAAAACAATGCGCAAAGGCAGGCCCAAGCTCCAAAATAAACCACAGTCTCTCACCAGGGAATCCGAGCAAGCAGGCAAAAGATCTAGCAGTGCAGCATAAGCCTTCCGAGTCGAGAAGCCACCATCCCTCCAAATCCAATGATCCAAGCCCACGGAAGGGAGATCCGCATGAGCAAGGACGTCCATCAGAGAAAGAAAGTCCAAGAACCTCTTATCCGAGAAATTCCCCCCAAAGAGAGGAGACCAACATGCATTCTACCAGCAGCAAGCGACGGAAGCATCCTTGTTCTCCGCCAACGCAAAGAGCCGGAGAATCGGTTGATTATTGATTAAATATATAATACAAAATGTTGAGATCTTAGAAGTGAGAAATTATGAGTCCAACTTGACACCTAGTCTCATATATTACAATTTTTAAATTAAATCGATAATAATCTAAAAAAATCTTAACAAATACATGAAACATCCTAAAACATATCCTTAAGATCCTAATAAATACAATAAATTGTAACTTAAATACTAAAAAACTCAAAAATAAGCGACACAACACTAAAATATATGAAATCCTAGGAAATCCACCTCAAAAAGACTTTAGAATTAAAAAACATCTTAGAGAAGCCTTCTCCAAAGCCAAGAACAAGCAAAAAGGTTCATGAATCTTTAAGGGTAATAAAAATCCATACTCATCAACTCAAAGCTTGCATATTGTACTAAAAAATGTCAACAATGTGTATAAATAATAATTACTTTAACATTATAAAATGACATAAAATTATAATAGTGTTATACTAATCTATAAAAACATACAAAAAATAATAAAAAGAAAAGGAGAACAAAAGAAAACACAGAAGATATAACATTTGTATCATATGTACAAGTGAAGTGACCAACGAAAAATGGCAAAGCCTTCTCCCACTATAAGTAGGGTGGGCTACATGGATTCTTGCCCAAATCCATGTTGAAAGGTTCGATTATTTTTTACGTTGGTTGTCGACTACCTCCGCAAGTGTCGATTTGAACCTTGATTTTTTGGGTAGTAGGCACGTTGCACTACCACCAAACAATTTAAGTTAGTACAAATCAAAATAAAATATTTTATCACCTTAATCGAGATCGCAAGATAGAATAGCTTATATGATAAAAAATAAGCAAGATAAAAAAACCCAAAGAAAGTAGAGTTTATTATACATACATTTGCATGTATACATGTAAATATCAATCAAACATTTTTCTATCTTTTTCAATTTGAATTATATACTTTTTTGCTTGTAGATAAGAAAAGTTATACATGTATTTTCTTTGAAGGTGATGTTGGATTTATATATTTCAGAATTGGAAATAAAACATTGTAATCTAGTTAAAAATTCAATTGTAAATGAATTATATATTATAGCTACCAGACAAAGAGGAACTCCAATTTGATACGTGATCAATTTCTAAGTTTTTTTAGGAAATATAATTTCTACGTTTCGTCGTAAACTTAATTGGTTACTTCTCATTATGTAAGACAATAATTCAAACCCCGTTGAAAGCTAGGGCATTTTCCATTGATATAAGAACTTATGTATCAAAAATAATGGTATCTCCAATTATAGCCTCTCCAAGATGTAAAATATATCTCTTCCCACCATCATCAGAGCGATCGAGAATATCATATATCATGGATATCATCAAAAGACAGAAAATATGAATTCAAAACACCATGTTTCGACAAAATCAATATCTTCATATGCCAATATATTGAGAGATATCAATTGATATATGAAAAAATGATATTTGGGTGATATCGATATTAGCTACCATCGATAGCAGTGTATTGTTGACGTATCACAATATTTAAATCCTTTTTCCATACCTCCATAGCAAAGAAATCGATAACATGTCAAGGGAGAATCACTTTCAATATAGACATGGCAATCCTTGGTTATTGTAGGTGCATGCACCTCACAACTCATATTTCCAACTTAGAAATCCACATTGTGAACTTCATTTCCATTCTCTTTCAAACCATTCACCTTAGGCATTCTAAGAAACCATATTGTCAGTTCCATTAAGATTTTCACCTTCTTTTTGTTTTTGTTGTCATTTTCCTCTAGAAATTAAGATGATCAATTACAATCGATTAAAGTTAACTCTTCGATGCACAACAAGTCCCAAGAGTTTTTAGCTAAGAACACAATCCCAAAAATGCACACCTGATTTCACAAAAGCGAAAGTTCCTTACAAAATATATTATTTTTATCTAATCTAGTAGGCAATGCTACTGTGCAGTCTGGTATGAAATGCTTATAACCAACACTATGGAGTTCGAAGAGACTAATGATATAGTAAATGAAACACATATACAAACGAATATATTAAAATATGATAAAACTATAACAAGTTCTTTTTGCACTAGTACCTGGCAATAGCCAACAGAAGGATTGTGCCGAGCATATGCAGTAAGAACACGTCTCAAAGCATTTCTCCCATCCTCGTCAAGTGCAGGATGGCCTGGAAAAGTACGAGGTAAATCCTGTGAAGCAATCACAAGAATTATGCAAAACTGTAAGTTGAAGTAGAAATGATACAAGATCATCTTACATATATAAACAATCTATAATTTAATATTTCAGATTCAACCAACCTTTTCAATTTGCACTTTCCACTTCTCAGGTTTTAGGTTTCTCCTCGAGTTTTCATTTGTACCACTTGAAAGGGGCTCATTTAATTTGTTCCTCTCTTCATTCGTTTCTGCTGCTAGAAGATCGTCGTAATATCCTTCCACTCTTCGTGCAGCAACTCCCACAAAAGCTTGCCACAACTGAAGGCAGTTATTCAAATGGTCAAACCATTAAATATTTACTTCAAAACATGAATTAAATGAAAGACAGAAATACAGCTTAATATATTACACGAGATGCACCTCTCCCCTATGAGCCATCGGCAATCCTCCACAAACTAAACTCTCCAGTTCTTCCTTCCATGGGAATACATCTTCTGTAGTTACCACATGTCCATTCCCTGTTCGGTCCACAGCATTACTAATGTTTGGGCTCTTGTTCGAGGATGTCTCTTGGCTTCCTTCCACTTTCTCCGTATCATAAAACTCTTCCTCGACGTCCCCTTCACGTGACGCTCTAGACACTTGCTCCTCATCAACTGAAGCAAGGTGCAGTCGACTTCTGCCCACATCCTTCTCCACTCTTTTTACACTGTCGCGCTTCTTAACACGGTGACTCATCATCCGTTCAATACCACTGAGAGCTGGGCTAATCTGAGCCCATGTCTGATTCTTATCGACCTTCGGTTTTTTAACTTCTATGTTCTCTTTAGGAGAACTACTGTCAACCTCTAAGTTCTCTTTAGAAGATCCAGGTACTGGAACATCTTTAACTGCTAAGTTCTTCCCGCAATCACCAGAGGCCGGACTATCCCACACTTCCAAACCACTACCTGCAGCAGAACTGGAACCCAACTCACTGCAATCAGCTACATTATAATCATGATTCACTTCCGCACCACTCTCAGAGCAACTATTTGTTCCGTCTGCATACGAGGATTGTTCCTTTGAGGGTGTTCGAGATGCCTCAGCCTGTCCCTCCAGAAAATTTCTCCATCTGTGCGATCGCTCCTCCTCCTCTTCCTGCGATATTTGCGCAAACATCAGACTCATTCCAATCCAAATCAAACCAAAACACAACATCATATTCACAAAACAACCTTGTAGATCTTCGAGTACTCCTTGTACCTCTGCAGATGTTGAGGTCGCACCGCGAAACCATAAGCATCCCTGTCCCGAAATTCCACCCAAAAAACTGTCATCTTTCCACGCAGAATCGACGCAATGGCTAATAAAAATCAACACCCCGAGCAAAAAATTTTAAAAAAATCAATCACGATCAACCAAGAATACCTAAATTCAACGTCCATTAAAGCCTCATCGGAGCTGGATTGGGACGAAAAAACAACCCCGATCCACCCACATCACGCACACCCCAGATCCTCAAAACCACTTCGATCGCGCACGACCGCGAATAAACAAATCGATAAAACAAAACCCTAGGCGGGACGAGTCGCCCGCACGATGGATTGCATCCTATAAATCGATCGAATCCCGCGACATCTCGCCCGCATAGGGCCGCAGCCGCGGGGGAGAAATAGGCCGAGGATCGAAAGGGTTCCCGGGCATCTCGGGGGGAAGGGGGTAACGACACGTGGCGAGATCGAGAGGGCTCACCTCTTATGCTCGAAGGTAATGAGGGGGAGGCTCGCCTTGATGGCCCTTAGCCTCGCCTTCGCCTTCATCTCGCGGTCGGATCTGCGCGGCGGCTTTGGAGCGATGAGGTGTAGTCCGTTCTCCGCCTCCGTATACGGGGCAGTTGCTGCTTGTGGCGACTTGGTCTCTTTGCTGGGTTCTGATCACCGCCTGGGACTGAGAAAGGCGGGGTCTGGTGAGGTTACCGGAATGCGTCCGGTGACTGGAGAGGGCGCGAGTACCAACAGTCAAAATAAATAATTTTTTTAAAATTCTAGTGCACGTTATGAACAAGGTGGAATAAGAATTATTCTTCCTGGACAGAAGGATATGAATAAGGTAGAATAAAAACAAATAAGGTAGGATAAATATAGGAATAATGATTGAGACTTGACAGAGATGTGTAGGTGTAATAGTCGTACGATGAAGGAGATGGAGGGGAGGGAGATAGCATCCCTATTGGAGTTGTTTCTCAAATGAACACACATGGTAGAGTTTAGATTTGGGATTCAGTTATTATTAATTCGTTTAAGAAGTTTTGAAATCAAACTCAACACGGATTTTAAACAAATTCGAAGTATTCAAAGAATTTGAATATTAGATTTATTATATCTTAATTCTAAATTGTAATATAAATTGATGTTTCAAGGTGTATATAAATTTTTTAATATAAAAATATTCTTAATTTTAATTAATTTTTCTTATAGGTTTGTTTTTATATAGATAATGAATATTTAATAAATATAACTTCAGGTTCTATGATGCATAAAAATACATAGATGTTTTCGACTTTGATTTTTTTGTTGTTGATATGTTGGCCTTTAACTAATTGGATATGTATACACATATACATATCGAATGGGGTTATTATCAAAGGAATTCAAGTCGAGTCAGATTTCATTGATTGCAAATCTGATCAGAGGGAAAAAACAAAATGAATCATAATGAAATGTAGATGATTTAGTAAACCTAACATTCATAATTATCTAATGATGATCTGAGATAAATTGATAATCAATGTGTATAAATAATGTTTATGGTGTTTCATTCCTTCTCGCATCGAAATAACATAGGTGGGGATGAATAGAGAATGGGGTGGATATCACGATGGAATTTAATTGTTTATTTTTTGTGAAGAGATATTCAATACACAATCATGTGCCTATACTAGGAATTGAGTATACAATAGAATTTACGTGTATAAATCTTGTAATTATACATAAGCCATGTATAGTATAAATTATTATGTTTAGCAATCTAGAGTGACCACCCAAAAGGGGAACATCCCTAACGATCCCTTGTATCATTCACCTAAGAACTGAAATTCAAGCAAAATACATTGACGAATACATTCAAGCATGCATTAATATAGCATTCATGTAATTGCATTCTTATAGAAATAAGAAGCATAAATTACGATTCAAAATAATTTGAAATATGCAAAAGAACTATCTACACATAAATAAGAGGAGGACATAATATATACATGTGCATAAGTGCAAACTTGCGAAATGAACCGAGGAAATATAGATGTCAGGTCTAGATGTAGAGATCCTTAATTCAACATTCTTGGGTTTTAGCTTACATACAATTCTAGAATCTAGATCTTCGAGACATATCCAATAAAACTCGTTCCATATCAATTGAAGATCGTTACAAATTGTAATGATTTTTTAAAGTAGTGGATATTGGCATCAATTGATCTATTATTGTCTCTTACTCATCATTATTAGCTCGAATTAATCGTGATTAAAGATATAAATGATTAAGGTTTCTAATTATGATTAAAGAATGTGTATCACATGTTGCTACATGTTAATCGTAGTTAAAAATAATGAATTTTGATTAAGACTAATTAATCGTGATTAGCACTAATTAAGCACCATCAACAAGACTACGATTTCGGGATAGATGCATATATAACCATAGGTTGGTTTTCTCGTGGTTTTGATGATGGCATGGAAGTGATAAATCCTAGAATTATAAGCTTAATTTACCATATTTATATCTCTCGCTTGAGTTAATCATAAGATTAATTGACTAATTAACGCTAATTACTAATTACTGTATTGTAAATAATTGACACTATTTATTATATAACCCTATTATTGTGCTATTCTTTTATGTATTTATTCCTAAAAATCAAATAAAAATTAAACTATATTGTATAAAAATAAAATAACATAAAATGAAACAAAAATACAAAAAAACAAAAAAATCAAAGAAAATGATTTTATATGATTTTATTAGTATTTATTTTTTTAACAAAGTACATATGACCTCTGGTCTCTTTGACTTCTAAATCTCATTCATGCTGACCACTTTTCCTAAATCTCATTCTAACTAATTCTTTTAGAATTATCTTTGAATTTCTGAAATATTTTAATTCTGACCACTCAGTTCACGCCACCTATCTTCTTCGGTGCCTCCCGATCTTCTCCAAACGCCATCTTGATCGCTCATCGACGGTTGGATCTTCAACGTATGATCATGATTCATCATGTGATCCAAGCCTTCCCTCAAGCGCCTCGTTCCCAACCATCTGATCTGATGATCAGATGGATGAGGTGCATCTTCAAACTCCTGCACCTCTTCCAAGAGACGCATCCCTTCAGTGTTGTAAAAGTCATACGACTGGCCCGACTAGTCTAGTTAGTGGGGTGATCAATCGAGTACCGACTAATTCTGACTAGGCACACTAGTCGACCAATTTTTACTTGGAGATACCATATTTTTATATGTTTTGCTTTTTTATAAGCAAACTCCTTATAATATGCTTAATGTTTTATTTAAATTCAATTAGTTTATTTATTTTACTATAATAGTATAAAAATGTACAAAATCTATGCAAATATACGTATAAAATGAGTTATATATTTAAAATAATCATAAAATTCAAAGATAATTAAAGTCCAACTAAATCCGATTAGTCGCCCGACTGCCGATTAATCCTTAGTCAGTGACTCGACCGACCGAGTACCGACACTGACTTTTGCAACCTTACATCCCTTTGTCACTACGCCACCTCTCTGATTTTCGTCAACCTCCGTACGCACAATATTCCTTCTAAACCGCCACCAAATCCGTCATCGTTTAACCCTTATCCATGCCAACTCCATAAAAATCATCATCCTTAACTTCACTAACTGACGGTGGTGTTTTAAACCACCACCTCAATTCGCTACCTCCGAACTACTCCTTCAAATACATCATCGCCACCCCTTGAAACAGATATCCGCTATTATGCGAGGACCCTCTTAGCTTCTACCGTTCTATGACAGAGAATATGATAGAAAGAGAGTTGAGATAGAGTGTTGACCTCCGGCAAGATCCTCGACCTAATGGGTCGTGATTCAGTCACTTCTTAGCTGAGCGAGCTCGAATCTTGGCCCATATCTTCGAAAGAAGACTTGGAGCATCGATGCTCCACTTCAGGCCAACTACATCACTCGGAAATCATCCTTGATTCAACCTTCCATATCTAGGTTACTGAAGCTTCATATTGATCTCATTTGCTTTAATTTCAACCAAATTCTTTCACCGATTATCGTTCATGAATCTTTGATCTGAATATAGAGTTATCCTTGCCATACATCCCTCACTCACCTGTGATATCTCAATGAGTCTCATCGTTTCTCCATCGTCGTATCCAGTTCTACCCATGTTCCTGCTATGCTCGAGCAGGAACAAATCCAAGCTCTACCTTCCACAACTGTAGAGGTTCCATCTCGCATCATCTCCACTATGAATAGTCGTTTTGTGTTCGTCTGTATACGGGACTAACCTTGCAGGTCACTCAAGCTTCATTGATCGGGGTCTGAAACTGAGCTCGATTTCTATTTTCCTTATTGGAAACACTTCATCAATAGAGCAACACGACGATGTGGCTCTCATCTTCCTTAGCCTCCAGTCACCTTCGCAGAATCTTTGCAAAGGTCATCTGACCTTCAGTTGAGGCAGAGGAGCACGACAGAGCGATTCAACCTTCGCCTGAGCACTACTCGAGCACTGTTGAACGAGGACGAGTTGAAGAATGCGTAAGGAGCAGTTGCCGTTGGATACCCTACATTGGGCATAATCCAACGGTTGTTGTCAAGCCACATCGCCAATCCGATCCAGCGTTTCTTCTCTGATCTAGATTCAAACCTGCATCCGAACCTCGGGAGAACATCAGGAGCAGACACATGTACCAAGCCTCCACATCAGAGTATGTACAGGTCACGTGCAACGTGCACGTGATCGATCATTATAGTGTCGATCCCTAATTTCAAAATAAGTATAGATAAGTCCTCCTGCCCTGTGTCAATTGCATATTAACCTTTGCGGGTTATTGTATTTGTATTTCAGTCCTATTCTGTCCTTATTTGTAATAAAACTTGGAGTTTTTCCTGTGTTTTGCATTTCAGTCATGTTGTTTGTTGATTCAATTAGATAAACTATTCACTTAATTTAAGTATTAAAATCTGATTAATCTTGTGTCCCTGTGTTCAACCTTGGTATACTTACCAAATAAAAATTCCTCACCTAATCAAAAGGATGGTTCTTTGCATGGTCCATTTTCATCTCTTGTACTAAGATAAAATACGACTCTTAAAGAGCTGAAAATATGGCTCATCAGTTGTTGAAGCTGGAGCAACTACTTTTGAAAAGCAACGATGAGAGTGGGAAACTTAGAGTCGAAAAGAGGATTCCTCACTTCTTTCTCTTAATCAAAACAGTGCATGCGCCTTTCATCTCTCATGACTCTTAAGTGATAAAAGAAAGAAGAACTCATCTTCTTCTTTTTAGACTTGATTTATATATGTAGCATTATTCAAAAAGTTTCTTTTATGTGAGCATTTCTCTCGTCCTCTATTTCAATGTGTATTTTGCCTTCATTTTTTCTACCATGTTACTTTTACATACATGGTACATTTTATTTTCAAGCCACAAATCATGGAAAGTTAGTCAAAAGAAAAATAAATTCTATTACAATAATTTTTCATTATTTTTTAAAAGTTACATTTTTTCCTTTGTGAAATTCAAAAGAATGTCATAACTTTCTTATTTTAAATATTTTTTTATGAAATTTCAAAATTCAAATGATTTGATTAATGTGATAATGTTTTGCTACTCCTTACCAACCACCTTATGGATGGGTAAATCTTTTGCCTCTTTACGAGATAGTTTTCTTACTAAGAATTCTTTCATGATCAGACATCTACAACCTGACATAATGTATCTGACACCAAAAAGCATGGACGTGAGAGGGACTAGTATGCGAACCAATCACTCTCTGAGTCACTATCTAAATCTATTCAACCAATCATCCTCCCTAAAAGAGAAAAACTACACCAAGCCTAGTTAGCAGCCTCTAGCTATGGTTCCAAGTTACAACACCACTTGTGTACATATTCACAAAGGCTCAACCAATGATGAGTGAACAATTGTAATTCAAGCATTTTATTTAGTCCTGGTTCTTTCTTTTCTTGTAAATGGTTGTGCCTAAGAAGATTGACCTAAATGATACTCTAAGATGTGTACCATTATATTATTCGTTTATCTCACCAGGTGGCTCATCTACTCATGATAAATCTTGCCTAGTTTGTGCTTAGTAGCCTCGCATCCTTGTCAATCAGATCCTACTTGATAGAGGGGGATGACAAATCAGATACGGAGACATATCCCTTCGCATGCTTCTAAGGCTCGAACTTGCCACTAAGTACGAGTAAAGCATGAGCTGACTAAAATCAAGAAATATGGAAGAATGAGGGGCGGAAAAGTCTATAGCTCGGATGATTGTATTTCTTTAGCTGTAGTGCATACACGATATTTTTTATTCCTTGAGGATGATGTCTTGTAGGATGTCCCATAATATTGTCCGTCAATGAATGAAACAAAATAAAGAGGGTTTGGTCGTGTCCTAAACTACCGTAAAATAGAGATCATAAACTTTGATATAATCTTATACAATTATAAATAATCTAATTATCATAAAAAAATAAGTTTGGATTTCAATTCCATGTGTTAGTGCTTATCTAGATAGAAGAGAAGTTGAAGTGGCATCTGCACCAAGGATGTTATGGGAATCTACGAATTTTTATTATAAATTGGGAAAAAAATCCTTACGAAATATATCAATACAAAAGAGGAGTGCCTCCTGCGGATGCAAATGGTTACGGATATATCCATATCCGATCCGTCATCGTATCCGTTTTATATATATATATATATATATTGACATCTGTACATTTTAAAATAGATACGGCTATGGATATCATTTTGATATACATAAACATTCGTATTTGTATATGTATATTCGTTTTCATATATAAATATAGTCATATATTATTTATAACCATATATAGCATAATTCTATACATTCTTTTACCATATTTATATAATTTTTATAATACAAATACATTTAATAAATTTATATCATGTGTTTTCCATCCAATTCATATATATTTAAGTTATTTCTTTAGAGTATTTCTAACACTACTCGTATGCGATCAGTATTTCTTTTACATTCTTGTCTATTTTTTAAGGATATGGTAATATAGTTTTAATATCCGTTAATATCCGTATCCGCATCCGCATCTGTATTCGTATTCAAAAACATATAAGGATACAGTAATACCTATATATATCTGTATACGACCATTTGCATCCCTAGTGCCTCATCGATAATAATGTTACAACTTTAAGCATGTGTTGACTCTCGAACAAGATACGTTAAAAATATGATTTAGCATTTAGATTTATTGGTGTGGCGTTTGATTTCACACATGAAGATTGATAACTTATTATAGAAACTCCATAAGGATCCATTATGAAAAATATCCATAAGGATCCATTATGGAAAATATTTATCCAGCTAATTATTTATGCATGGAGTTATTTATAATAGCATAAGGAGACTTGATTTTTCGCTAGCCGGTTTGACCTTATCTCGGCACATACTGAGCGTTAGACGCATACCATATATTTTTGTATTTTTATTACAGGTCAATGTAGAAGAAATTTAGTGGTAGTTGCAGACGTTGTGAGTCTTGAAGGAAGGATATCTTTGTGCCCACAAGAACAAAAGGATCTTGGTGTTGTATTAGAGATGTATATCTTTTTTTTGGATAAAGGAAGGTTAAGATGGTTCTTATAATTATATGTTATTGATGACATCATTGATGTTCGTGAGTAACACTCGGATCCAACATGGTATTTATTATGTTTCTGTTGGTCACCGAGGATCCGGGCTGTTACAGGTGGTATCAGAGCAGTAGTTCCTCTGGGCATGAGATATCCATCATAGATAGCATAAGACCTGTAGTGGGGAAAAAATAGGAGACCGAGAATTTAGTATAACCTTCATGTCTTTAGAAGATAACATGAGTGGTAGAAGGCTTACTAATAAGGAGATAGAATCAGTCTTGGAGAATACTGATTTTCCCAAAGAGAATAAATTGATTTTAGTAGATCAAATACATTAAATCGATTATTCTTGCAGATACGAAAAAGAAGAAGAAGTCAACGATTATTTTGGTAGCACATATCATCTTTTGTATGATTTATTTGGCAAAAAAAAATCTCATGTATGACTTGGGATTTTGGAAGTGATAAGAGATTTCTTTTTAGATAAAATCGTTGATGAACTTATGACCATCCATACTAAAGAGATATGACCATCCATTCGAAAGAGTTATTGACTTTACTATAGATGTACCACCAGTGACTACACCCATATGAGTTGAAAATAATTAAAAGGACATTTAGATAAGGAATGGGTTAGGCCTGGTATTTCCCTTGGAGTGTTTTCTTTATTTAGACTATTGGTTATTGAATAAGGTCGTCATAAAGATATTTTCTTCTTCATAGTTGATCGATTGTAACAAACAACCCTATTTTCCAAGATTGACCTCTAGTTTGAATACCATTATCTTGATTACAATTTAGATTATAGACATATCAAAGACTGACATGAATTCTTAGTGATGACTTTTGACCTCACAAAGATGCTGGCTACATATGAAATGATAAGTCAGGTATTTTGAGGTTACCTAGGAATGTTTGCGATGATTTTTGTTGATAGTATCTCAGATATCTTAAATATTTTCTATCAATTTATTGATATAACCATTAGCCAATATTAATGTTATGTGTGTTGGACTTTAGAATCTGAGACCAGTTACATTATTTATGATACACGATTGTGGTAACTGGATCTAATTAATTTAGTTGGTCATGACATCAACATTGGTCAAGATCCTTGCTTGTTATAAATAAAACAAATTAAAAATATATGGTGACGTATATGATGGTTACAAGTAATAGTTACTATCATTTATACGAATTACCATACCTTAACCTTGACTAGATCGGTATTTCCATGCATACTATATTGGAAGATCTTCATTTACTATTGTCACATTCAGTGAGTGCTCACAAAATTGACCCTTGTAAATTCTTATCAACAATTAGTTGGGTTAATTGTGTTCTTGCTAATTTATTTCTCTTGCAATCAAAAAACCTTGAAGGAGGCAATTGTCATATTGTGAGAAAAGACCTAGATACAAGGGAATAATGCTAAAGTAGGATAATAGGAACTTAAAGATGGTTTTATAAAATGTAAAGAGCAAACAGAACAACTTAGGACTGAGATACGAGTCTAATATCTTGAGTGTTTGTGAATTTATTGACCAGTAAATTTTGGGACGAAATTTTTTCTAGTAGGGTAGATTGTAACGGCCCACATACTATTAAGAGGAATAAAAAAATAATTAAATAAGAGAGACGGTTATTATATGGCCATATCAACACCCTTATTCCATGCATGTTATCTCTATTTTTGGAAAGTGGATTTCTTGCATGGGAAGAGACCTATGATAGTGTTAGGATTCATCTTAAAAGAAGAGAGAGAGAGAGAGAGGGTGTGTGCTCATGATGAGAGGAAATGGACGGTTATTTCTTGAATTAAATATCTAATTGATTTTTAAAATAAAAAGGGGAGAAAGGTAGGCGGTTATAAAGTGCCCATTCAACTTCCTATTAATGATGCATGGTTCTTATTTATAAAATGGGGACTATCTCTCATTTCTCAATAGATATAAAAAGAGAGATGAGAGAGAGATATATGAGAGAAAAGAGTGAAAGAGAGTGAACGTGAGAGGGAGATAAGAGAGAGGGAGATTCATTTGTATGCGTGGAGAGAGAGGACGAGAAAGAAGTCGAGAGACCCAGTGCGCGTCGTCTTCGGATTCGACAAATGTTTCCTACATCGAGGTATGTGTCGATCACTTAGGAATGACACGCGATAAATTTAATCATCATTTTCACCATAATCATGTTGATTAATTTCCCATTATATAAGTTTGCATTGATACGTTTCTTGCTCGAATTTGTTAACTACAAATAAAGAGATTAACATAATCTCGAAGATATCCATGTGAGTATTTTTTTCTCAAGCATTTAATGGGTAATCGTTGGAGATATGAAAGGATACTATAATAAGCATATGCACGGTAATCTCACTTTGCATTTAAATGATTTCCTTTCTACTAATTGATCTTTATCATGTATGATTTTAGTTGTAGATATATGTTGTTTGGATGGGATAATTATGATAAGTTATATGGCACTAGATGCAAGCCCCAACGACACAACCAATATGTAAGGAATTTAGATGCTTATAATATGAGTAGTTCATAATGCATCTCTTGATTCTCTGGTTCAACTAAAGATTATATGTTTTACTTGATGATAAAACAATAGGTAAAATATATATGGTATGATTGGGTATTAATATACAATCATCATATTCTTGCACATAAAGTTTTTGATTGTTATGCATGCAACTTATGTATATTGTGTGGCACAGTGTATATGTATCATATATAGAGATAATTAGATCTGGTTTTATGGATGCCATTATTAAGGTACATACATGCTAAAGTAACTACAAGTTATTGTTGAGGATATGTTAACATCCACGATTACATATGTTAGATTGTACAAAAATCTATGGGAAATTGAAGAGACAAAAATAAATAAATCATGTTAAATGGATGAATCAATTAACTTATTATGATTGTTTATATTCTCACTACATGTACTTATCTTTGAATTCATAACAACTCACGTGATCAACTTCTTGACTACCCTCATCTTCATTGTGTTCGAAATTTGTAACCTAATTAAGTGTATATATACATAATGTTGTCAAATTTATAGTAGGGTATGCCACCAATAATTCACTACTATTGGAAAGAAATAAAATGTATTGTCCGTGTAACATGGTTGTTATCGTTGTTATAAAATCACATTAAAAGAGCATGTAATTGATGGTGCATGGCAATTACACACGAACCTTTTTAATTAATGTAAATTATATCGTTCTTAATTTATCGCATATATGGCACACTAATGATTGTCGACCTTTATTTGTATGGAAAGTTCTTAGATAATGATAAGATAAATACCGTTGACAATATTATGTGCTTGCAAAGTGTAATGGTATCTTGTATAACTGTGAATGGTGCATGGTTGATCATTCAATTAATTCTTTTATAATTTATATTAAGATATTTGGTCCAGAAACTGTACCATATGTTACTTGAAAATAAATATAGTATCCAAGAATCTAAACTAATATGGTAACACCAAGTACTGAGTGGTTGTGTTATATTAGTTATGTATTTTGAACAACAAAGACCCTTTGATTATTGGAATTAAAAGGTTCATCACTATATGAAAATGTATTAGAAACAAATGTTGGCACTGCAACGATATATGGAGCTAAGTGCTACGCTAAGGCGGGAGCCACCTCTAGAGTCCGTTTATCGATGGCCTAAAGGGCAATACCTTCCGGGGGTGTCAGGTTCAGTGGAACCTAGTGGAAAGTCCACATATTGACTCAGCGCTGATGTCATCATGTTCTATGTAATGATTGAGTGACCGCTTGTGGTAAAAGCCACCAAAGCCATCCAATAAATTATGAGATAATACAAATCTATCATGAATAAGCTAAGTGCTTATGTGGAAGCCAATTGCTTATGTGAAATGTTAAGTGAATATGTGCATTTATGTGAAATGCCAAGTGTATATGTGTAACTATGTGAAATATTAAGTGTGTATGTGCATTTATGTGAAATGCTAAATGTATATGTGTAATTATGTCAAATGCCAAGTGCATATGTGCAAATGTTTGGAATGATAAGTGTATATGTGCAATTACGTGAAATGCTTAGGTATATATATAATTATGTTATTGCTATGTGCATATGTGCAAATATGATTAATCTTAAGGGCATATATGGAAAGTATGGCATGCATTGCATGAATATAAAAAGGATACCTTTTGTATGTATAATTATATTTATGAGTAATCCATAGGATGCCATTGTATGACTACAGTCAAATATTATATTCATTGTCATAAGGGTAATTTGGATTGAATATGCCACGATGCTACTTTTGTGTACGATAAGTTCTATGAAAAAGTATATCATTATGATGATGGAAATGAGAACAAAGCAAACCTCATTGTTAGGATAAAATAAGGGCTTATATATGATAATTCATAGCATTAGGTATATGGGTGTAATACATAACTTCATATATGTAATCATCCTTATGTAATTATTGATATTGTAGTTTTGACATGGGAAAATGGTGAAATCCATGCATATTATGCTATGAGTAAGATCATATTCAAGGAATGTATCCATGGATAATGCATGTTATGAACATTATTACAGGTTGAGGAATATAGAAACTCCATAAGGATCCATTATGGAAAATATTTATCCAGCTAATTATTTATGCATGGAGTTATTTATAATAGCACAAGGAGACTTGATTTTTCGCTAACCGATTTGACCTTATCTCGGCACATACTGAGCGTTAGGCTCATACCATATATTTTTGTGTTTTTATTACAGATCAATGTAGAAGAAATTTAGTGGTAGTTGCAGACTTTGCGAGTCTTGAAGGAAGGATATCTTTGTGCCCACATGAACAAAAGGATCTTGGTGTTGTATTAGAGATGTATATCTTTTTTCGGATAAAGAAAGGTTAAGATGATTCTTATATGTTATTGATGATATCATTGATGTTCTTGAGTAACACTCGAATCCAACATGGTATTTATTATGTTTCCGCTGGTCACCGAGGATCCAGGCTGTTACAACTTATAACTTTGTGCTTTTGAATTGTATACCTGGAAACTTATGGTACATATAAGTTAATCTATAAGCATATAATAAGTCTTGATATTCTAACATTGCAATGTTTTCTTATATTTTTATTTGTAAAATTTTCTGTATATTCTGATATTTTATGAATTCACTGAAACTTTTAAGTGATGACAAATGGAGACAATTTTAATTTTATCACTACTTTACAAAAAAAGTGTATTTACTACATTGAGAAAGTAAACATAAAATTTTTAAATGAAAACTTAAAACCTACTTTTAAATAAAGACTAATTTGAAAATACTTTTTGCCACACAAAAACTTAACAAATGAAACTTTAAAAATAATTATATTTTAAACATGGACTTTCACATACATTTTACGGAGATTAAATAAGATTATTATGAAATAAAGTTTACTTTATGGCCCAAAAGATATAGTGGCCCCAATGGGACTATTAAATAATGCCTAAGAAAGTAGCATTAGGATGTTGGATCTTGATCCGATGGTCGAGGTTGAATGCCTTAGTTGAATTGATGACGATAGTTATACTTTATACAATAGAGGATTTTTGGACCAACTATCTGTCTTATAAACAAGGGTAGTCACACGATCCATCTATTTAGGCATATTTGAGTGTTAACACTACTATACAAATATGGACAATTGACGATCTATGATTCATCACACTAATTATCAGAAAACAGAGCTTCATACTGAGTAATTAGACACATTTAGGTATTTATAACTCGTAATTAGCATTTGTACACTTGTAAATAATTCAAATAAATTAGCATTTCGTATTGCATTCATATTCGTTTGTAAATATCCACGTAAATTCACTCAATTTTAAGTAATTCACACTAACTCCAATTGACATAAGACCTACTCCATGGTGTACATTCACACTAATGTATAAATGAAAATGCTAAAAAAATTAACTTGTATATATGAGAAATAAACCAAAACCCTAATTTGAGACAAAAAAAACAGTAGATGTTGATATCTCTCACAAACAACATCTAATTTCCTCTACTCACTTTTGAATTATTGATAATAAATTACCTAAACATTAAGATTAAATTCAAAAGAATTGGAGTCCATCTGTGAAACTTGGATTTTGGGATCGAATTGTATATTGTATGTACTTATTAATTTTTGGCTCGTTATTTCATGTACATATTTAACTATTTTTTATTTCTTTTCCATTCCTTTATTTCATCTCATTATTTTAACTACTACATAAAAATAAAGATCTAAAAATACTAAAAATTTCATAAAAAAGAGAAGTTCTGACTTGTGTAGGTTGAGTAACTCATTTGTAAATAATTCACACTCCTAATCTATTTCTAATTTTCCTTAACTCATAAAGATAAAAAATGTAGTTTCATCCATTTTATTATTTTACATCATTTTATATTTTTACAGGTATTTATTATTTACAGAAAACCAAATAAACAACAAAATTAAAGAAAGCGATATTTTATATTCATAAAATACAACAACGACGACAACAAAGCCTTTTCTCACAATTAAATAGGGACGGTTATATGGATTCTTCGCCTCCATTAATATTTATCTTGGTTCAATCTTAGGCTTATATCCAAAAAATTAAAAACTCCTCCTCCTCTCTTAGCCTAACATCCCAACACTCATAATTGGTAGCTTTATCCGGCATTGTTTACAAGGCACGAGAGAGAGCTCTAGAAGATTAGGCTGGTGACAACGATCTTCCAAACTTCTCGTCGACGCGATCCAGAGGCATCTCCGACCTTTGCTGATGCTTCCACTTGCAAGAAGCCGAATCTCGCCGACGCCGCGGCTTGAGACGATGAAAAGGAGTCGAGTTCTTCTCCTCCAACTTTCGGCGAACTCCCAGGTGTCATCCCCTGTTTTCCCTCTTCTTTCTTCTTCTTCCTTGTTTACTTTGTCTTCTTCGTAATCCCCCGATCATATCCGATCAAACACAACCCACTTCTGACGAGACCATCCCCATCTCGCAACCCATACGCTTCACCTTCTTTCCCACACAACCTTCCACCTTTGGCCACCCTCGGGCCAGAGATCCGAGCTCCTCTCCACCATTATCGTTGTAGGAGAACTTCACCCCATATCTTCTTGATATCGAGCACTTCAACTTGAGACCGAACCCTTCAAGTTCGAGTCGAGATCTTCCTTTGCAAGTCTTGCGGGTCTTCGAAACATCAACGAGCATCTGGAGTAGCAAGCTTGATGGACCTGTAGCGCAACCCCATCGCCACCGGAGTATAGCCCCAGCTGCTCTCAAGCATCGTTCATGAGATTCGTCTCCAACGGAGGAGCCAAGGCACTCTCTACAGGTACCCTCCGATCAAGGGCCTTCTTCTCATCTGGACCGTCAAAATAGACCCAAAAAAGCAGTTAGTTCGATTCGTCAACAAGCACCATAAGAGAACCACGTGGCACCTTCCTGGCCATGAGATCAACCATAGAGGAGTAAGCATCCACCGCAGGAATAGAAGCACTTGGGCACGTGGGGCACATGACCCTGGTTAATTTGCAGATGCACCCCTTTGCATTCTATAATCAAACATGGGTCCCCTTACGCGAGTCGTATCACGTATGTGGGAGAAATTTCAGGCATGCCCCGATACCTGGGGTAAATTTCAAAATAGAACTGCGTACTTCCAGATATTGTAAAAAAGTCCCTTCGAAGGTCTACTTTGAAATCTTTTTGTTTATTTACACCACATCCATACCCTTAGACTTATTTCATTCATATCTTTAGCATCTCTTGTCGAAAAAATGCTAGCCATATGTTGTTCTGAAGCTTTGTAATTCTCCATCATCTAAGATATTTAATTATCCATTTTCGTATATCTTTGAATATCAATAAATTTGAGGATTCATTTATTGTGAGCACATATATTCTTTAAAATTGATTTTCGTTTCTAAGAAAATTGTGAAAATATGAGAGATTGATTTAAGAATTAATTTGGGAATTAATTGATCAATTATTTTTTTGAAATTAATTCACTGGGTTTGAGAAATTAAATTACGAAGAATTTCACTGATTTGCATCTTTCATTGTATTAATCACCATTTAAAATTCCAAAAAAATGTATTATTTTATTTCTTTGCATGTCATTATTTTCCTTACATAAAAACTATAAAAAATCATTCATCATGTTCATTGCATATTTAATTTAAAATTCATAAAAATTTTAAAAATCCAAAAAAACCCATAAAAAATCATCTCTTAAAACCTAACTATAATTATTTGAAAATCGATTCTAGACCCTCATGTTACATCCTTGAGTTTAACTTTGGAACTTGCACAAGTAAAATAAACAATGTAATTCCTAGAGAGTGGATGGGGGGCATTGCCTCCATACCACCACAGTATTGTAACCCCTCGAGAGAGTAAGAGAGAGGGAGAGAGAGAGAAGGGAATATATATATATATATATATATATATATATAGAGAGAGAGAGAGAGAGAGAGAGTTGTATTTGTTTTTTTATAATGATCTTTCATTTCCGATAGTCGCGAGAGGTGACCGACTACTGTCACACGCTTCTAGGTGGTGGTCAATTGTGGATTCGTATTTGGTGGTTCATCTCCACCAATCGGTAACTAAGCGGAGGTGATACCAAGTCGTGAGCCAATGACCGATGTCAAAGACGAGTTCAACGTTGTTGAAGGGACATGACACAATAAATCAGAGCAAGACAAGTAGAAGTGATGTTGATGATACACAATCCTCATAAGCCATAATATGATTGTCTCTTGAAGAAATCGACTAGAGGCATCGAAGAATTCTGCTAGCAGCGGTTAACATGAGATCGTGCAAGGATGCTCATCAAAGATATGTAGCGATAGGTTCGTCGCCCAGAAGCGGCGATTCCTGCTAAAGAAACGTGTAGATGACGAAGATCACCAAGTGCGGTAGTTGTATTCTTTATATAGTACTTATAGGAGTAGGACCATGATTCATATAATAAAATAAAAAACCAGATCATTGATTAATTAAAAAAATATTTCCGTTTTTTTTTTGCGAAAATTATTTCCGTTTTAAACATGAATCATGCAATTCACAAGATACACGACCACTACCAAAGCCGTCACAAGATACACGACCATCTACAACATATTTCAAAACGTCCAAAACATCGCAAAATAGGAGATCGAAAAATATTAAAACGCCTAAAAGGGGCACAAGACGAATACGCCATTTAAATAAATTCGAATTGCAAGATCTTATTGCAACAAAGTAGAGCTTTTTATTCATATAATCGTCTATAACATTAATAAGAGAAAAGTTTACGTCGAGACAGGAGATAAGCGGGTAACAAGATACGCCGCTAGTCTTTTTTAAATTGCAAAGCCAATCATCCTAAACACGATCTTGTTAGATACATTTTATTTGATATACTCAGACATGCATGTTTTGCTGCTAAAAAAGAGGTGCATGTGAACTTTTTAACTGATCTAGAGGAGGGAATATTTACACTTAGACTTGCTGATATTTTGATTTTTAGGTGGATCAGACGAAAATATGCTTGTGTAGATTTGACAAGAATTTCTCTGCAACCTTCACAGCAGGGCATGCTGCCCTTAAAGCTTCTTTAGCAAAAATGGCGAAATAAGAGAAATCATGCACGGAGAATCAACATGCCTTCATTCCTTTTGATTTTGATACTTTTGGTTTCTTAGCACCGGCAGTTGTTGAGCTTTTAAAGAGGATCCAAAAAATGACGAACAATAATGTGATGGGTCATAGGTTTATGGATGTAGTGTTTATGAGGAGCTATAATATCTTCTCTTTTTTAGATCATTTGATTTTAAATTTGAAATGGTATATATTATGGAAAAAATGAGTGGCTGCCCCCGCCCCATTTTTCGGCGTTTTTTTATTTTTTTTGAAAAATAAAACATATATATTCATCCATATATCCCTCCTACATGCCATTCGAATTTCGTCAGAAACAGAGACTCCTACGGCCTCCATCTCGATGGTATCGATTTAAAAAAATCCTGTTACCGTTAAAAAATTACTGTCCGGATGGAGGCCGTAGGAGTCTCTGTTTCTGACGAAATTCGAATGGTATATAGGAGGGATATAGGGATGAATGTACATGGTGTTATTTTTCAAAAAAAATAAAAAAATTTGCTCAAATAAAGCGGGGGCAGCCATGTTGGCTGCCCCTAAGGGGTAGCCACATATGACCCATATATTATTTGTTGCAACATTATTTTTGTTTTAGAAGGCCACGTTGATTGTCGTATTCATTGCTATATTGCTAACAACTAATCATTTAACGAGGTTACTCGATGAATTTTTTAAAAATCATTTTTTAAAATCCATAATTATATTCTTTATTATCAAATATATAGCTACGATTGTTATTAATTGCGAAATGCTTTTTATATTAGAAATTAGCTGAATGGTACATTCGTTGCTATATCATAAGCGATGGTTTATATAACAAATCGTATACTCTATGAATTTTCAATATTTGAATAATCTTTGCTGATTTTTTAGTTAAAGAATTAGGAACAATTAGTTTAAAATTTGAAAAATAGTAATAGATAAATATTATTATATAGACCCTCGTTAATGATGTAACAAAAGGATATGGCATTCGCTGTCGCGGATTTCCTGTATAAAAATCGTTTCATGGCACATGATATTCATCATTATATTCTTAACATCACTAAAATTATGGAATCGAGCTCGAGTTGGGTTGGGTTGGACCTGGTCCGGTCAGATACTCATCCCTACTTAACATCAGATAATATAGTAATAAATCATTAAATTACTTATTGCTATGGCTCCATTTTATTGTACTTATTTACCATCGGCTTGAGAAGTGCAACGGAGAACATTCAGCTTGACCATTTATAAGGAGTTAATCCCCACTGCGGTATTAACTTTGCAAAATATTTTTTAAAATAGGGACGACTTGAAAATAAATCTCACGATAGTTATATATCGACAAATCGTTTGCCGCTTCATGTTCTGCACGTGGCAAACGATTTGTCGTGCTACATGGACGGGGAAAGTTACACCAGCACTCAAAATATGGATTCCCGACCCCTTCCCGTCCGTCCATGTGACACGACAAATCGTTTGTCACGTGCAGAATACGAAGTGGCAAACGATTTGCCGATATATACATATTCTTGGAATATTTTCACGGCATCATTTAGGTAAAAAATTTTCTCTCTCCCCAATATTTTCACGACGTCTCTTTAGGTAAATTTCTCTCTCTCTCTCTTTTTTGGTAAACTTCATGTAACATATTAATTAGGGTTCGTTTGGTTGCAGGGTTGGGCAGGGTTGGGTTGGGTTGCGGTACCCCTGTGAATAGTAAACTGTGAGGAGGATTGGGGTGTTTGGAAGGAGGGGTACCCCGGGTTGGGCCAACCCAGCCCAACCCTGCAACCAAACGGAGCCTTAGGAATACGCAATTCTCATATTAAAATATTATAGTTATTCCAAAAGCCTATTGGATGGAATTATAATATGACTTTTGCATGTGGAAAGCTTTAGTGACATAGAGTCTTATAACGTATCTGCGAATAGCAACATTGGAATGTGGTTAAGCTTGAGGTCTCATTTTATTTTATATAGTAAAAGATTTCAAGTCAACATCTTAATGCCACGTGCAAAAACATATTTATCTTCTAGTACCAAAAAATAATTATTTAGATTGATGTGGTACTACGATGGGAATAGAATACTTTCCTGACTTATTGTAGTTGCCATCACGAACACATGAATAAGAAATAAATCAGATTTATCCTCCATTTTTATTCGGTTGAATCGAAATAAAAGGAAGGAGTAAATATTATCACTACAAGAAAATTGATTTAAAACAACAAATAATTGAATGCTAGCAGCTATATATTCCGATATTAAATATTTAATGATGAATGTTAGTCGTGAGAAAATCATCTTGTGTTCTTGTAAGTGACAGTGAATGTTATATTGATTGTTAAAATGTCCATATAATGACGATTTATATGTTTACTTATTCATTAAAATTTATATTAATTATTAAATCTAACAACAATTAGAAGAAAGAATCAAGGAATAATCGTGATTATATAATTTGTCACTAAGAATATATCATGGGTAAAATGAGTATGCTCCCTTGAAGCATATAAGAGTATGCTCCCACCTTTTTCAATTTTTTTGAAACGAAACAAGGGAGGATTTACTTCGAATAATAAGTGGAATATGCGTTTCAAATTTCGTGTAAAACAAGCGTTCCTAACACTTCCATCTGAAGGGGTTCAATTTCAGCAATTCTGATCCCGTTAAAATTTGACAGTCTTGATGGAGAGGATAGAAGTTTCGAATTAAGTTGATTTCTAAATGATACCATGATTATATATTGTGATCTAAATTCTACTAAGTTTTATTTCAGAAAAATAAAAAAAATTGGAAAAAAAAGTGAAAGCATGTAAGTTGCATGCTCTCCGAAGAAGCATACTCTTTTTTTCCCATATATCAACGAACCTACAAAATTAAAGTATCAAATCGCTCGCCATTGGATATTTGATTTTTAGCTCGTTCCTTCGTGTAAGCCCAAAGTCATGGAAAGTTGGTCAATTGAAAAAAAATCTATTATATTTACAACCATGAGTTTTTGTTACTTTCACTTTTAAATTGTCGGGTGTAATTCTCTAGAAAATATCACATTTTGATTTGAATAAGATAATGAACAACTTGTCCTTGTTCCACTTTTTCCAACAAATACAAACATACCCAAAAATGAGAAAATATGCAATAAATTCTTGGGTATTTATCACTTACACCCTTCTTAACTTCTGCAAAATTAGTTATGCCTCATCCTTTTTTGTAATATCACTTGTGTCCCAAACTTCTTACAAAATCCACAGTCTCATCCTTTTGTAATATCAATTATGCCCATACTTCACTTTAACGGAGAGGTTTAACTGTGAATTTTGTAAGAAATGAGGGGCATAACCGATGTTATAAAAAGGAAAGGGTATAACTAATATCTGGATGGAGGGCATAAAAGTCTCTGTTTCTGACAAAATTTGAATGACATATTAGAGAGATAAAGTTATGAAAATCCACAGTGGTATTTTTCAAAAAAATTAAAAAATTGCTAAAAATGAATATGAAGTAGGTAAGGTTACCTACTTCATAAAGTAGGCTCCCTCCTCACACACACATCCTATGAGAGCAAAAAAAATGTGAGAGCATGAGAGCATGCATTCTGAACCACATGATTCTATTTTCTCTCTCCTAATCTTCTCTCTCCTGGTTGGATCATGTGGTCCAGAATGCATGCTCTCATGCTCTCACAGGTTTTGGCTCTCATAGGATCACTCCTCTCTCTGTCTATATATATATATAGGGTAAAATGGGGCTGCCCCCAGGGGGTAGCTAACTTAGCTACCCCCTGATCGCCGCCCCGCACCCTATGTTAATTCGAGCAAATTAATGTCCAAATTAATGTTAATCATTCGTTGCAGTCGGATACGAGAGGCTAGTCAAAAACCACTATTAATTAATGTCAAGTTAATTTCAAGCGGCAGATTTTTTTTACTTGGTGGAAGTCCAAGGTCGAACTCAGGGAGGCATCTATCTCCTTAGGTCAACTTTTAGTAAAATCCAAGTGTGAGATTTTCGGAGGGAATATTTTTGGTCTTTTTCGATTTTTTTATGCAATACACATGCAAAATCAGGCCAAATTAAATGTTAATTCAGAAAGATGGTCAAATTAATTCCAAAAAATATGAAACTTGCCCAGATTATGAACTGGGATGAAATTAAGCTACTCTAATTTTTTTTGTAATTTTTAGACTCTAAATGAATTTACTGTGAATTAAATATGCAGACAGGGTGATTTTCACTATTTAATTTTTAATAAATAACAAATCACAATTTCTTCAAGAGATAAAATTATCCTAGATAGCACTAATGATAAGGAATCCATGAAAATTGACAGATCTTAATTTCAATGTGAAATGAATTTACTAAAATTAAAATGAGAAAATCACTCAACAATTTATTTAGGCCTCGATATTGTGCAAATCACATGAAATTTTTATGGCATGTTAAAAGTACTGTCCTTAAGCTACTGTGAATTTTTGAGAATTTTTGGAATCACAGAGAATTAACTAAAAATTAAAAGGTGTCACTAGGCAAAATATTCCACAAAGCAACCAATTAATTCATTTAAAATTCCACTGAAATTACAAAATCATGACACGTGGCCCAATAGACAGAGGACAAGTTTCTCATCAAAATGCACTTTTTAAAATTGAAAAATGATGTAAGATGCAATCTAGGGATGCGTGCAAACACAGGCGTGTAAATGCAATACAGGAAAATAAAAATACATAAAGTAAATATGCTGACAGGGACGTAAGTGCAATTACCTATTATGATGGGGACTCAAGTGGAATTTCTCCACAAGGCACGTGCTCCTCACGTGGGGTCTGCTTCTCAGGGACCTTTTTGCAAAATTTGAAAGTTCCAGGGGCCTCAGTGTAAATATCCCAAGCCACACGTGCTCCTCATGTGGTCGGCCTAGGATCTGATAGCTGTGGAGGCTCGGGGCTAGGCTCGGAGGCTTCTGGAGGTCTGGAGTGAGGTTCGGGCGATCCGAGCCTAGGCTCGGTGAAGAGGCTCGGACCGAAGCTGCGTGGCAAACTGGGGACCCTCGGATCGAACTTGATCCGATGGATGGCGGTGAAGACGCGTGGCGTGACCTTAGGCCGTTAGATCTATGCTGATCCGACGGCTACTGGCTTCGATGGAGCTGTGACGTGACTGAAGATCCGCCGCTGGATCCCGATGAAAGGTCAACAGCTGAGAGCTGCTGCGGAGAGGGGACGCGTGGCGTACTAGGCTCCGTTGGATCTAAGGGATCCAACGACTCCTGTAAAGCCCAGCTGAGAAGCTACGTGGCTCGCTGGGGTCCGTTCGATCGATGTGATCGAACGGCAGCTGTACGTCTCCTCCGATGATCCTCCGCCGCCTACGGAGGAGATGGCGGGGCTCCGACGAAGTCTCCTTTGCTTCGCCCGTCCTTCCTCGTGTCGATGAAGCTCTCCGACTTGTCGGAGATATCCCAGAAGACTTGTGGTGTGGCGGCGAAGATCCTGATGGTCTCAGGCACGGCGGAGGGCTATCTGAAGTCGATGGCGATGGAGCTCGAAGTCTGCTCCGGTGAACCTCCGTTCAATGAGCAGAGGGGTACCTGCAGGTGTTAGAGGCAGAGCCGTAGCTCGTGCGTGCACTCGTGAAGGTGTATGGTTGACTGGCGAGGCCTAAGGCGGACGGAGGTGGTCTGGCAAAGGAGCTCCGGCCAAGTGTCGGAGCTGGAGATCGAGGTACGGTGATGTGTGTCGTCGGAGGTCGTGAAAGCTACCGCGGAGATGGGAGCTTCGATGCGAAGCTCGGCGGAATGGAATGGAGGCGTGAAGATGACCGGAGGCGGCAAATAAAATGCGAGAAAATCGAAGAAGAAATGAAGAACAGATCGGAGAGAGGTGGAGGTGTCACCTGGGGATTGGAACTCTTCTGGGAGTTCCAGGTCGTCGCTCGAAGGGCCGGTGGCTCCCTGAGCTCAAGCAGCGGCTCGGTGGAGGAGGGCTGCGACTCGGCGGAGGCCGAGGATCTCACCGGAGAAGACGGACGTCTTCGCTCAATAAAACTCTCAATTCCTGTCACGAAGTTGAAGCTCAGAGCTGGGGGCGTCTCTCACGAGGGGCGGATGGGTGTAACGATGGCCGGAGAGGGAATATTTAAAGGAGGAAGGTCTCAGCTGGAGTGGAGGTGGCGCAAAGTTTATGGAGTTCGTGGGAGAGAGATGGAGGTCGTCGTGGGTGATGGAGTGGTTGTCGAAGATCAGGGATGAGTGGGGGTCATCGTGGTGGTGGCGGCGGTCGTCTGCGGTGGTAGATGCGCTGCCAAGAATAGGAAGGGGGTGCGTGTTCCGCAAGGTCGAGATCGTGGGAGAGAGAGCGATCAGAGGTAGGAGACGAAGTCTCCACCGTTGGATCTTGTGATCCAACGGTGGTGATCGAAGCGGCTGGAGCGGTTGAGATTAGAAGATCAGGGCGTGATCGAAGGCTGTAGATTAGCCACGTGTCAGGCTGAAGAACGCGCGCTAATGGCCGGCCTGGATTAAACGTAAGGGATGATCGAGCGGCCAAGAAAAGAGGCGGAAGCAGCGGCCAAGATGGAAGCTCTGAAGCGCGATCGAAGGGCGCTCAACGCGACACGTGTCAATCTCCTGGCTAGGGCGCTAACGGGCGGTTAGGATGAGAGATGAAGGCTGATCGTGCGGTTAAGAATAGGGAGCGGATTAAACGGCTCAGATCAAAGGATCGATGGCATGATCGAGAGGACTACACTGCGCCACGTGGAGCGATGGGACTAAGGCGAGAACGAATGGTGCAGATGGGGTTCTTAAGATGATCGGATGGTTGCAAATCGAGGCGTGCGTGGAGGCAGCTAAGCCGTTGGATCTAAGTGGGTAATCCAACGGCTGTGGCTGCGGGCGGATGAGGCAAAGGGCATCGGGCTACGTGGCGCAACCAGAGGGCGCCACGTGGCCTGCTGTGATTGGTTGGAAAGAGAATTGAGTGTAGAAAGAGAAGGGGACCGAATTTGGAAAAACTCCAAACATGAAAGTTGTAGATCTTGATGAGATCTACAAGTTTCATGTTGACCAAAGACGGAGATGAGGTCAAGTATGATACAAAAATACAAAGATACATATATGTAGTATACAAAGTAGCCCAAAAACCCAACTTTCTCATACGAGCTCCAAATTGGATGAAATTAGTCTCATTTTAAAGGTCTTTTAGTGTGTAGTATTCTAAGAGTAAGTAGACCTATTTTGGAGTTTGTATGAAGGAGCTATGGGTATTTTATTGTCCAGGGGTCCTAGGGCTTTATTGACTAATTCACAAGGGGGATTTTTGGTTTTCTTCCCTATATTATTAACTAAGGAATACATATTATAAGGAAGAGGTTATTTTAGTAAGTGGATATTTCACAAGGGATTTTGGCTTCTTATTTAAATGCAAATGGACTGCTAAAATGTATGTATTATGTATGTATGCATGAATGTTATTTATGCATTATAAAGGGAAATATGCCTCTATTTACTCGGGAACAAGGCTCTATTTTTGACTTTTGAAGTGATGAATCACAGATTCATCAACCCCCTATACTTAAACCTTGCTCGTCCCCGAGCAACTAAATGAAATGCAGAAGTGAAATGATTTTGGGTTCCATACCAAGGTCATGAACAAAAGTTAAAAATGGAGCTTGACTCGACCTTTGGATTTATTGGGATCTGAGTTTAAGACCTAGCAGACTTCAAGTTCCACAAGTCTTCTATTCAAGACGCCTCAACACACCAGATCAGAACAAGTCTACATACACAAACTCTAATGACCATGAATCTTTCCATGCAGTGTAAGTGATATATGACTCCCCACCTCAGAAGTAACAAAGAAACAACCTCCCCCAACCTGGTATCTCTAATGCCTCGGTCTAGCAACTCTTTTCTCGAGAAGCGGGGTATTCCCTTCTAAGTTCAAGTGCAACCGGCTCAAGAAGAGGGGGAAGAAGTATAGACTTTTGGGAGCTCAGCCAGTGTAGCTAAGTCTCCCGCTGCAAGCTTCATGAGATGTAACATGGGGACCATAAGCTTTTGCTTTACTTGACTACATACACTCCGGTGGGGTTATTAAATTTTCAATCCGACCCACAACTTCTTTGGAGTTCTTTTTGCATTTTTTCCTCATCACAAATGCCTCTGTACAACATATCTACATGGTGCAGCATTTATACAAGAAATTTCCTCTTGAGCCGGTAGACTATCCCTTTTTTGAAGCTTTATTGCAACCCACGGCTTCTGTCTTTAGCCTTCATCACCACTAGACCAAGTTGAGACGCACTTCCTTCACTAGAAGAAGAAGAGAGGTTCCGCCTAAAAGTACTACCCTCATATGCTACCCCAAGCCAAAGGAAACTGCCTCCTCACCACCTCATCCGTGGAGTGCCTTGTGTAAAGTGCTAGTGCAAGTCAAGCCATTGTCTCTAAGAGTCATGCGTGTGTTGTTAAGTACTCTACTCAGGCTCATCAAGATGACATATGAACATAGACTTGCAGACTCAAAGAATTAAGTCACCTAACCTGAAAAATCTTAACTCCAGTTCCTATAAGGTTCCTCAGAAATTAGGTGGATTAAGGTCAAATCAATTCCATCCTCAATAGCTGCTCATAACTTGGTTCAGAACCCACTAGCTTTTCACTTTGCATATGCAAAGTATGCAGATGAGATGTCATGCTATGAAAATGCAAGACACTTTTTTTTTCTTTTTGGATGCAGAGATGGTATGCAAGGGTAAATAAGAAGCCTTTATTCTTGACATTTTCATTTTATGCATTTTTTTAATTTTTACCCACCCCGTACTTATTGCATAATAATAATAAAAAAATACGTGAAAATACGCGAAAGTACGAGCTATGGGTAAAGTATATATGTAATATATACACGCCCCCCTATACTTAGCATGTGCTATGTCCTCAGAGCACGAAAAGCGACTAAAAAGACAGAGCTCGGGCTAAGCGTAGGAGAGCTAAAATTACAAAAATCGTATAGAAGTCTCACCGCCCCCCTATACTTTGGCTTTGGCAGCCTAAGTGTAGAAGAAGATCAAAAAAATGGGGCGGACGAGGGCAAGAGGAGAAATGGATGAGTATACAATGCGGGCATCAGTCCCCCCTATACTTAGGCTCAGGTCAGCCTAAGTATAGGACAGAAGTGAGTATGAGGACTAATGTGGTCTAGAGAATGTACAGTGAACTGACTCAGGTGTCCCCTCCCCCCTATACTTAGGATCTGGTTATCCTAAGTATAGTCCAAGATAGTGATCTAATGAGGCGGGGATGGGTTACTAGAGTCGCGAGGGAGAGAGGATATGATGTAAAAGATGGTATATACAAATGAGTTGGTTTGAATCTTTCGAGATGCTGCGGATGGCTGGAGCTCATTGCTGCAAGGCCTCATACGCGGCTCGAGGTGTATCTGCTGAATCTGTCTCGCGCATGAATACAATCTCCTCAACATGGACTAACTGCTCATTGGATTCGACAAAGTGCTTCAACAACTGTCCATTCACAAGGAATGTCGGTGCGTCATCTGCGAGATCTGAGATCTCGACACATCCACTATCATGCACCGTACGGATGACAAATGGGCCTGTCCACTTGGACTTCAACTTGCCTTGGAAGATCTTCAGCCTAGCATTAAACAACCATACCTTCTGTCCAGGAACAAAGGTCTTTCGTCTGATATATCAATCATGCCAACGCTTCACCTTGTCCTTGTAAATCAAACTGTTGTCGTATGCGCGGTTTCTGACTTCCACAAGCTCATTCAGATCCATGTCTCTCTGTTTCTGTCCTAGGTGCGTGTTCCAATTGACCTTCTTGATTGCCCATTCTGATTTGTGCACTAACTCTGCGGGCAAATGGCATGGCTTTCCGAATACCATTCGGAATGGGGAGGTACCTAACGGTGTCTTGTAAGCTGTCCTATACGCCCAGAGGACTTGATCCAAGATCTGAGACCAGTCCTTCCTGTCCGGGCAGACAAGCTTCTGCAATATGGTTTTCACCTCCCTATTTGACACCTCAGCCATACCATTGGTTTGTGGGTGGTAAGGACTCGCGACACGGTGTTCAATGCCGTAGTCCTTCAGGAGTTTCTTCACCTCCCGATTCACAAAGTGGCTACCCCCGTCTGATATCATCATTTTGGGGATCCCGAACCTAGAGATGATGTGATCTCTAATGAATTTACAGACAGTCCTGCTGTCTGCGGCTCGGGTCAGGATAGCCTCCACCCATCTGGACAGATAGTCTACCGCAAGAAGGATATATTCGAACCCGTGGCTAACGGGGAATGTGCCCATGAAATCGATGCCCCAGGCGTCAAAGCCATCACAAATGATGACTGGCTGCATTGGCATCTCATCCTTTGAACCAACGGTTCCTCCCATTCTCTGGCAAACTGGGCACGACTTCGCGAAGGCGGTGGCATCTCGAAACAGAGTCGGCCAGTAGAAGCCACACTGAAGTACCTTCCATGCGGTCCTCCTCCCGGAGTGGTGTCCTCCTGCCTCTAAGCTGTGGCATAAAGAAAGGACACTCTGGTATTCCTCCTGAGGAATACATCGTCTCCAGACACAATCCGGTCCTTCGAAGAAAAGGATCGGATCCTCCCAATGGTATTGTCTAGCGTCCGACTTCAGTCGGTCGATTTGGCTCTTGGGCCAATCTTCGGGAACTTTCTTGGAGACAAGATAATTCACGATATTGGCGTACCATGGGAGTGAGTCGATAACAAAAATCGACTCGTCAGGGAAGGAGTCTCGAATTGGTGAATCCTCGGAAGTATTAAGATCTTCGAGACGAGAAAGGTGATCGGCTACTACATTCTTCTTTCCAGGTTTATCACGGATGTCCAAATCAAACTCCTGCATAAGTAAAATCCATCGAAGGAGATGCGCTTTCGCGTCCTTCTTCTCCATCAAATACCGTAGTGCCGTGTGGTCAGTGAACACAGTTACCTTGGATCCAATGAGGTGAGATCTGAATTTGTCCAAGGCAAACACTACCGCAAGCATTTCCTTTTCCGTAACTATATAGTTATGCTGAGCGGTATCAAGCACTTTGCTTGCGTAGTGAATTGCAAACGGGACGCCATCTCTTCTTTGTCCCAACACAGCCTCAACAACATAGTCTGAGGCGTCCGTCATAATCTCAAAAGGTAGAGACCAATCTGGGGCTTGTAGGATGGGTGCGTCCATGATCATTCCTTGCAAAAGCTTAAAGGCCTCAAGACATTTGTGATCAACAATAAACTCCATGTCTTTGCCTAAAAGCTCAGTTAGCGGCCGGGCAATCTTAGAAAAATCCTTAATGAATCTTCGATAAAATCCAACATGCCCGAGGAACGACCGCAACTGCTTCACGTTGGTTGGTGGCTGGAGTCGTCTGATCACATCCACCTTGGCAGGGTCAACCTCCATTCCTCTCTTGGAGATGACATGCCCCAACACTATGTCCTCTGTCACCTTGAAGTGACTTTTCTCCCAAGAGAGCACCAGATTAACCTCACAACATCTTTTTAGGACTCGGTCCAGATTCCTAAGACAGGAATCGAAGGAATCGTCGTGGACCGAGAAGTCATCCATGAAGACTTCCAGGAATTCGCCGGCCATTTTGGCGGATACAGCAATCATTCACATTTGGAAAGTACCTGGAGCATTGCATAACCCAAAAGGCATGCGCCTGAAAGCATATGTACCAAAGGGGCATGTGAATGTGGTCTTTTCCTGGTCCTCTGGGGCTATGGCTACTTGATTATAGCCCGAGAACCCATCTAAGAAGCAGAAGAACTCTTTCCCCGCTAGTCGCTCTAAGATCTGATCAATGAATGGTAAGGGGAAATGATCCTTCTTCGTCGCGGCATTCAAGTGTCTGTAATCCACACAGATGCGCCACGACGTGGGTACTCGCGTCGCGATCTCCTCTCCGTCCTCATTGGTGGTCGTCTGAATTCCTGACTTTTTCGGGACAACATGAATTGGGGCCACCCACTTAGAGTCGGAGATTGGGTAAATGAAACCCGTGTCGCACCATTTTTCTATCTCCTTCTTCACGACCTCTCGTAAATTTGGATTCAACCGACGTTGGAATTCACGAGAGGGTTTGGCTTCATTCTCCAAGTAAATATGGTGCGAACACAGAGCAGGATTTATCCCGTGGAGATCGGAAATGCTCCAGCCTATCGCCTTGCGGTTTTTCTCTAAGATCTCTAGCAAGCGAGATTCTTGCTCCTCGGTCAATCGCGAACTGATGATGACCGGAAATTTCTTGTCCTGACCCGCAAGGAAGGCGTATTTTAAGGTTGTGGGTAAGGGTTTGAGCTCAGGAATAGTGTGATCGTCTAAGAAATCTGGCTCAATCTGATCTGGCTCGGTGTTGGAAGTGGCTGGATCGTTCTTTGTGATAGCTGCCACCAAGTTCGGCTCTGGAGTCGGGTCGTCAAAGATCTCCATACAATCGGCAAGCGCCTCGTCCGACTCGTCATCCTCATCTTCCGATTGTCCTAGAGATGTAAGGACTGACATGCCCAACTGGGCCTCTATGTCATCGAAGATGTAGGGCGATGCAGGCTCAGAGCTGTACTCGTTCCTGAGGATCTCGCAGACTGACTTATACACTGGATCATCTTCGGAGGCGATGGACATATCGGTGTTGGCTGGGTTCTGTCTCCATGGCCCAACTAAGTCTACATACTCGCAGTCTGTTCCGGTAGAAGAGTACTCGGTGCTGGATTCTGAATCCGGTCTCTGCCATCTTGTCTGCTTCATTTCAAGTTCCTCATCTCCGCCTGGAGTTTGGAACTGAATTTTCCCGATCTTATAGTCAAATAAGGCCCCTGCTGTTCTGAGGAAGGGCCTACCTAAAATGATCTGGAAATCTCTCCAATTACGAGGGCTCTCCATTTCCAGGACAGTGAAGTCCACCATGTATTTTTGCCCCTCGACTTTGATCACAATGTTCCTTAACTCTCCTTGGGACCTCTTAGTTGATTTGTCAGCAAACTGTAGGAGAGCTCTAGATTTCCTAAGAGGTCCGAGATTATGCCGCTCATAGAGGGCTGTAGGCATCAGATTGATTGAGGAACCATTGTCCAAGAGAGTGCGTGCAAACGCGATGTCATCAACATGACTTACTACATAATGTGCACCCATGTCTCTTCGTTTTCTAGGAAACGAGTTCTTTATTGCACAAGTCATGGCTATTGATAAAACGTGTTTCTCAACACGGCTTTTGGTTTTCCTGCTAACCCTAGTAGGTGTGCATCTCACCTTAAGGTATTTTTGGAATGCAGGGGTCATTTCCACGAACTTGTCAAAGGGGATTGTGACCTTGATGTGTTTATTGCAGAACTCTGCCATTTCAGGGTCATCTTTTTGGATTTTTTGGTTTTCTTCTTTCCACCCTTAAGAGCTCGGGGGAAAGGGATTATTGACTCCAACTCATGTTCGGAAACTGAAAGATTCTCATTAAGATCGGGAACTGAGTTATTTGCATGACTCTGACTCTGAAAGAAACTCGGACTCTGACTCTGAAAAAAACTAGGACTCTGGCTCTGATGAAAATGCTGAGGTGAAATCGGTGCTGCTTCTTCCGCGACTGTTGGACGATCCTCCTCAGATGGAGGTACGGGCTCTTCATCGGTTTCGTCGGACTCCATGCGGATGCGAGAATGCTGCTTTGAGGACTCAGATGTCCTCTTCTTCTGCCGGCGATGGTGGTGGTGCTCCTCCTTTTCTTCCTCCGAGTTCTCCTCAGGTAGAGTCTCGGAGGCTCCTTCCTTCTGTGCCTGTGCCCGATCAGATATGGTCACGGTCCTTCCGCTCCTGAGGGACATATGATTTACATTATCGTACGAAAGGATCTCATGTTCCGATGAATATTTATCTGAATGATATACCTGATCTCGAGGTCGGTTCTGGCCATGGTGTAAGCTGTTCGGGTTGGCCTGAACCTGTGCGGGAATTGGGGTCTTTGGCGCCATCTGTTGGTCCTGGGTACGAGAGACCCGATTGATGTCGGTTCTCATGTCCAGGTAGTCATTCTGCATCTGTTGGACCCTATCAGACAGGGTCTGGATCGCCAAGGTGAGAGACTCCAATTCGGTGGGCTAGGTTGGCTGCTGTGCGGCTGAGGTTCGGTAGTGGCCATGCTGGCCATGCCGATACTGCTGCTGCTGGTGGTACGGTGCTGGGCCCTGCTGATACGTGCGCTGCTGCTGCTGGTACCCTTGTTCTGGCCTGGACTGAAAGCGCTGTGTAGGAACGGGCCTGGTTTCTTGGTAGGCTAGGGATGGGCGGTGTGGTTGATCCTTCCCCATTTCGGCCTGCCTAACAATCGGGTCACGGCTATACCAAAGTCCGTTGATCTCGTACACTTGTGGAGGCTCTTCACATCCCGTCTCCACTTGTGGAGGTGCATGCTGGTTCTGCTGGGTGTAAGTCTGATTCCAGCTACTCTGAGACCCCGGTGTCTGGTCCTGTACAAGATGGACTCGATGTACAGGTACAGGTGGTGCAGAAGGGGTAGGTAGCTTTATCTTAGCTACCTTCTCAGAAAGTTCCTCCACTTGCTTCGGTAGGCGCGAAAGAGACTCCAGTTCCGCGACTCTCTCGTGGATCTGCTCGACCATGGTAAGCTTGTCGGCAATCATCCCCATGCTGGAGATGAGGTCCTCAGTTAGATCCGCTACAGTCCTTCGGGTTGTCTCATTGGATTGGATTGAGGGAGACAACTGATAGGCCCTGGTGGCCTGCGACCTGCCTGTTTCCGTCATCTGCTCCAGGATCTTCCATACAGCGTGCTCGTTTTTGTTCAAATAGCTTCCTCCACATGCGGCACTGACTAACCCCTGCATCTCTGGGGTTAGACCACAGAACAAGGTCTGGACTAAGATCGCCTTTGAAATGCCGTGGCAGGGGCATTTCTGTACTAAATCATTGAACCTATCCCAAGCGTCATGGAAGGGTTCACTGGGTCCTTGGGCGAAGCTGGCGATCTTCGTTCTCATCTGGTTTGTCCTACTGAGAGGGTAGAACTTTTTCAAGAACAGGTCCTTGAACTGCATCCAGGTAGTGCATACCACCCCTAAGTTCTTCAGCCAATGAGCAGCCTTATCTCCTAAGGCAAAAGGGGTGGCCTTCAGTCGAATATAATCTTGGCCAACATTGGGATGGCTAAGATTGTTGCACACCAGCTCGAAGTCACGGAGGAAAGTGTATGGTTCTTCATTTAGGTTTCTGTTGAACTTCGGAAGCAGACTAAGGAAGTGGGGCTTCAGCTCAAATGCCTGGGCGGGAACTGCGGGTGCCAACCAGTTCTGAATCTCGTTCTCCGCCGGGTTATAGGTATCGACCATTGGTCGGTCGATTCCTCCTGCTACTATAATCTGTCCCATCCGTGTCGTGAGATCTGCATTCTTCTGTTCGACTTCGGCGAGGCGAGCAAGAATCTGTCGTATTTGTTCCTCATCCGGTGGTACTTTTGGCGGCATCTCGTCCTCTAGTCCTGGGGGGTAAATAAGATCGGTGTCAGAGGACAAATCAAGGAAGGGATTACCGAGGCGATGATCTTCCTCGATAATCTCGGAGGAGATGAAAGGGTTGGTTTGAGAGTAACCACCCTGAGTATGAGGGAACCAAAACTCAAAAGGGTCATGAGTCCTGCGTGGTCCAAGGTGCGCTTGGACCGATGAAGACGAGTCACTTGGGGGACTTATAGAGAGATCGGTGAATAACGCGTCGAGATCTCCCCAGTTACTCATCTTGATGTGGCGAGAAGAAGATAGGATTTTACTCCTACCTAAAGCAAGCAAAATCAATCAAAAACCCTGGGTTCACACTCAACACAGTGAAGGACTCGAAATCGAGTCCGATTAATCTTGTAATTTTTAAGTGTGATTGTTCAAACAAGATAGCAAGGATTACGCGGCCTATAGGGAAGTCGGCTTAGAGCCGGATGCGTCTTCCCTGTCTATCCTGTCACCTAAGATACCGCCGATCCTCCCTTTTCTTCGCTCCTATCCGGAGTTGGGGACTCAAAGACGTGCCCCTATCTACCTGCAAGCAGGCGGAGGCTGACAAAGCTAGGCCTTGTCGCAGAGTACCGTTGGTTCGCCCCTATCTACCTGCGAAGGCGGAGGCTACTTGGTACTTGTCAATGAGCTTAAAAGTATCCCACTCGTGATATTTGCTAAGATCAGTTGGCTCGTGATATGGAAGGCGGGGATTTGGGCTCTGCCTTAAGGTGTTCACACACACTCAAGTACCCTCACTCAGCCTGAAAATAGGGTCGGGGATTAATCTCCCGCAAACAATTTTCAAATTTTATTCTCTTTTTTTGGTCAATACTGTTTAGCAGTCCCGATTTTAAGTTAAGTTATCACTGATTAAGTCAACCACACAGCACGCCTATCGGACAGTCCCAATTTCCGTTTAATTAAATGTGAAAATCAGAGGGAGAAATCGAGAAAAAGCCGATGCAAGATAAAACAATGATGCTATGCTGAGTTCAGGAGACTTACAGTGATCCCTTCGCTTTTTATGCAGGATGCAGAACATAATTGAAAATTTTATCTAAATGCAAATGCAGGCGATGAAAGCCGCTCCTAGACAGGCAGTTCTATTAGTGTGAAGAACAGTTTAATTTGGCTAAGTACTGCGATCTAAGTGCATCTTTTAAGTGATTTGTGTGATCCTAATGATTACGAGCACAAACAATTCCTAGATTGGCTCAGGGAGCCGCTAATGCAAGCTAAGTTACATTCACCCACACAGCATAGAGGGACACAGTTCCACTATTTTTACACACGCGAGAACCCAAACGGGAACCGCTGGAAATGATGCGAAAAATGTGGAAAATGATTGAAATTTACAAGTTCTCTCAATTCACTCAAAGAATAATGTCGATTCCTTGAAGCGTCTTCGACTCCTCGCGTTCCTCGCATAAAAATAATTTCAATGTTAGAGAGAGAACGACTCGAAAACAATGCAAAACTTTAAAGAACGGAGAAATATTCACAAGAAAAACCGGGGGTCAGACTACCCGAGGAAAGAAAATCAAACACTCAAAAGTTCACCAAAAGTTAACCTAAGCCGTGTCTCCCCGGCAACGGCGCCATTTTGATAGCCGCCCCGCACCCTATGTTAATTCGAGCAAATTAATGTCCAAATTAATGTTAATCGTTCGTTGCAGTCGGATACGAGAGGCTAGTCAAAAACCACTATTAATTAATGTCAAGTTAATTTCAAGCGGCAGATTTTTTTACTTGGTGGAAGTCCAAGGTCAAACTCAGGGAGGCATCTATCTCCTTAGGTCAACTTTTAGTAAAATCCAAGTGTGAGATTTTCGGAGGGAATATTTTTGGTCTTTTTCGATTTTTTATGCAATACACAGCAAAATCAGGCCAAATTAAATGTTAATTCAGAAAGATGGTCAAATTAATTCCAAAAATTATGAAACTTGGCCAGATTATGAACTGGGATGAAATTAAGCTACTCTAATTTTTTTGTAATTTTTAGACTCTAAATGAATTTACTGTGAATTAAATATGCAGACAGGGTGATTTTCACTATTTAATTTTTAATAAATAACAAATCACAATTTCTTCAAGAGATAAAATTATCCTAGATAGCACTAATGATAAGGAATCTAGGAAAATTGACAGATCTTAATTTCAATGTGAAATGAATTTACTAAAATTAAAATGAGAAAATCACTCAACAATTTATTTAGGCCTCGATATGTGTGCAAATGACATGAAATTTTTATGGCATGTTAAGAGTATTGTCCTTAAGCTACTGCGAATTTTTGAGAATTTTTGGAATCATAAAGAATTAACTAAAAATTAAAAGGTGTCACTAGGCAAAATATTCCACAAAGCAACCAATTAATTCATTTAAAATTCCACTGAAATTACAAAATCATGACACGTGGCCCAATAGACAGAGGACAAGTTTCTCATCAAAATGCACTTTTTAAAATTGAAAAATGATGTAAGATGCAATCTAGGGATGCGTGCAAACACAGGGGTGTAAATGCAATACAGGAAAATAAAATACATAAAGTAAATATGCTGACAGGGACGTAAGTGTAATTACCTATTATGATGGGGACTCAAGTGCAATTTCTCCACAAGGCACGTGCTCCTCACGTGGGGTCTGCTTCTCAGGGACCTTTTTGCAAAATTTGAAAGTTCCAGGGGCCTCAGTGTAAATATCCCAAGCCACACGTGCTCCTCACGTGGTCGGCCTAGGATCGGATAGCTGCGGAGGCTCGGGGCTAGGCTCGGAGGCTTCTGGAGGTCTGGAGTGAGGTTCGGGCGATCCGAGCCTAGGCTCGGTGAAGAGGCTCGGATCGAAGCTGCGTGGCAAACTGGGGACCCTCGGATCGAACTTGATCCGATGGATGGCGGTGAAGACACGTGGCGTGACCTCAGGCCGTGAGATCTATGCTGATCCGACGGCTACTGGCTTCGATGGAGCTGCGACGTGGCTGAAGATCCGCCGCTGGATCCGATGAAAGATCAACGGCTGAGAGCTGCTGCGGAGAGGGGACGCATGGCGCACTAGGCTCCATTGGATCTAAGGGATCCAACGACTCCTGTAAATCCCAGCTGAGAAGCTACATGGCTCGCTGGGGTCCGTTCGATCGATGTGATCGAACGACAGCTGTACGTCTCCTCCGATGATCCTCCACCGCCTGCGGAGGAGATGGCGGGGCTCCGACGAAGTCGCCTTTGCTCCGCCCGTCCTTCCTCGTGTCGATGAAGCTCTCCGACTTGTCGGAGATATCCCAGAAGACTCGTGGTGTGGCGGCGAAGATCCCGATGGTCTCAGGCGCGGCGGAGGGCTATCTGAAGTCGATGGCGATGGAGCTCGAAGTCTGCTCCGGCGAACCTCCGTTCAATGAGCATAGGGGTACCTGCAGGTGTTAGAGGCAGAGCCGTAGCTCGTGCGTACACTCGTGAAGGTGTATGGTTGACTGGCGAGGCCTAAGGCGGACGGAGGTGGTCTGGCAAAGGAGCTCCGGCCAAGTGGTGAAGCTGGAGATCGAGGTACGGTGATGTGTGTCGTCGGAGGTCGTGAAAGCTACCGCGGAGATGGGAGCTTCGATGCGAAGCTCGGCGGAATGGAATGGAGGCGTGAAGATGACCGGAGGCGGCAAATAAAATGCGAGAAAATCGAAGAAGAAATGAAGAACAGATCGGAGAGAGGTGGAGGTGTCACCTGGGGATTGGAACTCTTCTGGGAGTTCCAGGTCGTCGCTCGAAGGGCCGGTGGCTCCCTGAGCTCAAGCAGCGGCTCGATGGAGGAGGGCTGCGACTCGGCGGAGGCCGAGGATCTCGCCGGAGAAGACGGACGTCTTCGCTCAATAAAACTCTCAATTCCTGTCACGAAGTTGAAGCTCAGAGCTCGGGGCGTCTCTCACGAGGGACGGATGGGTGTAACGATGGCCGGAGAGGGAATATTTAAAGGAGGAAGGTCTCAGCTGGAGTGGAGGTGGCGCAAAGTTTATGGAGTTCGTGGGAGAGAGCTGGAGGTTGTCGTGGGTGATGGAGTGGTTGTCGAAGATCAGGGATGAGTGGGGGTCATCGTGGTGTTGGCGGCGGTCGTCTGCGGTGGTAGATGCGCTGCCAAGAATAGGAAGGGGTGCGTGTTCCGCAAGGTCGAGATCGTGGGAGAGAGAGCGATCGGAGGTAGGAGACGAAGTCTCCACCGTTGGATCTTGTGATCCAACGGTGGTGATCGAAGCGGCTGGAGCGGTTGAGATTAGAAGATCAGGGCGTGATCGAAGGCTGTAGATTAGCCACGTGTCGGGCTGAAGCGCGCGCGCTAATGGCCGGCCTGGATTAAACGTAAGGGATGATCGAGCGGCCAAGAAAAGAGGCGGAAGCAGCGGCCAAGATGGAAGCTCTGAAGCGCGATCGAAGGGCGCTCAACGCGACACGTGTCAATCTCCTGGCTAGGGCGCTAACGAGCGGTTAGGATGAGAGATGAAGGCTGATCGTGCGGTTAAGAATAGGGAGCGGATTAAACGGCTCAGATCAAAGGATCGATGGCATGATCGAGCGGACTACACTGCGCCACGTGGAGTGATGGGACTAAGGCGAGAACGAATGGTGCAGATGGGGTTCTTAAGATGATCGGATGGTTGCAAATCGAGGCGCGCGTGGAGGCAGCTAAGCCGTTGGATCTAAGTGGGTAATCCAACGGCTGTGGCTGCGGGCGGATGAGGCAAAGGGCATCGGGCTACGTGGCGCAACCAGAGGGCGCCACGTGGCCTGCTGTGATTGGTTGGAAAGAGAATTGAGTGTAGAAAGAGAAGGGGACCGAATTTGGAAAAACTCCAAACATGAAAGTTGTAGATCTTGATGAGATCTACAAGTTTCATGTTGACCAAAGACGGAGATGAGGTCAAGTATGATACAAAAAATACAAAGATACATATATGTAGTATACAAAGTAGCCCAAAAACCCAACTTTCTCATACGAGCTCCAAATTGGATGAAATTAGTCTCATTTTAAAGGTCTTTTAATGTGTAGTATTCTAAGAGTAAGTAGACCTATTTTGGAGTTTGTATGAAGGAGCTATGGGTATTTTATTGTCCAGGGGTCCTAGGGCTTTATTGACTAATTCACAAGGGGGATTTTTTGTTTTCTTCCCTATATTATTAACTGAGGAATACATATTATAAGGAAGAGGTTATTTTAGTAAGTGGATATTTCACAAGGGATTTTGGCTTCTTATTTAAATGCAAATGGGTTGCTAAAATGTATGTATTATGTATGTATGCATGAATGCTATTTATGCATTATAAAGGGAAATATGCCTCTATTTACTCGGGAACAAGGCTCTATTTTTGACTTTTGAAGTGATGAATCACAGATTCATCACCCCCACCCCATTTTCTCCATTTTTATTTTTTTTGAAAATTTCTTCCATGAATATTCATCGCTATATCCCTATATTATGCTATTAAAATTTCGTGCGAAACAGAGACTCCTAAGGCCTCCATCCAGACAGTCATTTTTTAACGGTAACATGATTTTTTAAATCGACCCCGTTTGGATGGAGGTCGTAGGAGTCTCTGCTTCGCATGAAATTTTAATAGCATAATATAGGGATTTAATAATGAATTTACACGGTTTTAGATTTTAAAAAAAAATAAAAAAGTTATGTCAAAAAGGGGCGGGGGGAGCTAAGTTAGCTCCCCCTAGGGGGCATACACATTTTACCCATATATATATATATATATATATATATATATATATATATATATATAATGGGGCTCCCCCTGCGCTATTTTCGGCGTTTTTTTCCAAAAAATATCGCGATGTATATTCATTCCTATATCCCTCCTATGTCATTCGGATTTCATCAGAAACAGAGACACCTATGGCCTCCATCCATACAATCATTTTTTAACGATAACATGATTTTTTAAATCGACACCATCTCGATGGAGGCCGTAGGAGTCTCTATTTCTGACGAAATTCGAATGGCATATAGGAGGGATATAGGGATGAATATACATGGTGATATTTTTCAAAAAAAATAAAAAAACGCCGAAATAAGGGGACGGAGCAGCCAATAAGCTCCATGAAATCCATATATATATATATATATATAGGAAAATGGGGCTGCCCCCTAGGGGGAGCTAACTTAGCTCCCCCGCCCTATTTTCCTCAATTTTTTTTATTTTTTTTGAAAATTTTTTCCGTGAATATTCATCACTATATCCCTACATTATGTCATAAAAATTTCGTGTGAAACAGAGACTCCTACGGCCTCCATCCAGACAGTCATTTTTTTAACGGTAACAGGATTTTTTAAATCGACCCCGTTTGGATGGAGGTCGTACGAGTCTCTGTTTCGAATGAAATTTGAATGACATAATATAGGGATTTAATAATGAATTTACATGGTTTTAGATTTCAAAAAAAAATAAAAAAAAATTTGTGAAAAAATGGCGGGGGGAGCTAAGTTAGCTCCCCCTAGGGGGCATACACATTTTACCCATATATATATATATATATATATATATATATATATATATATATATAAAGGGATTTACTCCATGGAGTAGGTAACTTACCTACTCCATTTTCTTGTTTTCCACTTTTTTTGAAAAATACTTCCACAGAAACAGAGATACCTATGACCTCAATGCAGAACAGGCGGATTACAACAATCTTTAAACTGTTAAAATTACATGTTTTAGATGGAAGACATAGGAGTATCTGTATCTATTCGAATAACATATTATATATATATATAGGTAAAATGGGGCTGCCCCCAGGGAGTAGCCAACTTGACTACTCCCACCCCTATTTTTCCCTCATTTTTTTTATTTTTTTAGAAAATAAAAATTTGTATATTCATCACTATATCCCTCTCACATTCTATTAAAATTTCGTCAGAAACAGAGACTCCTAAGCCCTCCATCCAGACGTCATTTTTTTAACGGTCGCAGGATTTTTTAAATCGACCATGTTTGGATGGAGGCCATAGGAGTCTCTGTTTCTGACGAAAATTTAATAGAATGTGAGAGGGATATAATGATGAATATACAAATTTTTATTTTCCAAAAAAATAAAAAAATGAGGGAAAAATTAGGGGCGGGAGTAGCCAATCCCTGGGGGCAGCCCCATTTACCTCTCTCTCTCTCTCTCTCTCTCTCTCTCTCTCTCTCTATATATATATATATATATATATATATATGAGAATAATGGGGCTGCCCCTTGCGGGCAGCCAAGAATGGCTGCCCCCGCGCCGTTTCGGCGTGTTTTTTATTTTTTTTGAAAAATCTCGCCGTGTAAATTCATCCCTATATCCCTCCTATATGTCATTCGAATTTCGTCAGAAACAGAGGTTCCTACGGCCTCCATCGAGATGGTGTCGATTTAAAAAATCCTGTTACCGTTAAAAAATGTCTGTCTCGATGGAGGCCGTAGGAGCCTCTGTTTCTGACGAAATTCGAATGACATATAGGAGGGATATAGGGATGAATATACATGGCGATATTTTTCAAAAAAAAAATAATAAACGCGCCGAAACGGCGCGGGGGCAGCCATCTTGGCTGCCCGCAAGGGGCAGCCCCATTAATCTCTCTCTCTCTCTCTCTCTCTCTCTCTCTCTCTATATATATATATATATATATATATAGGGATAAATGGGGCTGCCCCCTGGGGGGAGCTAACTTAGCTCCTCCCGCCCCATTTTCACCAATTTTTTTATTTTTTTTGAAAATTTCTTCCATGAATATTCATCACTATATCCCTATATTATGCTATTCAAATTTCGTGCGAAATAGAGACTCCTACGACCTCCATCCAGACAGTCATTTTTTAACGGTAACAAGATTTTTTAAATCGACCCCGTTTGGATGGAGGTCAGAGTCTTTGTTTCGCATGAAATTTGAATGACATAATTTAAGGATTTAGTAATGAATTTACACGGTTTTAGATTTCAAAAAAAAATAAAAAAATTTGTGAAAAAGGGGCGGGGGGGCTAAGTTAACTCCCCCTAGGGGGCATACACATTTTCCCCATATATATATATGGGTTAAATGGGGCTGCTCTTGGCTACTCCCACCCATATTTTTCCCTCATTTTTTATTTCTTTGGAAAATAAAAATTTGTAAATTCATCATTATATCCCTTTAACATTAAATTTCGTTAGAAACAGAGATTCCTAAGGCCTCCATCCAAACAGGGTCGATTTAAAAAATCCTACGATCGTTAAAAAAAATGACGTCTGGATGGAGGGCCTAGGAATCTCTGTTTCTGACGAAATTTTAATAGAATGTTAGAGGGATATAGTGATGAATATACAAATTTTTATTTTCCAAAAAAATAAAAAATAAGGGAAAATAGGGGTGGGAGTAGCCAAGTTGGCTACTCCCAGGGGCAACCCCATTTTACTCTATATATATACATATGAATTTACATGGTGAAAATGTTCAAAAAAATAAAAAATATGGGGAAAAAACGGGACAGAACAACCATGTTGGCTGCCTGTAAGGTACAACCTCATTTTTTCCTTTTTTTTTCAAAGGTCGAGAAGTTAATTTAGTTTCGTGGGTAAAAATCCCAATTTCAAAATGCAAAAATAATAAGTCTATAGAAAGAAAATAAATGCTCCGCCTAACCAATAAATGGGAAAAGTCAAAAGTTGGATCCATTTGGGGGTTCTCAATGTCCCCCAAGGCTAAAGCAATGTGTTTGCATCATAACCCAATAGCTGTCCTCAATCTACAAAAGCGCCAACCATGATCGCAAGGCACCTCCCTCCCAGTGTCCAGTTGATGGCTTCCCAGGACGCCACCTCCTTCCTCCATCAAACAGAAGCAGCATCGTTCCGCTCTCACCTGCTCCCCCAGATGCATTCATGCAGCTACGAACAGAAAAGGTACTATCATCTGCTTGTTTTAGTTGGATCTCTTTTGATGTGTTAATCTTATGATCACAGAGAGGTGATGGAAGGGGTGGACGATGATGGGTTTAGAACCGTGGAGTGCTTGAGAGGAAGGTTGCTGGCAGAGAGAGTGGCTTCGAAGGCTGCCAAGGAGGAAGCAGAACACATGTCCGATAGGGTTTGCTCCAGTTCCTTCTTTTAATGCCTGTAAATTAAAATTTAAAAAAAAAGATCACACTTTTCTAATGAGATATTCTATGATATAAGGCTGGTAAATCTCAAAATCTAATCTTGAACTAATATGACTTCCCCCATGCTATGAAGTTGGCTAAGTTCAGAATGTGATCTTGATGAAGTGTGTGAATAGATCTGTATGTTCGACAGCTGCTGAAGCTCGAGAGGCTTCTGGCATCGGAGATCAAATGCAGAAACAAGGCCGAGAGGCGGCTGAAACGCGCAATGAAGAAGCTGGAGTCTCTGAGGCTGGTTGCTGGGATCCCCAATCTTTCGAGAGTCTCTTCTGAAGAAATCTTAGGTGGGAATTCGGAGATTCAATCCCGCGCGTCCTCGCTCGGTTCGTCACCGCAAGAAAAGCCGGAGAGAGATCAGCATTTAAGTGATTCCAAGCGGAAGATTGATGGGGGACAAGAGGAGGAAGGTGCGGCTTCTTCATCAGATTCTGCTCGGCCATCAATGTCTGGAAACAGGAGCTGCAGCTCAGTGGGGACTGCTCTTTCAGTTAATAATAAAGGCAGTAGGTATGCTCTCATTGATTCTAGAAATTATTTTTAATTCAAAATAAATAACGCTAAGACCAACATTAATATAAATTTAGCTCAAAAGATCTGGATTTGAGTCTTACAAACTGCATTGCTTGAGAGATAGTTTCATAGTTTGTGAGCTCCACTAGTATTTTCAGATAATAAGATATCTCATTAATATTCAGATAATAATTGATTTCAGATAAAGATAATAACCAGTTGATGGGAAAAAAAACAGAAATGATGCAGAAATTGGTTCATAGAGTTCAGCTTTTACGTTCGAAATTTGAACTATTTAGAATCTGATTTACAGATAGACATTCAGCCTGCTTGCTCCTCTTCAAATAGGATCGTCTGCTGTGTCATGGGCTGCAGCAGACTCTGCTTGAGGCCTCGGAGCTGCTCCATCTTGATCGAGCTGTTCCCACAAATTCGTATAATCCGGACCCATAAAAAGTATAAATTCGTGGGAACCGCTCGAGCGGCTCCCGAGCCTACAGCAGTCTGTTGCAGCCCATGGCACAGGAGACGATCCTATCTCGCTCCTCTTCTATCTGAAAGACGAACTGCATTTGCCACCTACTTTAAAGTTGCGGATTTCTTTTACTCAAAATCGAAGTACCTGTAGTCTGTCGAAATTCAAACTTCCAGATCTTTAATTTTCAAAATATTTCTCTGCTGCGTTCTATCATAGATTCATGTTAAGACCAGTTTTCGGTCCGCGCCAGCATGGTTATTTTTCGAAACGAAATAGATTCAGAATTTACAGCGATGGATCGATTGTAAACATATATTTCAAACTGTAAATATTGTGCTTCTGTGCAACTAAATACTTTTACTATTGAAATTTTAAATTACTTTTAGATCCTCAGGGGTCTGATTAAGTCACTGCGATGATCATTCTCTGATCCTGCAGACCATTTTCGACGAGCTCTGCAGATCAGGATGAATGTGCACGTTCAGACAAATACGTGAATGATGATTCACTGGCATTGGTTCCAGCAAACATGTGGCTCGTCTCTGAAGATGAGAAGCCGAGAACTGCCGCAAAGAGCGATCCTGGAAACCCCCTACTTGAGGCCAGAAAATCTGGCAGCTCAAACATCAGCACAACTCAGATGGACAGTAACGTCTACGATGTGCTTGTCGCCCTGCAGCGAGCGAAGGAGCAACTCCGCAGCTCTTTACACCACAGCACGGGTTCTTCGAACCCTCAACGAGCCTCTCTGCAATGGTGCATGAGCAGGCAAGATCGGTTCATCCCAGCGGTGACAGAGTAACATGTCGAATTGGAAGGCTTTGAAATGAACTAGAGTGAGTCGGGAATCGTGTTTGCTGCGGGTGGTTACCTATGATTCATCAGATGTCCCCGCATTCTTGTGCATCTATAGATGAGGGCAATAGATGTGGCTTTCTACTTGTGATATGTTGATTTCATCCTAGAAAAAGCGTCTTGGCATCGACGGATCGCAAGGGTTCACGCCTCGACGGTCGGATACAAATAGGTGTCAATGCATTTTTATCCATTTTAAAATATGAAAAAAATGCATATATAATTATTGACAAATACAAAAAATATGTTATCATATCCTTTAAAAACCGATATAAATGTAAAACGGATACAAATCATACACATATAATAGAAATACTTTGTGGATTGAATTAAATATACATGATCATTTACACAAGTAATAAGTTTATTAGGTATATTTATTTTACAATAGTTATATTAATGATGGTGGATGAACTGCAAAACTTGTTATACAAGGCTATAAACAAATCTACAACTATATTTATATATTAAAATAAATATACAAATACGAATGACAATGCCAAAGCGATACGTATCCATATCCATTTTAAAATGGGTAAGAATGCAAATGTTGAGATTTATATAAAAACGAAGACAATAGCAAATCGAATACAGATACATCTCCATACTCCCTTAATAATAGCATGCATGCACAATCAACACAAGCAAAAATCGTTGAAGCGAAAAAACAAGCACAATACACTACATATAGCGGCTTAATAATGTGCCTACTCCACTGCTATTGTCGAACTTTTCGCGAAAATAGTATGGGAGTACAATGAGCAGTGGCCCTCAAGGGCGTCTTAAATACATAGGGTTAGGGCTACATGGTTACAATAAAATTACCAATATATCCCATCAGTGTATATCGAAAATCTGCCCATCGAAGTTGATCCCACATACACAGCCTTCACAGGAGAAAATCCAAAAAAGAGACACTAAGCAGCACAAGCAGATCTTACCAACTTGGCACATAGTATGCCCACGCATGAGTGTTCATACCATCGATGCACCAACTACAAGGTGTAGAAAATCGATTAGATTCACACAAGATGTGGGACTAAATCAATATCAATTGCAGATAGATCTCGCGAGAAGATAAGTTTAACTAGCAACTTTATAGGTTTAACACCAACTGACATGATTGAACAAGTTTTGGAAAGCACAAGTTATGGTTTACAGTTGGTTCTATGTTGCTCTGGAGATGCGCAATTGAGCAGTCGCCGAGGCAAAAGTAAATAGATTGCACTTCCTACAATAACCATGCATCGCCGATAGAATTCCATACAGGAACATTGGCACTTTTTTCACCATGATACAATATCTCTGAATGCATTGTACAATAGCAGGTATGGATCATACAGCTCACCAAATGGAATCTGAACACTAAAGGCAAGAAGTTTTGTCGTAGACGTCTGGTCTTCTATGCTGCAATAGAATCAAGGTGTGATGAAGAAGGTTTATATAAAAGAGGAGAAAGATGGGATAATTACCTCATGTATTGGCATTCTTTCTCGAACCGTATCGAGCACTGATAGATCAATATCAACAGTAGCTACCCCAGTAGATAACCGATCTAAATACAGATAATTGATCTGGTGAGTCAGCTGTCGAAAAAATGTATAAAGCAGTAATCGAAATGTTTTATATTTTAGCCCATACAAAAGGCAGGCACAAGGATTTGAACTAGTATGTGATGTTTTTTTTTAAATCAAAATTGATATTCGCCGCCTTGATGATACTTGCAAGGAATCCACTGTCACATGTAAAATTGCCCCAAGAGATATCAAGAAAATAAAATTTTACCTAAGAACAAGTGTACTGTGAATTCCAACCTTCTCTTCGTTAAAATAAAAAAAAGAAACCGATTTAACAAGGTCATTCTAACCATTCAATAAGATGTATTCTAAAGACCTCAACAAAAGTAGTTGAGAATTACTCCGACTTAGACTTGTGTATTCTGAGCAGTTGCATCAGAAATCAAATCAGACCTGAACCCAAGTAGTTGTAAGGCTAGATTTCCTCGATTAGATTTCAGATTAGGCCAAAATGAGCACAATAATATTGGTGGTACACACTTGAAAGGAGGGAAATTCATCCAGGAGGTATATTTCGAAACATATTGGCTCTATATACGGTCACCAATATCTTTTTGTTATGTACCGTATGTAAGCCACCTTCAAGAGGCGGCTCTCATTGGTATGTAACACAAAAACTCTAAGGGCAAAGCCGCCTCTTGAAGAGGCTGCTTTGGTTTTAGCCAAAACCGCATCTTCAAGAGGCGTCTCTCACAGGTATGTAACACATGAAAACTTAAAGGGCAATGCCGCCTCTTGAAGAGGCGGCTTACCTACGGTACATGACAAAAAAATTGGCGATTGTATAGGACTAATATGCTTCGAAACATACCTCATGGAGGAATTTTGCAGTTTCGTCCACGACCAAACATAACTTATCAATTTACAGTTTCGCAACCCACTTAATAATCATCCACAAAGCATTCTATAAAAGGAAACTCAATCATACCACATTGAATCTATTTTGCACAGGCTTGCCTTGGAATTTGTGAAATTGGCTACTTAGGTTTAGGGGTGCTAATCGAATCGAATACATTCGAATTCACCATGATTCTGATTCAATTCATTATAAAAATTTCGAATTCGAACTCGAATCGAATTTCAAACGAATTTACTAACTTAAATTCAGATTCAATTCATTTTGAGTTTCGTATATTCAAATTTGATTCATTTTATTTCAAATTTGAATGTTAATTGATGTTTTAGAGGTTATATAAGTAACATTATATGAATAATTATATAATATCAATGTTTTATTGTAAAATTCTAATTTTGAAAGTATATTACTGAGATAAGTTGAAAAACAATAAAATCAAGGAAAATGTCAAACCAATACAATACATTGGATAAAAGTATCTAATTTTTACGATTATTATGTGTTTTTTACAATCTAATATACCTTTTCTATGATGAAGGAATGTATGCATACAATATAATTATATGAGCCTATCAAAGATATAGAATATCATTACGAAAAAGCTAAATAATATAATTACCATTGCATGTTAAAGCAAGATAAGATCAAACTTTATATAAAAAGTCCATTCAAATTAGTATTATTATTTAAAATAGCGAGAATTGTAAAAGATAACGTAGAAAGATAAAACCTCTTCATTGAGCGTGAATATCTTCTATCAAAAAATTAAGCCACGAAAATGAAATATATGATTTTTTATGCATAAAGGAATAACTTACATTATGGTGAGAAGGACATGTATATTACTCATGTGATGACAAATTTCGCCTCGACAATGATATTCATCATGGATTGCCATGCAAGGACAATCAAAACAACAACAAAGTAAAGGAGATATATCTAGATAAATTTTGAATCACGATAAATGTTAAGGAGGAATTCAAAGTAGCAAAACATCATTTTCACGTGCTAGGAGAAAGGTCACCATAATCTATCATGGGTTTTTAGGAACTTTGGTAGATAATGAAAGGGGAATGAAAAAGACAATATAAGGGATGAGAGAACATGAAAATAAATGTGTGGATGGGGATTTAGAATACAATATTAGACATTAAAATTTTCCTATTAGTTATAATTAATATTTTTCACTCTTTTTTATAGTCAATAATTAGTATTTAAATAATAGGATTATACATACATATATGCATATAAATTGGATATAGCTTAGAGTGCTTTGTATCCTCTTAATGCCTCAAATTTTTTGAATATCATGCTAAGAATGATTATTGATTGCACTTATACAAAGTAATAAGAAGTAAAGATATAAACTTAAATGTTTTTTATAGTGATGCATGAATGACACACATCTCTATTTCATAACATATTTTGCAGTCAAACCACTTGAACTTAGTTATAAAGAGGAAAGGAAAGAGATTAGATCTCATGGGGGGGGGGGGGGGGGGGGGCTAATGTTGCATATACACGTCATACATTCACAAGTCATATCGGTGTAGCGTAGGAGTATGGAAATCATAGCGGTTAATGCTTCACATGATAAATCATATCACTAGATCCTAGATATGATTAGAAGTTTAAAATTAACCACTTAATCACTGTAGTAAGTTGGTTTGAGAGTATCTTTAATTGCTTGGACATGTTATACCTAGTGATATAATGGAAATGCTAAATCTTTCTATGTAAACTAAATGTAGTAACTTTTTTAATACATATTCATATACTCCTTTTTTGCATCTATTTACTTATACATGTCAATCTTTTGATGTAATTATGCTATAATTCCTTATACAGGAATATTAAAAAAAGATCATAATCAACCAAGAGTAGTTGTTACATGTATGTATGTAAATATGTATGTATTATATGCATGTATATGTATGTACTATGTGTGTATATATATAAATACACGGACACACATATACATATATGTACGTATGCATATAAATACCGAATCGAACCGAATTATTATCGAATGAATTCAAGTTAATTCAAATTCGATTCATTTGGGAATCGAATCCACAAGTGAAATTGAAATTCAATTTATTTGATTTCGAATCGAACTTTTTACGAATTTTTATCGGACGAATCCTAATCGAATTCAAATGATTCAGTTCAATTAGCAGCCCTATACCAATGCAAGGTTCTCCTTCATGTGCAAGAAGTCTCTAAACATAAAACTATTAACCTATGCAAACAAATCCTGACAAATGGTGAATTTTGATTGAAAAAACTTGGAAAAGAAACATCAGAGCAACTGTAATGTGAAACTAAAGTGCCCCCCCTTCAATGTTTAATAATTCTCGTTATGTTATGCGTATGAAACTCATTGCATGTAGGCAACCATAACCCAAAGAAGGAAGAAGAAACTACAGGAAGCAGAGAATCCTCACCAGGCAGCCTGCAAATAACTGTCCCCCAAGGATCAATGATAATTGAATCGCCATAGCTTTCGCGTTTATCATTGTGCTTTCCAGCTTGAGCAGCAGCTATAACCTATTAATAATGGTTAAATTATTCAAATGCGATGAAAACTGGATGAAAGAATCCAATCATATACTAATTTGACATCTGCACCATCTAAAATAAGGCCATACAAGGCTATCATAAGATAATCTATGCGTGAGGATAAAAATAAAGACACCACGGAAGAGGGCAACATTACTTCACCCTACACTTCTTCCACCATCCCTCTTTCCTCCAACTCTTCGTTATTGCCCCATTTTTCGTTAATTTCCATCACAACCCCATTTGTTGGCGGTTTTGCATGATCTTACACGATTGATTCTGAATGAACACTTAAAGGTGTATACAGGGGAGGTAATGGGGCCTATGAATTGCAAGAGTTGCATGATTAATAACCAGCCGTTGCATCTTGTTTTAGTAGTTTTATTAAGGGTTCTTGTTCCCTAATGTTATAGTTATGTATTAAGTTGGATGACAACTTGTACCTTAAATTGGAGGGATAAATCCTCTCCAAAATCCAATTATTACTCACTTATTTAGTCTACCATATTGCTTAGAAATGGGACTCGGGAGGGTTGAGGGGTGTTCGTATAGACTCTCATTCGACTTTTAAACCTTGAGAAGAATATTACGAATATCCAGTCCCATGTGATCCCTTCTCCCAAGGAGAGCGATCAAGCTGGCCATTTTCATACCACGTAAGTATGGTGTTCATGTTAGCAGCAGATGCATGTATTCAATTCCTACATGGTACCAAAGACGGAAGGATTAAGGGTTTCTTGCTCTTGACCTTGACATTTTGATTTAATTTATTTCCTGAAGTCAATGCAAAAGATCACGCAGAATAAAAAGTCCCAAAACAAATCATTTTAGAATAATATTAAGATGGAAGAAAGGTGGTTAAAATGAGCAATAAATAGAGTAAAACAAGGAATTTAATATGAATTGTGCCTTTGTAAGAAATAAATCTCAAAAAGACAACTTTCCAAGCGCTCCATTTCGCATTTGTAAATGAAAAATTATATATATCATCACAAGTTAGAATTGGTAAAAAAAAGAGCAGGTAGAATCGGTAAATTGTAACTAATGGACCCAATTGCTTGAATGGCTTACATAACATTGGGTCTCGATTGCTCTTGCACGGAGAAGAACCTCCCAATGTGCCTCTCCAGTGATTTTTGTAAAAGCTGAGGGCACTAACAGAACCTTGAAGTCACAAACAAAGAAAGAGATGTCTTCACGAGCATACAGGACAGATGGATGTATACAATAAATTGTGAGTTGAGCTCCTAATATGTTTATAGGCGTACTTCTGCTTGGCGCTGAAATCTTAGGCGCTGATAAAGTTCAGGAAATCTCAGATCATAGCAAACAGTTACACCAAGCCGACCAATGGGACTATCTTGTATGACAATGTCCGCCCCTGCAGATGTGGAGGCAGTCAACTACAACCATGAGTCCAAAAACTTGCAAGGAATAGCATAATACTGTAAATCCACAATAAAGGCATGCAAGATCGAGGATAGAAATGACAAAACAGAACAGGCCGATTCCAGAATGTAAAATGCTCCTGCAAGTGTTATCTGTCAAGACGGGTGGCACAACTAGAGTATATTTTGTAGTGAGATTTCTGTACTTTTGGCAGGAAAGGGGGGTGTTGGAGATGAGGCAAATGAGTACTATCCTGGAACTTTGAATAGCTCTTTGGACTGGTGATCAACCAGTCCTAATCTACCTTTGTGCCTTTTATCCTTTCAGACGCAGAAATTGAGTGTGCACCTACCATCTTGACCGGTTGACCCCACGTGGTAGTCAACCAATCATTTACTTGGGATTTCCAGTGGTAAGTTGCAAAGTTCTAAGTGGATTCCAGACACCGAGAGCCTTGAGAGGAAGCTATCTGGTTGGAAGGCTTCTTGTCTCTCTAGAGGTGGCAGATATGTGCTCTCGAAGGCTGCTTTAGCGATATTCCAGTCTTTTTTATCTCCATATGCATCCTTCCTATGGGAATCCGCCACCATCTTGAAAACTGCACGGAAAGATTTTTCTAAAGTTCCTCCAACCATGGTTTTTTAAAAAAAACACGCCTCGAGGTGCTGGCCGTTGAGGCGTACGTCTCGAGGCAGTTTTATAAGAAAACTGCATTAAGGTGCCCGCCTCAAGCAGCCTAGGTGAGGCGTGCGCCTCAAGGTGTTGAGGCAGTCCTCGAGGTGCCGAGGCATTGAGTGTTTGGTACTTATTTTTTATATTTTATATATTATTTTTTATGATATGTTTAGTGTAATATTAATTATTAACAATTTAATTTGCTATATACTCATATATATTTACTCTATATCCAAAAAATGTGTGTTGGTCATATAAATTCATTTTGGGGGTGGGGGGCGGTGCATACAACTGTTCTTTAACCGTAGGATTTGAAGTATTATATATATATATATATATACACATGTTAGTCATATAACATATATAATACAACATAACATATTGTATTTGTATATGTTAATAATATATGTTAGTCACATAATTTTGCTTCACCCATGCACATAAAGGTAGGTATTGTATATCGACAAGAACTTTACCCCGCCAACGTTAATGGAGGTCATAATAAGCTTTGCGTTGTATATGGATGACAATACGAGTTAGAATTCAAACCAAATCATACAGAGAATATTATGTATTCTCATGTTCATAACATATTATGGTGAATATGTTGGGGGATACATAAATTTATGATTTTATAAAAACATATAATTATTGTTAATTGCATTTATGTATATTTTCCTATATAAGTCGAGGCTTATGCCACGCCCCATCAAGGGAAAACCACCTCACGTTTTTTAAAACTATGCTTTCAACGATGATGCCAAAAGGTTGCACCTTGTAAACTGGAATATTATCGTACTATCCAGTCTACCCCCTTGATAATGGTGGTCTAGGGGCTGCAAATTGGAGGAAATGAATAAAGCCCCCTTCTTCAAGTGGGCGGCAAGGTTGTGGGGAAATGGACAGGGTGTAGCTTCTCGTCTTATGCGTGTTATTTAAGACATTCATGCACGCCCATCTATTCCCCAACAGACTCAACAGTCACCTATGGTACTTTGGAAAGGGATTTGTTTGTGATGCATGAGATCCCACGCATGTGCACCCTACGATGGGGGTGATGGTGCCTCTTTTAGCTTGTGGACGGATGATTAATAAACAACGGAGGGAACCCTAAGCAGCATGTTCCACATCCCTTCGTCTTCTCCATGAACTGCAATGAGGCAGTGCATGATGAGTGCAAAGTTCGGGAAGCAATATGCGTATGTGTTCGGACAAGTCACAGAATAGTGATTAAGCAGTATGCGGTGGCAAATGCATGGTATATGCAGCTCTACATTGTTTTTTAATTTTTAGTTTAAATAAATAAATGTCTACAAAAGTCACTACACTTGAACTAAATTTATGAATAAATGTGGCCTAATATATCTTTAATAAAAAACAATTAGAATACAACATCGGGTGAGTAACAAACTATGAATTCCAAAATAAACATCTACTCCTAAAGTTAACAAGAAATAGACCATTTTAGGGTAACAAAATATGAGTTCCAAAATATGAAGTACGTAAGTAACAAAGTTAGATGCTTCCTTTTGTTTAAATTTTAGTCACGCAACTAATAAAGTTGATTTAACATAAATGTTTAAAAATAAAATCGCAACAACCTAAATATGTTTTCCAACTTTAGGGTTATCGGAGGAGGAGGAGCTTCACACGCAGGAGGAGCTTCGTATGGAGGAGGAGCTTCGTGCAAGGGACTTTGCGCAGAATTGTGCGACAGAGGAGATTCGCACCGACAGAAGAGCTTGGAGGCGGAAGTGGGGTATCACTCGGGAAAAAGAATGGTATCGAGAGATTGAGTTTCCATAGTGGGTTTCACGTACGATAGATTAAGGAGTATCAGGAGAGGGGTTTTGGAGATGGGTATTCAGATCTTGAAAATCTGAGAGGCTATTCGGATCTAAGCCCTAAGAGGGCTCTCAACCCGATTAAGCAGCCCGAATAGGTGCAAACGACGCATATAGCACCGCATCATGTATATGGCTCGCCAAAGGTGTCGCATAGGCATATGCAACCGCACGGACCGATTTCGTAAACACCGGATGTGTGAACTGACAACCAATAGATTGCATACTTTACTTCGGGTTTCCCTTATCAACATCTTGTAAACTGTATTCAACTCATTGGTTTACCACCTAGATTTGCAGGCCTATCTATGGGTCATGATTACTGGCAACCAGTGGATTGCAACCTTTACTTTGGGTTTTCGTGATCAACATCTTGTAAAGTGTATTCAACTCATTAGTTTACCACCCACATTTACGGGCCTATCTATGGGTCATGATTACTGGTTATGGTGTGGTGACCAGTTTTCTGCCAGAAAGGCTTATTGCAAGGTTCAGGAAAGCGGTATGCGTATGTGTTCGGACAGGTCACCGAATACTGAATAAGCGGTATACATGGGAATATGCGGGGTATATGCGGTTCTACGCGGTTTTCTAATTTTTAATTTAAAAATAAATAAATATCTATGAATAACATTACTACTAAATTTATGTATCTAAGTGGAGTTAAATGAGATCTAAGAAAAACAATTCCTGTTAGATGGTTGAGTATATGCTTTTAGTTGCTTAAAATTTAATCACAAAAAAATATTTAGCCATAAAATTTCATATATTAGATGACTCATAATAACAAACCTTCATTACACATGCATGCACTACACGAGTAAAACCTCAATCGGTATATATTAAAATATTTGACGATACATTGCATATACTCATGAAAATAATACATGAGATAAACATAAAACATTACATATATAATGGTATAATACATTGCAATTGTATACAAATGCATGCCATATTCTTACAATTAAATGGAGGAAGAGGGAGATCTACGGAATTAAGCACCTGAATGAGAGGATTGGAAAGTTGGAGATGTTGGATCAGTATGCGGGGCATATGCGGGATATACGAGGCATATACGGGGAGGGCGCATAATAGACCGATTCATGAAATCGATTTGGTTTGCATGCGATCGATTTCATGAACACTAACTTATTGCACCCTCACTGATATCCAAAATCCACATCATGGGAACAAGGAACATGGTTGTAAGTTGATTTGGTCCTTGAGGATCCTCGTGGAGATTAAAGTCTTCCTTTGGGTTCAACATTTGGATCAGACATTGACCAAAGCATGCATGGCCACCTTTGTGCTAGGAGACGATATTCCCTACATTTTTTGTGATTTTGAGCAAGAGGATCTCACACGCCTTTTTTTTGCATGCCTATGTACTCGTTAAATTTGGGTGGCAACAGGCATTTCCCAAGTTAATACTTCTTCACACATATTTATGGAGCAACATGGTTGCAAATCAATTCAAACCACCTATCAAGGTGCGGAATAGCCACATTATGGGGCAATTTGACTAACTCATAATTGGGCCATTTTTAGAGCAGAGCATTTATATGTTGAGAATGTAATCCGCCTAGCAAGATCTCTGCTTGAGATCTGGCTTTTGTAATTCAACCGCTTTAATATATTTGAAACACCAATAAGTGTGTTCCCCCTTTTTTATTCAAAAAAATATATCAAGAGATTTCTCAAGTAAGTGTGTGGACTCATATGCTCGTATCCTATTAGGAAAAAGCAACAAAGAACCCATTCAAAATGCAAATAAACGTTGGCACTAATCTATTATGATCCTAACGCTATTTGGTGGTGCAATAGATTAAAAATACTGCTCCGACGAGTATGCCTAAGGCACCTCCAGCTCTTGAGTATTTAGTAATCTCGATATACAGAAGACACTGAAGTTGACAAAAATCCTTACTAACAAAGAATTGTTGGGTCACATGGTCAGTGGTATTTATGGTGTTATGTGTGTGGTGAGAAGGTAAAGTTGTTATCTAATTTCTGGAAGTGCCTCTACACTATAATGCATGATGTAGTGTTTTTCCTAAGACCTATGGTAGGGAACAATAAGGATTTTCATTATTGGATAAATGACTAAACAGAAACGGACGTCTAGTGTAATAGATTCCCTAGGTCTTTTGCATTGGCTAAGATCAACGGGACTTCTTTGGATGGACGTCTCCTAGACATCTCACCATTATTCCTTTAAAAAATAATAAGGCTCTTATTGCATATTGCAAGTCTTCGTCTAGGATTCAAGGTGTTGTGTAGGCAACGATCTTTTAGACAAGCTTCTTACATCAGCATGCCATGAAGCTTGACCAATTACTAACTGAGTTGAAGGAAATTGAGAATTCCGAGCATGCAGGACCAATGGACATGGTAGGAGGAGTTTACAGTGAAAAAGGTGTACATGTCCCCAACTTTGAACTGCTGTGATGATTCTAGAGAGCATGGCTGTCACTAAGCTGATCGCTCTACTGCCAACCAACAGCATTTCATTCTTTTGCTGTTCTTCATGAATACGTGTCCCTGCTCTTCCCCTCCGTCCCTCCACCATCCATGCTCAGTATATCCTTTTTTTGGTCTATTTCTCTGACCCCTAAATATATAAGCGTAATTAAAATAGTAGATATGTGATTGACACTACCGGTTTTTCCTTTTCCAGTTGAATGAGTATGTGTGGGACTACAACATTGAGTGATTTTCGAGCTCATACAGGACTAGGATGAATTATCAATAGTCTCCCTCGGATGTTTTTTAATTCCTGATTATTATTATTCTACAGGTGACGGAGGTAAATAGGGAGAAAAGAGTTGTTTTCATGAAAAAGTATAGCCATGTGAATATCATTCTCGACAAAAAAAGCAATCCACCCTAAAAATGACACCATTATGCGCCAACCAGATTGCCCACAATGTGGACACGAGTCTCAATAGTTCGACCATGGATTTGAATTAATTGGCCACCAAGGAGTTCAGAACTCATGTGGGAGGAGATATCCACCCGATGGATGTCATCAACCTCTCAAAGCTAATGGGTAGGATTGCATGGATAAAAAGGTGATCGAGATCTTCGAGGTCCTCGCTACAAAGAGAACAGGTTTAATTATTGTCCGTGGCAAATATGGGCCTACACATATGGTCAAAACCCTCTCCGGAGTCCTAGACGATGTATCCAGAATGCACTTCATATCAAGTAGTACCGTCTCATGTCCTATTTGTGTGTGGGGGGGAGAGGATATCGACCATACATTCTTCCATTATACAATGTCACTGAGGTTTGAAGGACGATTGGTTTTTTTATCTATAAAAAGGGGAAACACCCACTTCAATGGTCTGGTGATAGTGTAGTGTGCTTACCACCCAAAAGATCAGAGTTCAAATCCTTCCTTGTGGGGATTGCGTTAGGTATCCGAAAATCAGCGTAAAAATAGTAGGATCTTTCAACATGGATTTGAGCTAGGAAAGTGCTACTCTACCTAATCCCCTTGGGGGGCTGGGAATTACACGCATTGACTCTTGAGTCAATGAATAAGGCATTGCTCCTAAAGTGGGTTGCCAAAATCTAGGGAGATGGGGAAGGTCTCTACTGCAAACTAGAGAGATTAGCTAGCAAGGAGTTCTTTTGCTTCCTGGTTGGGTATTCCGAGTACAACCAAGTGACAATCGCCCCAGAGGACCAAGAGAAGACTACATTCACTTGCTCGTTAAACACCTATGCCATCAGGAGAATGCCCTTTGGTCTGTGCAACGCACCTGCCACATTCTAGAGATGCATGCTTGCAGTTTTTGTCGAGATGGTTGGTAGTTTTCTCGATGTGTTCATGGATGACTTCTCAGTCTATGGTGATAGTTTTGATGCCTGTCTTGAGCATCTGGACAGAGTATTTTAGAAATACCGTATTAGGAAAATTTATGATGTGCAAGTGCGGGATAATCTGGGCATTTACTCATCTGGCTTTCTGTTCTGCTTACTAGAAAGGCATTCGTTCTGTGATGATGCAGTTTTGTGATCTGTTCCAGATGTCTCTGGGAGATGGAAACTCTTTTGCTTTATGGATCAGCAATTGGATAGATTCTGATACTTTGGCATCTAGATTTCCGTGTCTCTTTGCCCGGTCTTCAAATCAGGATGCGAGGGTAGAGGATTGTCGGGATGGTGGTTTGGATGCCTACATTTTGATCAGACTTCTCTGATTAATGCTTGAAGGATTTTATGTACCTACTAGACCCTTTGAGGCAAATTCGTGGTCATGAAGTAAAGATAATTGGAAGCGGAAAGGTGGAGACTCGGTCAAGCGCGCATACAAGTCCATTGATAAACCCTCGACCTCGGTTGATGCCATAATTGTACGCGACCGCAAACTCATTTGGGACCTGAAACTACATAGCAGGCTCTGTTTCTTATGGCAACTTCGAAGGAGGCGAATACTGACCTAGGATCGTTGCTCCAAATTTTTCATGGGTGCTACTGATACTTGTCCTCTCTATATAATCTGGAGAGTAAATGCATAGAGCACATTTTCTTCCACTATGGTAGAACTTCCTCCATCTGGCAGGAAAATGGCCTCAATTGGGTGAACAATCAAAGTATTGATACCTTCTGGGAATCATTGAATTCTGCTAGGTCGAGGGCCCATGTGGAGCTCCTTCGATCGATAGCACTTTATGGCCCATTTAGCTAGCTAGAAATGGCATAAATTTTGAGGGGGATCGATTTTATTCAAAAAATGTGTTTTTCATGCTAAGGTTCTTTTTGAATCTTGGCTCTTATAAGTGGTCTCTCTATCTTCCCTATTAATATATTTGGGGAAAACATCATAGCATGTTTCCCCCTCTTTTGACTTCAAAAAAAAAAGAATCCATGTAGCCGACCCTACTTAAAATGGGAGAAGGCATTGCCATTTTTTTATAAAAAAGGGAAAACACCCGCAATGGCATATTCCCCAAAGGACGGTTGATATTAAATGGTTGGACGCTTCAAATGTGGAGCAAACCCAAAAAAGAGCTTCACAGCTACACCTTATTATTCAAGAATTGGAAAAGTCAGGCATTTACTAAATAACTTACAATCTTTATGTTGGTTAAATGGAGCTTTTGAGCGAAAACCTACCAAGGATTAACGCCCTTTCTCAAGAAAATAGGTTGTATATGCATAGTAAAAAACGTAGAGGGACCATTTGCATTTAAAGCAAGTGGGGCGTTCGTCATGGAAGAATCAATACCATATTAATCATGAGCAACAAGTAAAAGAACGAACTCAAGCGCCTTTTAATGCTTCATGTGGTAAACCTGGAGTTGAGGCAGAACTCCAAAAGGATGTCGCCAACATGCTTAATACAAAAACATGTTTGCTCAAAAAAGGTGATATCCACAACATTGATACCCCTTGCAAATTCTAAAATTGCCCAAGAAGGTTTATTTAATTACTCAAGGAGACAACATATCGATAGTATTGAAATTGTAAAGAAAAGCAATGAAATAACATATGCATAAAGGTAACATAAAAGACAACTCACGAAGTAAAGTAGGGAGAAAGATGTAACATGTAAACATGGATGAAATAACCCGATTGATCAAGTACTGGTAAAAATAGCATCACCTCACAAGTTTTTTGGAACTTTCATCTATGCAAGAAGAGTAAGAGCAACATCTAGAATATGTCTAATCTAATTCTTAGCCGTCCTATTTTATTGTGAGGTATAAACCCAGGTGCATTATCTACTCTGAAATTGTCAGCGCCAATAGGGGCTGGAAGTCTAGTAGAAGGTGCCTCGTGTTGCAAAGAAGCAAAGAATGTCATTCTGCATAAACTCAAGTGCACTATCTACTCTAAAATTGTAAGCACGGTAGAAAGGGACATCTTTATAAGAACAAAGAAAGTTTTGATAGCAATATTAATAAGCCATAATACGTACAGGACAAAGACCATATATCACAATGAACCAAAGTAAACATATAAGGTTCATAAGGCATAGATCTACGATAAAACAACACTTTATGATGTTTTTCATACTGACATGCTTCGCACATGCAAGGCTAGTAAAGCTAGTTTAGGAAATTTTGTGAGAAAACATCAACATACAGATGACCATGACAAAAATGGCATATGAACGGATCCGCAGAGATCAAAGTAGGACCGACAAAAAAGTCACTAGGAATTTCAAGGTAGTAGAAACCATCATTCTCACAGTCTGCACCTAAGTATTACATCGTCTAAATGTCCTATAAAAATATCAAGGGCTTGTCAAAAATTCCTCTATAATATAAGCCAATATAAAGGCTACAAATAAGTCATATGCTCATAGGAAAATATGGTATACAATAGGAGAAATATAAAGTGCCAACATAGGTAAAAAAAGGAAAAAGCGCAATTGGCCAGGCTAAACAATCTCACAATTGTAGATAGTCGAGATAAAAAAGATCTACCTTCATAAAGTGGCAAAAGCAGGTGTTGCATTGGCCACTTTGCCTAGTGGCAAAACTGGCAAAAGGCATATAGTCTAGAACTGTAGGAGTAGAACTACTTAGAAGTAGTGCCATGTGGGAATAGTTGGTAGGTGGTAAGTGGAAAGAATGTTTTGTATATCCTCAATTCATTGTTCTTTAGTCAGGTGTCCATCAGATTAATTGGGGGATTACCAAACTTATCCTAATAAGGAGAATGGTTGATATATTACAATGAACACACGGGGGAGGTCATCTCCACGACTACGACCACGACCTCTATCACAACCTCTACCTCGGAAACCAAAGCATCTGCCATGTCCTCCTGGGCGGAGAAAAATAGTACTCTCTGGGGTTAATTGCGTAGCAGAAGGATTGGTGGCAGGATTGCTAATAGCAGGGTCGAGCTATGGAAGACATCTTGAAGTAACATAATGAGAAGGAACCATGCCAGAAGTATGGTACCTATCATCCTCATCCAACATCTGATAAGGAACATCTAGTCCTTACACAAACTTAGATGCATGCCACTCAACATACTCCTCAACCTGCTTAAGACAATATGCACGTTAAAAAATAAGCTCCATCTGAGTATAGTCATAAATAAGAGTGGAATCCCTATACTTGATTGTACATTCAAATATAAATGTCAACAAGATGGGAATTAGTCGATTGCAGAGAGAAAGTATAAGCAACCTCCTCCTACATTTGATCGGTTCTCCTTAAAAGAAGATTAGTAAAGCCGCAATAAATTGAGCAACAGAATTGGTGAGAAATTCACCAAACATCACATGGTATGTGTTGAGATAAATGTATCTCTCAGTACCGTTTTATATTTTATGCTTTCTTTGAGTATCGCTCTTGTAATTAACCTATGGCTCTTCTCCTAGATAAGAGAGCCCTTGGGTCTCATATAATATATGACTCATATTTTATCTCAACATGGTGTCGGAGCAACGGTCCTACCCCCCCCCCCTCCCCACGGGCTCACCAAACCGCCAGTGTCCTCCTATGCTGATCCGAGCGCCGCCAGCGCCCTTCTGCGCTCCCTGCGCCGTCAGGCTTGCCTCCGAGCGCCACCAGGCGCTGCCATCTCGCCACCAGGCGCCTTCCGCGCGATGCAAAGCGCCGCTAGGCACTGCCCTATCGCCTCCAGGCATCTTTCGCGCAGCCCTAGCGCATCCAGGCGCTTCCTCTGCACCGCCAAGTGCCGTGCGCGATGCCCGAAGACCTCCAAGCGTTGTTATCAACTCCCCAGGCGCCTTTCGCGCGTTTTGTCTGATTCACCACGTTCTGTGTGGCAGTTGAACTCGCGTGAAAGACAAGGGATAGTTGTATAGGTCTACAGATACAACTAATCCCTCTTATGGTCCTGTAGACGATCTTTCCTTATCGTGATATAATCCTCAGTTGTTCCGCGTTGTGGTTATTAGGTACAATGTTAGAAAACAAGGGTGAAGTTTCTCCTCTTTCGATGCCTTCAAAGGTCCGACACCTATCGTGAAGATGGACGGGACCAACTATGAGTTATGGTCCATGCAATTTTGTACCCTTATGTAGTGCCATAATAAGGAGCATATTCCGACTGATTCGGAGCCGACGGACAAGACTGGAGCAAATGCATCATGGAAACAAGATGATGCCTATGCACGAATCTGGCTCTCTGGGACGTTAACCACGGAGATCGGTAATGATATTGTTAACCAGCCAACTGCAAAGGCCATGTGGGACATATTGGCCGATGCATATGGTCAAGCCAAGAATGAGAGCAAGATTCTTGAGCTGCAGTTCGACATTTTCTCAGCCAAACAGAATGGTCGACCGCTCCATGCACACTTTTCTCATCTGAGAGGCATGTTTGAGCGATTACACAGCTTCATGCCTATTACCACCAGCACAGACCAGTAACAGGCATATCGGAATGCCACCATGACAGGAGTCTTCTTGTCCTCTCTTGACTCAGAGTATGATGCCGCTCGTACTCAACTACTCACTGGTGAGATGATTCCGCCAATGGAGGAAGTCTACAAGCGCTTGAGCAAGATCACTACCACAAACACTACTACGGTTCCGCAGACTCCTTCTGCTATGGCTGCTACTCGTGGTAGAGGGGGGTTGTGGACCTCAAGGTCGAGGAGGCAGCCGACAGCGTGGTCCTTGTTCCCATTGCCATCGCCCGAGTCACTCAGAGGACACATGCTTTCAGAAGCATGGATATCCAGCGTCTGCACGTGTTGCTGAGCAGACTGAGCATTCTAGTACGCCTACTATGGATCCACGGTTCGATGATATTGTCTCCAGACTGAGAGATATGATGACCACTACTACGACTCTGACTCCCCAGTACAACTGATGCTGCAGCCACGGCCAGAGTCTCATCTAGCTCCTCAGGTATTCATTCTGCGTTTACAAGTAGTAGCAGTTCAGATTTAACTGACTGGATTATGGATTCTAGAGTGTCACATCATATGTGTGGAGATCGGACGCAATTTAGTACATACCGATCTATCTCACCTGGCAGGTCTGTGGTTATTGCTAATGGAGTTCGTCTGCCTATTGTTGATCAGGGGGAGATTAATCTAGCCCCCTGTATGCATCTTCAGAATATCTTATATGCTCCAAATTTTCAGATAAATCTTTTGTCCATTAGTCAACTCACAAAAGATTTACATTGTAGTGCCATATTTGATCCCTCTTTTTTGTGTTTCAGGACATACTAATTGGCAAGGTGATTGGTCATGGCCGTGAGCAGAGAGGTTTGTACAAGCTTGCCATCCCAACTTATGCTAGCATCGCTACTCTACCTTCAGAATCTGTTTCTCCCTTCATGTGGCATCTTCGATTCGGACACCTTCCACTACAGAAGATGTGTCATGTGCTACCGCAAATATCTCCTCGTACTAATCTGGATTGTGAAGCCTATCAACTTGGAAAGCACCATCGCTCCTCTTTTCCGAGTCGTCCGCATCGTCATATTAGTCAGTCCTTTGAGTTGTTCCATTTTTGATATTTGGGGTCCGAGTCGTGTCCCTGGTCATCAGGGACATCGTTTTTATATGGTTGTTGTAGATGATTTTTCTAGATTTTCTTGGGAGTTCTTGTTAAAACACAAATCTGAAGCTGGTGCAATCATCAAAACATTTCTTATTGAAGTTAAAAATCTTTTCTTGGCTAATGTGAAGTTTATACGTACAGATAATGCTTTGGAGTTTTCCACATTACACTTATCTGAATTTCTCGATCCCTCGGGATAGTTCATCAAACTTCTTGCAATTACACCTCTCAGAAGAACGGGGTGGCTGAACGAAAACATCAACATCTTCTTGATGTAACAAGGTTATTATTGATTCAGAGTCGTACTCCACATTCTTTCTGGGGGGATGCTGTTCTCACGGCTTGCTACTTGGTAAATCGCATGCTGTCAACTATTCTTGGGGAGAAGGTTCCCTTCTTGATTGCATTTCCCAAGAATGAACTTTTCTCACTCACTTCCAAAAATTTTGGATCTGTTGCCTTTGTCCATAATTCACTCCAGGTTGTGACAAGCTCTCTCCTAGAGCTGTTAAATGTGTCTGTTGGTTATTCTCGTACCCAAAAAGGGTATAGATGTTTTGATCCTGCCGGACGGAAATATTATGTGAACGTGGATGTTACTTTCTTTGAGTCTATCATGTATTTCTCTCCTACAGGTGACAGGTTGTCAAATACTACTACTGGAGTGGATGTTGTTGTACCACCACCTCTGTCTACTCCACCAGATGAAACCCATACTGCTACTCCACCACATCCGTCTCCTCCACCACCACCTCCTACCACCAAGTCCACATTTTAACCCATGTCTATACTCGCAGGTCTTCTACACGCCCCTCTGCTCATGCACCGTCTACATCATCCACCACGCCTCAGGTATGTCATGAACATATGGTACTAGGGCTTTGAATGATACACATGAAGAACTGATTACAGAGGACAAACAAGCTAATGACCTGGAGATATCTATTGCCTTAAGTAAGTCTCGTCGCCAATGTGCCATGTATCCTCTTGTTGCACATGTTTCCTTGTATCATCTTTCATAGGAGTACAAGAAGTTTGTGGTGGGACTATCTGTTGTTACTATCCCACGTACGTATCAGGAGGCGCTTCAGGACAGTAGGTGGCGACTTGCAATGGAAGAGGAGATGGCAGCTCTACGGTCACGTGATACATGGAGCATTGTCTCTGCTCCGTCAGGTGCCTCAGTTGTGAGCTGCAAATGGATATTTACGATTAAGCAGAGGGTGGATGGCAGTGTGGACTGCTACAAGGTAAGGCTTGCGGTACGAGAGTTCATCCAAACCTATGAAGTGGACTATCAGGATACCTTCTCTCCAGTAGCAAGACACTCGACACTTCGCATTCTTCTATCTGTTGTCGTTTCATGAGACTGACTCCTTTACCAGCTTGATGTGAAGAATGCATTTCTATATGGAGATCTACAGGAGGAAGTTTATATGCAACAACCACCAGGGTTTGCTACTGAGGGGGAGTCCCAGAAGGTGTGCAGAATCCATAAGGCGATTTATGGCCTGAAGCAGAGTCCAAGAGCTTGGTACCAGAAGCCAAGGCCCTAAATGTCGGTTTCGGTCACCATTTCGGTATCGACCAAAACAGAATTTCGGTGGAATTTCGGTGGAATTTCGATCATAATTTCGGTCATTTAGGTCATTTTTTGTACTAGGACCCCCATATTTCGGTCATTTCGGTCATTTCGGTCGAATTTCGATTTCGACTGGATATCGATATTCGACAGAAATTCGACTGAATTTCGCTGAAATTTGAGGCCATGCCAGAAGCTATCGGAGTTGATAGAATGACAGGGGTTTGTGCGGTCTACTGCGGATCACTCACTATTTGTTCAGAGGACACAAAGAGGGATTGTAGCTATTCTGGTTTATGTGGATGATATTATCATTACATGAGATGATGAGCAGGGCATTCCTGCTGTCAAGGACTTCCTAGGTCAACAGTTCGTGACTAAGGACCTTGGCAATCTTCAATACTTCCTTGGGTCGGAGTTCGTCAGGAACCAACGTGTGATGACTCAGAGGAAGTTTGTTATGGATCTTCTTTCGGAGACAGGTATGACAGGGTGCAAACCTGCCACTACTCCCCTGGATACAAGTATGAGATTGTATGGTGAGGACACTGAGGAAGTTGACAGATGAAGATATAGAGAGCTTGTTGGGAAGCTCTTATACGCCACCATCACCAGACCGGATACTGCTTTTGCAGTAAGCAAAGTCAGTCAGTTCATGGAGCAGCCCAGGAAGGTGCATATGAATGCCATCCATATGATCTTGAGATATTTGAAGACTTCACCTGGTTCGAGCCTTATATTCAGTAGGGATACATCTCTTGAGGTAACAACATGTGCTGACGCAGATTATGCAGGTTGTCCTAGAGACAGAAAGTCTACTTCTGGATTTGCTATTTTTGTCGGCAGCTCGCTTGTTTCATGGAAAATCAAGAAGCAGACAGTGGTGGCCAGATCAAGTACAGAATCTGAGTATAGGGCCATGGCACAAGGAAGTGCATAAATGATGTGGGTTAAATCGGTATTGACCGACCTTACTATTGAGGTTTCTCTTCCTATGCAGCTTTTCTGTGATAATCAACCAGCTTTATTTATTGCTAATAACCCTGTCTTTCATGAGCGGACAAAGCATATCGAGGTGGATTGTCATTACACTAGAGACATGATCCAGAAATGTTTTATATCCACCTCTCATGTTTCCACAGGAGATCAGACGACCGACATCTTCACCAAGGCCCTTGCTAGAGGACTATTTCAGAGGTGTTGTTCCAAGCTGAGCATGATTGATATATATGCTCCAGCTTGAGGGGGAGTTGAGATAAATGTATCTCTCAGTATTGTTTTATATTTTATGTTTTCTTTGAGTATCGCTCTTGTGATTAACCCATGGCTCTTCTCCTATATAAGAGAGCCCTTGGGTCTCATCTAATATATGGCTCATATTTTATATCAATAGTATGTCTCTTATAGCCAAGATTTGTGATCATTGTCAGACTCTATAGAGGATCCTTCAAAAGTACATCGAGCTTCCTTTTACCGACTATGAACACCTTCAAAGTCTAACTCCCGCCTTTGAGTTTGATATCGTTGCTGGCAGAACTACATAAGGTAGGGATGAGAGCCTTTGTCTTTGTAGAAGTGGGTGAAGTTATGACCATGATGATCAACAATAAAAGATACATGGTGATGTATTGTAGCGACATATTAATCCCAAAATAAATAAACCAATGTGATCATTGTCAGACTCTATAGAGGATCCTTCAAAAGTACATTGAGCTTCCTTTTACCGACTATGAACACCTTCAAAGTCTAACTCCCGCCTTTGAGTTTGATATCGTTGCTTGCAGAACTACATAAGGTAGGGATGAGAGCCTTTGTCTGTGTAGAAGTGGGTGAAGTTATGACCATGATGATCAACAATAAAAGATACATGGTGATGTATTGTAGCGACATATTAATCCCAAAATAAATAAACCAATGTGAGGTTGAACCAAATGCACTGGGATGGGGATGTGCGTGAAAAGGAGGATCAATCTCAAATATGTTCAACTAAGGTTAGTGTTTTGTTGCGCAACAAGTGGTTGCTACAAAGTGGCCGGAGAAACTACTGTAGCATCCAATACCCGAGGCGCCAAAAGGTTGGGTGACATGATAAGCTTTGGTGTTGGAGTACAAAGGGTGGTCAGCGACTCAGCATCAACATCGGGGATGAAAGGCTCGAGGCAATGATGGAATGGGGCCCGAGGTAGCACAACCACATAGGTATGGTTTTGGTGTCAGGGCTTGAGTTATATGTAGGGGTGCAACCGGATGCGGATATATTTGTATCTATCCGCTACCATATCTACTTTTAAGCGGATACTGATATACATTTTCTGATTTTAGCAGATATGGATACGGATATAGATACTAGTTTTAATTTTTTGGCGGATACGGATTCAGATACGGATACCATTATAGAATTTTTTCCAGATACGGATACAGATGTATATATTTTTCGCGGATACGGATATGGATATCCGTATTATCCATATTTTCAGTAACATTTCAGCTTCACAAATGTTTTGCATGCCAACTCTGACATGAAATTGTACCTCGTCATGAAATGTCAAGAAAAGTAATAAACTTTTATAATTTATCATAATGTCGTTTCATGAAATATACCATATCACCTTTATCTTATTAGTTGGTCAATGTGACGGTATTACCTATATTTTAGAAACATTTCAAATGAAGGAAGACAATGGCACATCATCATACAATTTTATTATATGATCTTCAATTTATTCATTTAATATTTTTATTTTATTATGTAACATTGTAAGTTTATTGAATTTAGGATTAATCATCCATCAATTACAAGTTTGTAAAGACATCATTTCTAATTAAAAGTATGAGGAGGCACTTAATATTTATAGGATAATATGTATCCATTTCTTAAATATCCGTCCGAATCATGATTATCCGATTCCGAATCCGTATCCATATTTAAGGATACGGTATTCAATTTTCGATATCCGCATGATATCCGTTTCCGTATCTGTATCCATATTTTGAAATGGATAAGGATAAAACTGTATCTGTATCCGTATCCGTCCGTTTGCATCCCTAGTTCTAGGTCAAGGAGGTATAGAACGTCCATCTAGGATTGCTAGTCCGATACCATGTGAAAAGATGAAATAACGTGTCTTATTATAGAGCCCTACGGTCCTCTTTTATACACACACACAAATATATATAGGAGGAGAAACCTAGAGCGATTGCGAATATTGAATTATAAAGAATAACACATGCAGAAAATATAATGATAAAATAAAGGCTGACACTTACAAGATTATAGCTCACCTGCACTTGTGAATGTACTTTCCTTGTACACCATGCTGCCGGGAACATCAACATCAAACCTTGAGCCAAGAAAAAACTTGGTTTACATGCAACATACACTACAATGCCTATGTAAAATATTATTGGCTAAAATCTTAATGAACATACAGGTGGATTTTGCGATACTTGCTTCTAATATTCCCAGAATCATCGACTATGACATGCGTATTATAGAGATGAGAATCCTCTGGACCTTTTTCTTGAAATCCTCCCAATGATAACCATATTTTGGACTTCCTGTGACCTCCACCAAGAAAAATAAAATAAGCAGGAATTACAGCAACAAGCTCCATGCATGTGTGACTATTCCAAAATACAGGACATGATTAATACGAATTACTAGATTGAAAACATCCAAAAAAAATAAAGACAAACTGGAAGCCTGATAGTGGAATCTATTCAAGGAGAATTGCCGCCGTATCCAAGGTGGCAATGTGTAGATAACAAAGGTAGCTCAAAATAGTTACATAATTTTCTGCAATTCAGTGGAGAGTTTGTCCCATCTTCTCTGTGTGAATGGGACAGGAAGAACAAGCAAAGGCAACAAATGAGCTAATGTGGTTCATCGTGGTACGTGTATGTGGCAGTAACTTTGGTCGACTTTTTCCCAATATGCTGCAAACATCCACGACCATAAGTAGTGGTTGAGTGCCCATAAATCACTTTTTTCCCTAATGTGCTGCATACATTTGTAACCAAAAGTAGCCGATAGGAGCCCATAAATCAAATATTTTATGAATACCAAGATCCATCTCTCTTAGAGTACATGAATAAATAATATCCCATATAAATCATGTTGATGGTGAACACATTAATTGTTGCGACATTAATCAAATCCAGTCAGATGCATAAATTTCTATAGTGACGATTAGAAGTAAATGCATAAGTACACATAACTAACCCAAGTAAAGAAGAAACGTCTTTCCCATGTCAAGGGGGGTCAGCATATTTACAATTGAGCATAAACATCAAGAAATATATACACGTCTAGGTTTATGATATTGAAGATTTCTCCATATCCATTTCCTTGAGAAATACGATTTCATGTCCGTCTCTCTTCAAGAAGATTGCTGATGGATAAATCTGTTCAATCCTCGCTCTAGTAAAACCACTCCGACAACATTATGGTGATGGCATACTTATACCCTAGTTCCTTACAAGTACGGGACTTAAGGGAGGGCTGTTCGTCAGTCCAAATTATAGTGTCAATGGTGCTCGATTCCATCTACCAAAAAGGCCAACAAACACGTATACTCATGCTAATAGGATAGACGGAGTCACTGATTAGAACATAAAGCTGTGTGAGAAAACGAACTCAACTTCTTCCTTACTCATCTGCATCCACATGAATGATGTTAGGTAGGGCAATGACGCCAACTCCATAAATGAATTGGAGAGCTTTCTTCCTACCATTCCCTGCAATATAAGTACTTGCTTACCAGTGGCAAAATTGTTTATTTCAAATCCGCGAACTTCTCTATTTTGCATGTTTCCAATGTTTGCTTACTCAGTACTGTGCTTCTAATCCATCCTACTGATGTGATTACTCTATTTATCCTGTGGCAAACGGAAACGCCCTATTCTTTCGCATGAGAAAATGCTACTGTCCAATAGAAGTATACATCAATCCTGACTTTTTTCATTTTCAAGATTTTCCACAAGCAGTATAAGTTGGTTCTCTTCCTAAAATACATTTTACCGGCGCCCATATTACGATGAACACACGGGGGAGGTCATCTCCACGACCACGACCGATTCTTTCGAATGAGAAAATGCTACTGTCCAATCGAACTATACATCAATCATGACTTTTCTTTATTGAAATTTTCCACGGTTAAAGGGATAAACTGAGATACATTATGAAAGGCCCAAGGGTTCTCTTATATAGGAGAAGAATACATTGGATAAAATACAGAAAAAGGAAAAGATAAGTAGAGGATTACAAAAGATAAAGCAAAAAATAGGAATTATCTCAATACAAAAATAGGAATTATCTCAACACTCCCCCTCAAGCTGGAGCGTAGATATCAATAAGACTCAGCTTGGAACAACATTTCTGATAAGGTCCTCTTGCTAGAGCCTTTGTAAGTATATCTGTTGTCTGGTCTCCAGAGCTGACATGTGTAGTAGTGATAATACCCTTCTGTATCATGTCACGAGTGTAGTGACAATCCACCTCTATGTGCTTCGTCCTTTCATGAAAGACTGGGTTATTTGCAATGAAGAGAGCAGCTTGATTATCGTATTGGAGATGCATGGGAAAAGGTACTTCTATAGTCAGGTCAGTAAGAACAGATCTGACCCACATCATTTCTATACTAGCCTGTGCCATGGCCCTGTATTCTGATTCAGCACTTGATCTAGCGACCACCGTCTGCTTCTTACTTTTTCATGAAACAAGAGAATTTCCTATGAACACATCAAATCCAGATGTAGACTTTCTATCTTTTGGACACCCAACATAATCTGCATCTACCTATGCTGTCACTGATAGAGATGTGCCTTTGCTGAAAAGAAGTCCAGTACAGGTGAAGTCTTCAAGTATCTTAGAATCATATGGACTGCATCCATATGTGCCTGTCTGAGCTGCTCCATAAATTGACTCATTTTGCTTACTGCATATGCTATGTCGGGCTTGGTAATAGTTACATATAATAGCTTGCCAACCAGCTCTCTGTATCTTTTCTTGTCGACTTCCTCAGTATCATCATCATAGAACTTCATGCTTGGGTCAAGCGGAGTAGTGGCAGGTCTACAATCTGCCATGCCAGTCTCTGAAAGAAGATCTATAACATATTTTCTCTGGGTCATTACAAGACCCCGTTGATTTTTGGCAAACTCTATTCCGAGGAAATAACGTAAATGTCCAAGGTCCTTGGTCACAAACTGTTGACCTGGGAAGTCCTTGGCATCCTGAATACCCTGCTCGTCATCTCCTGTAATAATAATGTCATCAACATAAACAAGAATAGTTGTAATACCTCTCTGGGTCTTTTGTATGAACAAGAACTGATCAGCAGTTGATCTTACAAACCCTTGTTGTTCTATCAAGTCTGAGAGCTTTTGGAACCATGCTCTTGGACTTTACTTGAGGCCGTAGATAGCCTTGTGTAACCTGCAAACTTTCTGGCACTCCCCCTCAGCAGCAAACCCAGGTGGCTGCTGCATGTAAATCTCTTCCTGTAGGTCACCGTAGAGAAAAGCACTCTTCACATCAAGTTGATAAAGAGGCCAATCTCGTGTCACAGCAACAGCAAGGAGAATGTGTAGAGTAAAATGTCTGACAACTGGGGAGAAAGTATCGTGATAGTCCACCCCATATGTCTGGGTAAATTCTCGTGCTACAAGTCTCGCCTTATAGAGATCCACACTGCCATCCGTACGGTGTTTCACAGTAAACACCCATTTGCATCCCACGACTGATGTATCAACAGGAGCAGGAACAAGAGTCCACGTACCACGTGACTGTAGCGCAGCCATCTCCTCTTTGATATCTGTACGGCTGATAGTGTTAACGTAAATCTCCTGAAATCTTCTGACAACCAGTTCAAAGAAATTTGGGTTGCAAGAGGGTAAGTAGCACACGCTCGTTTCTGCTTTCGCAGAGCAATTGGTACGTCAAGATCATGGGCATGTATATTTCCCTCTTGAGAGGGTACCTGCTCCTCCTGTTGTACAGTTATTTCAGTAGTGCCATCAGTAGAAATAATATGCTCATTACATACTTGAAGCGTGTTGGATGATAGGCAAGGCTTGTGAGCATGGCGGGCAGAGCAAGATCTACGAGGAACATCGCGGGGTAAGAACTGAACCAACGGAGGTGGTGGAGGTGGTGGTAGAGGTGATGGAGGAGGTGGTGGTGAAGGTGAGGAATCAACTGTAGGAGGTGGTGGCATGCATATCTCATCATTGGAGTTGGGTGGAGTAAGTCTGTCACATGTAGGAGAAAAATACATGATTGACTCAAAGAAAGTAACGTCAGCACTAACAAAATATTTTTGGCTTAGTGGATTATACCAGTGATACCCCTTTTGGGTACGAGAGTAGCCGACAAACACACACTTGACAGCTCTAGGAGAGAGCTTGTCACGCCCTGGAGATACCTCACGAACAAAGGCAACAGATCCAAATACACGAGGTGTACGAGAGAAGAGATCCTTCTCGGAAAACGCAATCAAGCAAGGAATCTTTTCTCCTAACACGGACGAGGGCATACGGTTTACCAGATAGCAAGCGGTAAAGACAGCATCGCCCCAATAAGAATGAGGAGCATGGCTTTGTATCAGCAATGTTCTGGTTACATCAAGTAAGTGACAGTGTTTGCGCTCGGCAATACCGTTCTGTTGGGAAGTGTAGACACATGAGGTCTGATGAACGATGATATGGGATTGAAGGAACTCAGAAAGATGTAAGGTGCAAAATTCCAAGACATTATCAGAACGAATATATTTGACATTGGCAGAAAAAATATTTTTTATTTCATTAATAAAACACTTGATAGTGGATCCAGCCTCAGACTTATTCTTCAATAAGAAGACCCAAGAAAGTCTAGAAAAATTATCTATTACTACAAGATAAAAACGGTATCCTTGGAGATCAGGAACACGGCTAGGACCCCAAATGTCTAAATGAAGAAGCTCAAATAGCTGAGAACTGCTCCGACTCTGTCGCGATGGAAAAGATGAATGATGATGCTTCCCAAGTTGATATGCTTCACACTGAAAGGAGGATCTCGTAGAAATCTGAGGGAGAACATGACATAACTTTTGTAAAGGAAGATGTCCAAACCTAAGGTGCCATAAATAAGGAGAGACCTGTCCAGTAAGTATAATAGAAACACTAGTATGAGGAGGTTGGATCGGTCTGTAAAGTCCCCGCTGCTCACGTCCACTTCCAATCATCCTGCCCGTGAGTATGTCCTAAAACACAAGAGATGAAGGATCAAAGATGGCACGACAATGCAGATCTTTAGTGATCTGACTAATAGAAAGTAAATTCATTTGAAAGGCAGGATCATATAAAATATTCTTCAGACGTATGGATGGTGTCAACTGCACCTCCCCCTGTCCTGTAACAGGTAAGTGGTCGCCATTAGCAATGGCAACTTATCTTCCAGGTGGTATAGCCCTGTAGGACTTTAGTTGCGTTCTGTCTCCACATAAGTGGTTAGACGCACCAGAGTCCACAATCCATTCTGTCATGTCTGCATTCGTACTATCAGTAAAGACATAGGTGATACCTGAGGAGCTCGAAGAGGCTCTGGCTGCAGTAGCAGTATCTGTGGTGGTGTCAGTACTACGAGTCATTATCTCTCGAATGTGAGAGACAATATCATCTAGGCGAGGATCGGCCTGGGGAGACATAATCTGCTCTGCTGCTCGATCAGAAACATGATAGCCATGCTTCTGATAGCATGTATCCTCTTCATGTCCAGGCTTGCGGCAATAGGTGTAGGGACCACGTTGGCGTCCACCGCCTCTTCCTCGAGGTGTGCGACCTCTGGATTGGATCGCCCCACCTCGACCACGAGAAGCGGCCATCGCTGAGGAGTGCGAAGACGTAGTTGCCGACGGGATGTTGAGTCGGCTGAGACGACTATAGGCCTCCTCTATAAGAGGAATGGTTGCTCCAGTAAGAAGATGAGTACGTGCAGCCTCATATTATGCATCAAGTCCAGCCATGAATCGTGGAGTTCATATATGTCTTTTGTTGTTCAACAGACGTCGTGATAGACATGTAGCTATGAAGTTTTTCAAACATGCCATGCAACGAAGAGTAGTAGACATGCAGAGGGCGATCATTCTGCTTGGTGTTATAGATATCAAACTGTAGTTGAAGGATCTTGGCCTCATTCTTTGCTTGTGCATAAGTGGATGCCAAAGTATCCCACATTGCCTTGGCAGTGGGCTGATTTAGAATATCATTTGCTATTTATGTAGTAAGTGTCCCACAAAGCCATACTCGCGCGTACGCATCATCTTGCTTCCATAAAAGAATTTGCCCCAGTCTTATATGTTGGCTCTGGGTCTGTTAAGATGTGCTCCTTATTGTTGCACTGCATGAGGGTGAGAAATTGTATGGACCATAATTCATAATTGGTCCCATCCATCTTAACGATGGGAGTCGGGCCCTTAAAGGCTCCGGACGAGAAAATATCACCCTTGGTGTCTGACATGACGGTAAAATAGCCAAATAACAGACTTCAACTGGGGGTAGACCGATATAATCGAGTCTATAGAATCATACGAAAGATCGATTGTTCGTGTATATTCATTCAATCATCCTTGTTAATACTCGTTGCTTGACTAAAATCGTGTTTCTTGTAGGATCAGATCACATACCTATCCGTCGATGGAACTGGAAGCGAGAGCCTGGTTGCTGGGCACCGAGGGGTAAGGAGTCTTGTACGACTCAACGCACAAGGGCGCGGGGGCCTGGACGTCTGGGCGCACAAAGGCGCACGCTTCTGGACGTCTGGATGTGCTAGGGCACAGCGAGCACCTGGTCTTCAGGAGTTCAGGAGCACACTGGTCTTCAGGGAGTACACAGCGAGCAGGCGCCATGGCTTCAGGAGCATGGGCTTGGAAGTCGGGGCGCACAGGCGCACAGAGGCGGAGGCGCCGGCGGTGGGGGTCAGGTGTCGAGGTCGCGAGCACATCGCACGAGGGTTCGGTGGCCACGCGCGGGGCGAGGGAGGGCCGAGGAGTCGTGCGATGTCACGAGAGAGGGTCCACGCGCGGGGAGGCGGCGATTAGGAAGGGATGTTAACGTGGCTCTGATACCATGTTAATGGGATAAACTGAGATACATTATGAAAGGCCCAAGGGTTCTCTTATATAGGAGAAGAACCCATTGGATAAAATACAGAAAAAGGAAAAGATAAGTAGAGGATTACAAAAGATAAAGCAAAAAATAAGAATTATCTCAATACAAAAATAAGAATTATCTCAACATCCACAAGCAGTATAAACTGGTTCTCTTCCTAAGCAGTATAAGTGGATGTTGAGATAATTCTTATTTTTGTATTGAGATAATTCTTATTTTTTGCTTTATCTTTTGTAATCCTCTACTTATCTTTTCCTTTTTCTGTATTTTATCCAATGGGTTCTTCTTCTATATAAGAGAACCCTTGGGCCTTTCATAATGTATCTTAGTTTATCCCATTAACATGGTATTCATAAAACAGAACTCTTTTGGCCTACTTGTGATGGCAGAAAACTACGCAAAGATTTGTTCTCAACTGATATTGGAAGACCTTTATTAGGCGTGAAGCTGCTTAGATGGGCTGTTAGTATGGATCAAAAATTTGTTGAAGGCATGGCTTTAGAGAGGGCTTCTAAAGCGGTGAAATTGATGCATCTTCTACCTCAGTTGAAAGATCCCCAGTGTGAGCTTCTCTTACTTCGCTCTTGCATGGGCCTATCAAAACTTTTATTTGGCTTGAGGACTTGTCAGCCCTTGTACATGAAAGAGGCCGCAATTTTATTTGACAGAGGCTTATGAGGATCTATTGAAGATATTGTTGTTTGTGGAGGATCTTTTTTTGGAGATCTACAATGGAGGGTGGCTTCTTTACCCATTCGACTTGGTGGTTTGGGGCTACTTTCAGCTGTGGAGGCCTCTTCCTACGCTTTTGTGGCTTTTAGGGCGCAATCTTGGGAACTTCAGGACCATATACTACGGGACAGTAAAATTCACAATTTGGACTCCGACTTCGACTGTGCTCTTCAAAGGCTTAATGGTTTGATTCCCTCGTTCGACCTCAGTCGTTTCTCTAAAAAGGACACCGTCCCCCCTAAGACCCAAAATGTTTTGGCGAATGCTCTTTTTAGCAAAATAATTGTGGATATGGATGTGGTATTTAACATGTCCGTTAGACAAAAGGCAGTTTTTCAGTGTCTTCAAGCTGATCATGCCCAAGATTTTCTCCTTACCCTTCCTATAGACGGACTTGGACTTCACATGTCACCGGTGGAGTACCGCAGTATTCTCAAATATCGTCTGATGATTCCATTATTCCCTACCGATGAGATTTGTCCAATCTGTCGCAAGGCATGCTTAGACAATTTTGGTGATCATGCAATTCATTGCAGGGAGCTCTTGGGGTTTAAGTACAGACACAATCTTGTTAGAGACGTTTTATTTGATGTGCTCAGGCGTGCAGGTATTGCTGCTAAGAAAGAGGCGCCAGTGAACTTTTTAACTGACCCACAGGAGGGAAGATCTACACTTAGACCTGCTGATATTTTGATCTTTGGGTGGATAGGAGGAAAACATGCTTGTATAGATTTGACAGGAGTTTCACCGTTGGTGGGGTTGAAAAGCGGAACCTTCACAGCAGGGCATACAGCACTTAAAGCTTCTTTAGCAAAAGTGGTGAAGCACGAGAAAGCCTGCACGGAGAATCAACATGCCTTCATCCCCTTTGGTTTTGACACCTTTGGCTTCTTAGCACCAGAAGCTATTGAGCTTTTAAAGAGGATCCAAAAAGTGATGAACAACAATGTGATGGACCATAGATATATGGATGTAGTGTTTAAAAGAATTAACTTTGCAATTCAAAAAGGTCTGGCGGCGCAGCTTGTTGCCCACTTGCCTTCGGTATCGATGTAAACTTTTTGAAAGTTAATACAGTGATTTCTCACTGTCGGACAAGTTCCTAAAATGCATTTTACCAACGCCCATATACCAATAACCACTGGACCGCTCCATTACGCGCCATGGATATTATCTCCATTATTTGCTTGAGCATTTAACCGCAAGATCCGCTGCTTCTAACTTTCTACTTAAGCACATTTTCGCATTCGACCAGCAACCGCTCCAACCTATAGCGGCCACGCCCGTGCCAAAATCTCACGCTGCACTTAATCAAAGCCGCTTACCTCGCAAGAGAGCAGTATTTACGCATCACGGGTCCGTCGAGATCTTCGGCGATGGTGAGAGAATCCCCTCGCTTCTCACCCACAAACGAGAAGTTCTCCGGGAAGCAGACCAGCACGGCCCCAGCGGCAGACGCCTCCTGTGGCGACAAGAGCCGAAGATTGAGATGGAGGTGGAGGTCGAACAAATGGAATGGGAATTCGAAGGTGCGACTGTTGCCTCGACGAGGCGGGAGCAGGTGTTGAAATTGGCGTCGAGGTCGCTGGTGGAGGTCATCTGCGCCACGGCGACCCTCGCGAGCCTCTTGGCCATCGAGCACCTGAACCTTCCGGGGGGACGGGAAGGGCTGAGGAGGGCGGGGATCCTCCGCGCGCGAGTCGTAGAGCGGAGAGTAGTGGTGAGCGGGCGGAGGAGCGGTAGGAGCGCCCGTGCCATGCGGGTGGGATCCCATTCGAGGGCATTCTCAGGCCCTTTATTGGGGATAAATTAATATTAAGCTTTTTTTTTTTACATGTGGGCCCCTCTTACGTTCTACAATTAAGTTGTCTTTTTTTCAATTACACTTATGCTATGTATTCTTGCAAAATTCACAATAGTATCCTTTTGTCAAGATAAAATAGGGATGAAAGTAGGGGTGTAAACGAGCTGAACTTGAGCGAACCAACCAAGGCTCGGTTCGATTCGTTTATCATACTTTCAAGTTCAGGTTCGGTTCGGCTCGATAAAATGAAAACTGTAATCAGTTTAGGTTTGGCCTGGGTAAGCTTCGTAAAAGTTCGATTCGGCTCATTAAAGATTCGTTTAGGAATAAATATTGTGCAACCATTTCTGTTCAAATAGAAAAATCGCAGCCGCATGGGAGGGTTTTATGGGGGTTTCGAAAATAGGAAATACATACTTGGAGAGTAGATGACTGGATGGGTTTGGAAAAATAATTGAATAGTCCTTATGTTAATATAATATGTATTTTTTCTTATATATACACAATATGTATGTATATTGTGGGAAAAGGCTTTGTTGTTGTTGTTGTATATACACAATATGTATGTATATACTTTTATGTATGTATGTGTGTATATAATCAAACTTTTAACAAACCGAACCTGAGCGAACTTATGTTTTTAAGGTTTTCATTTATTTAATCGAGCCGAAACTCGTGTTCAGGTTCGGCTCGTTTATTTTCGAATCGAATCCGAATCAAATTTTTAGCGAGCCGACTATGAGCGAATGTCAAACATGAGAATTTTCTGACAGCCCTAGATGTAAGTGCGATAATATTGGAGAAGTAATGTAAATTTTGTAAGGGCATTGTTGTAAAAAGGGTAGGGGCATAACTGCAATTGCAGGTAGTTCGTGATTATCGATGAAGTAGATCGGTGTAACATAATCAACTCAACGAATAATATCGATCAATGATAATCATCGGAAGAGCGAGTACAAGAGGAAGAAAATCTACAACAATAAAAAATATAAATGTTGATCGAGTTCAATCTGTGAGGTGACATTAGGGAAGACACACATCTATATACTTACTATTAGTGGGTTTCATCTCAGCCTCTTGCCACGTGTCATCGATTATCCTCCTCTCTCCCTGCGGTTTTAACTCCCGCTGGTCATGCAATCCCGCCGCTCTTCACGCAATTTCGACGCGTCTTCCTTTTCCATTCTCCACGTGTATGCCAGGTGTCCATTTACTATCTTTAGCTTTTACCTTTTCTAATTTTTATTACCTTATTTCGAGAGTATAAGAGTTGCTTATTTTTTTTGTTCTAAATCGACATATTTTGGAATGTCTTACAAATTTGTTTTCTTACATATTTTGCATCGACATATTTTAGAATGTTTCTCCAACTTATTTCGTATTATCTTTAGGTGCATATATATGCGATTTTAAAATTAAGTTATCTCTATTTATGCAACATGCGATGTTTTTTTCCTTTATATTGTTTGAGATTGTACAACTGTTTGTTTTTTATTTCCATAATACATGAATTTTTTCCCTAAGTTTCCCTGTTTTCACTGACAATGTTCTGTTGTATTGCGATGAGTCGAATTTAAATAAAACTGGTAAAAATTATTTTCTGGTATTGGTATTCTGAAAGCATCACTTTTGTTCTTTTGTCATTCATCACGTCTAACAATCATATCTGCCGCATTTTCATGTATGTCCATTTTTTATTCCATTAATCTAATTCTATTTTTCCTGCTTTCCTCCCAGCATTGTTATCTTGCATTATGCTTTGCTAGATTTAAAAAAAATCCTTACTGTGGTTATGTTGACTAGCAAATTACATTCTACTTTCCCCCATGTTTTTCTGTTTTCACTAATAATGGCCTTTTCCAATATGATGCGTCGAGTTTTATAATTCCGTGGACTATCAAAATGCATGTATTTTTATTGTTTTTAAGAAATGTCTATGTAAACATAATCCTATTTACCGTATTCTGTCGCATGTATACTATCATCTAGGTCTATCTCGATTGATGGATTTCTTAATCATTGTAGTTGTCTTGCCAACAAAGTTCTTTGCTGATATTTGTTATGTATGTTTTCTGTATATTGCTTGACATCAAAAGTGATTTGTTAGTATTTGTTCTATATGTTTCTTATATATTGTTTCAAAATCTACTTTTTCCTGTTATTTGGGTTACTTAGCAGTTGGTTTTGTGTTATGGGTTAGCATTTTTATTTCAATTAATATTAGAAAAAAATTAAATAGTCTTGCTTCCCCTGTATATTGCTCGATATCAAAAGTGCTTTGTTGATATTTGTTCTATATGTTTCCTATATATTGTTCCAAAATCTACTTTTTCCTGTTTGGGTTATTTAGTAGTTGGTTTTGTGTTATGGGTTAGTGTTTTTTATTTTAAATTAATATTAGTAAAAAAATTGAATAGTCTTGCTTCAACACATTTATATCAGACGTCTATAATTTTGAGACTCGAATGATTTGTTTTACAAGTTACTTTTTTTCCAAACTTTAAAAAAATAAAATAAAAAAATCCGGTGAAATGGTGCGGGGGAGCCAAGTAAGCTCTCCCCATAGGGGCAGTCCCATTTTACCCATATATATATAGGAGTGATCCTATGAGAGTAAAAAGTTGTGAGAGCATGAGAGGAATGATTTTGGACCACATGATTTTGTTTTCTCTCTCCTGATATTCTCTCTCCTGGGTGAATCATGTGGTCTAGAATCACCCCTCTCATGCTTTGACAACTTTTTGCTCTCATACGATCACTCCTATATATATAGGAAAAAATGGGGCTGCCCCCGCCTCATTTTTCGTCAAATTTTTTTATTTTTTTTGAAAAATAAAACCATGTATATTCATCTCTATATCCCTGATATCCCTAAATTTAATAAATAACAACTATGGTGGGACCAAGGGATAAAAAATAAGTATGCTTTTTACAACTAAATTTCCCTTTACTTCATTTATGTATTGAACTTTCATTCTTTACTTTGCTCTTATTTTAATTCTATATCTACTATTTGTTGAAGGTACCATTATCTTTTCAGTTATAAAAATGATGCATACTATTTAAAAAAATGTACCTTCTGGACCAGCAAAATTTCTTCGCAATATATTCTAACATATTTTTCATATAATGTTTCTAATATATTTTTATATTATTGCCTTTTAATTTCATAGAATACCCAAAAAAATTCTCACGCCGCGAAGCGCGTGTATGCATCCTAGTTCCAATGTTATTATCAGCTCGATGTGTAACTAATCTTCTCATATTCTCCATTGTTGAGCGACGAAAAGTCGATCATATGTGATACCTAGAGGGAGGTCCTCATCGTTTATGCATGTAATTCCTTGGTTTTCTCTCGCACCTCGTGAAACGTGATGAAGGGACTATTGATACAGCCAAATCTTTTATTCATCCTCATTGTTTATAGAATTTACTGGAGTCTCTATCACCGTGGATGATTGGTAGGGTTGGGCATTGGGCTGGGCCGGCCCGACCCGACTCAAAACCCGACCCGTGTAACCCGACCCAAACCCGAACTCGAAATTTAATGGGCGGGTCGTGGGCCCTAAAATGAGCCCATATTGATTATCGGGCCTGGTTTGGGCTTGAGAAGGCCCAAACCCATTAGCCCGATAGCCCGACTCATTCTAAAGCAAGTATATTCATATCTAGTACGATATAATTATATCAATTATATTCATGTTAATTTCAAATACCATGTTCTAACTTTAATATCCTTATTCGAGTGTAGAATAAATGCTTAGACACATTAATAATCATACCCATTAGTGGATTGAGGATATTATTACATTAATAAACAAGATTATTACATTAATATGAAAGAATGGAATCTGTGTCCTCAAGTGTTACAGCATGTACAACTGTAAGTAACCAATCTGTATTGGGTCATAGTGCCCGCATCTACAATAGAATATGTAATGGTGAATTGGATGATGGTTTAAGTCGCCATATTTTTACCACATTTGTATTTACAACATACAACTAATGTTAAAATCACAAATTAGTTAGCATGCTTTATAGTTTTAAACATGCACACATGCATAAGAAACAACCACACAAATGCAAGAAGAATGGAAGACATGATATTGGTATACATAGGTGTTAAATTGGGCCGGCCCGACCCGAATCCGGCCCATTTTGTTTGGGCCGGGTTTGGGCTTGGGCCTAATTTTTGAAAATAAAATGGGCCTAGACCCAACCCGTTAGCCCATATTCTAAAATGGGTTTGGACCGGGCCAAGGCGAACACGGCCCGAGCCCGGCCCATGCCCAACCCTAATGATTGGTATGAATTGTCGTTGATTCTCTCTTGTAGTGATTAAAGAATCTGTCGACGTGGTAAAGTAGTCCATGATATTTTCATTGTTTGGCTTGATCTTGTTCGCTGCCATGACAAACTAGTAGGTGATGGCACGCTATTGGCCAGTCTACTAATCACACACAAATAGTTGTTGCTGAGATGAGTGGATACAAGAGGCGAATCAATCAACCCCACAGATGAGAGATAAAGCAATGCAATATGGAGTGAGCTAAAATTTATTATAACCCATATAAAATGTGTATAATGCGCAAGTGTTCTGAGTGTCTAACCACTGAGAGCTACCGGATATGCAAATAACTATTATCTATAGAGAATAAACAACAAGTGTTTTATGTATTTTTTGTTTTAAATTTTTATGGGTTTTTATAATATTTATTTTTATGGATTTTAATGGTATTAATATATTTGTGTTTACTTTTATAATTTATTTTCTTTTTATATTTTCTAATTTTTAATTCTCTTCCTTTTTAATATCTAATAGATATATATAAGTACACAGACACACACACACACACACACACACACATATATATATATATATTAATATGTATAATATAATAACTATATTTGATATAAATATATAATAAATATATGAAATCAAGAAAATATAATTAAGTAACCTTTTTATTTTTTTAAAGGTATTAAAAATATTTTTAAGTAGTTATACTAATAAGTATACAACTATATGTATGAATATATATGCTATAGAGAATTCTATATTTATAGAATAGCTAAAAAATCCAAAAAATACAAAAAAAAATGTTTTTGTCCTTTTTTTAAAAATCCTCTATTTTGTCTATTTTTTTAGTGATTTTCGCTATTTTTTAGGTATTTTTAAAGTTTCAATACTCCAAAACATGGTGTAATTAAATAGGTCATGTTGTTTTGAGAATTAAAAATATATAATAAGCCCAAAATTTCTCGAAATTATTGTTAATATGTAGTAATATAAATGTATAAAGATATAGAAAAAAACTAATGTTCGTATCTTTGAAAATGTTTTCTGATTATTTAGAGTTAGGAGGGTTTTTAATTTCAAATGTCTTCTTTTAATATTTTATGATCTATTTTTTTGAATTTTTATAAGTACTTTTCTAATATTTTATGTATTTGTATCTTTAAACAATGAATAAACAACACCAAAATGATTTTTAATAAATAGAAATGTATGAAAATGCTAAAATAAAATAGCACCGTGAACAAGCACAATATGGAACACATTTATATATTTTTCACTTATTTTCCAAGCACGGGAGATATTTCATCCAAAATAAAATTTATGAAAATAATTATATGGGCCTTGTAGGGGTATAAATGTAGTAAAAGTAAAGGTCAAGGAATTACATGCAAAATACCCAAAAGTTCTGAACATACTTACAATTTTTATAGACTAAAAGGAAATTAAATAAACCAGAGGGGTTACAGTACAAATTATCAACTCACAGGGGGCGCCACGTAAGCTGACCTAGCATTGGACCCGGGTGCAATTTTCAAGACAAGTAGGGGCCTAATTACAAATTTTACATAAAATTTATAACGTAAATAAATTTTTATAGGACTAATATTTAAATACAAAAAGATGCAGGGGTTAATTTACCCCCTCCCCTAAACGCGCACGATCGGAGGGTCCTGGGGGCTTCCACGTGGTGTTCAAGATGGTAGATGGAGATGTCAGTTCGCCAAATAAATGAATGACCCAGATTTGATATGGGTCGCCTTCCTGATCCAATGGTTCCTGGGGGTTTTAGAAGAACACCTCAAGCACACACCCCAACAAGCTTGATTTGTTGATTCCTCCTCCACCTGGTCTCCTCCTCTTCGATTGAGCAGCTCCTCTCCTTCCTAAAGCTTTTGTGTGTCAGTAGGGGTCTTCAATGGAGTCTACAGCTCGGTGGAGAAGCCTTGGTGCCACCTGGAGCTCATGTTGGAGCATTGGATTGATCTCCAAATGACCTTCCACGTCACTCTCCTATACAGAAAGATTCACTGGTTCGAGCTGGAGGTGCTCGACAAAGAAATGAAGCTGGATGCGCACTGGGGCGATGGGACGATGGGAATCCTACGAAGGCGGCGGCGGAGGAGTCCGACAAGCTTGATTCCATGCAAGAATCAAGATGGAAACAGATGGGTTTTGTTGAGAACTCGATGGGTAAGAAAATGAAGGCGAAAGGAGACGGAACTAGGTCGAATCACAGTGGATTTGTGTTTCCAGAGAGTGCTCCGGCAATTTGATTTTACAAATTAAGCTAAAACTATGGCTAGTTAATGAAATTAAAATTAAACCTAAGTTACTGGAGTGAAATGCAAGGATATGAAACTAACCTAGTAGCTCAACGGGCTTGGGAGCTCGAAGCAGGGAAGGTCGCTGGAGATGATGTTCGGCTGGCTTGGACCACCACGATCTTGGGATTTATCCACGCCAAAGAGAGAGGGGAGTCAGATTTGTCACCTCTAACTCAACCCAGGTGTCCTCCCTTGGGATTACAGGTCGAAGATTGGGTATCAAAAACAAAATGGAGGCCAGAGGGGGGTACTTATAGGGTTGACATCCAGGCAAAAAGGTGGTGAGATGGCAGGAGAATCAAAGGTGGTAGGTGAAGATTATGGAGTGGGCAAGGGTTAAGGACAACAGGGCTAGAGGTTGGTGGTGGTCTCGAGGGGTAAAGTGCATGGAGATGGTGTAAATAATTAGGAGAAGAGGGGGTTGCACGAGGTCTAATAGAAGTAGGGCGGAGGGACGCGCGACTGAACTGGGGTCAATGAATAACGCGTCATGGTTGGTCCACATGGACCAATAAGGAAATTCAGAATAAAAATTCCTTTATTAAATCATTTAAAAATATCAAATGGATTTGTTATTTGTTGTCTAAGTATGAAAAATACTTGTAATTTTATGTAGTATTTTTAGTTTGATTTTTGTTTATTTTTACAAGCTAATTTATTATAGGTTACTATTTAATGTATTTATACATGTAAATATACTTGTCTTTTACATCTTTTATTTGTTATTTTGTATGTTATATTTTATAAATATATATATATATATATTTTATATATTTATAATTTATTTAAATATATTTTCAACATGTTTATTATTTTTTATGAGTTATTTTATGTATTTAAATAAATACGCATATATATTACATATGTGTATATAAGTACAATTCATTTATGTATTAAAGTACCTTATTTATTTTAATGTGTTTTTAATTAGTTTGATCTAATTTTATTATGGAAATGTATTTTAAGTAATATTTACAAGTTTATAAAATATAAGAAAGTAAAAAATAAAAAGAATAAATATATTGAATATTATATACATGTATATTACACAATGAGGGCATGAAGCCTATAGTTTATTTCATTTTATGAACAATAAAGGTGAGCTTTGTGAATTTTGAATTCGTATGGAGAAGACACTAGTTTGTGAAGTTTTCTTCGAGGCTTTTTATTTTGTATATCTCGGGCACTCTGTGCATTATTTTTTAATGAAATAAATTTTGTACTTTTCTTTGTATGTACAAGTTAGATGTTCAAAGTTTATTGATTTGAGTTATAGAAATGGGAAAATAAAATAAGTCCCAAACTGTAATTATTGTCCTATAAGATTAGGGTGTCCGTGTTGTATTTTCTATACAATTGATCTCCCCTACCTCTCCCTACTTTATTCTTTGTCGACCAAGTCATCACGATGACTGGGTCTTAAGGGTTAGGGTCACTCAGTGTCTTTGACACTTCATTCTTTTTTTCCTTTTCTTTATTCTTTTATTTTGACAACAAATACAATATCTGTATAACATTTTACATGATAATTATAACAAATTATTGAATTTTATTTTTCATAAATTAATAATATATACATGTACTTAGCTAGGGATATAAGACCAAAATGAAAGAATAAAGGTGATGAAATGGAGATTCATCATCCCCCTATACTTGCCTTTGCTAGTACCTAGCAAACACTTATGCAATAAGTAAAGAAAAGGAAAATAAAGAAAAGAAAACGAAATAACTTAGAACATTTTTTACTTTTGAACTTGTCTTATTTAAAATCAGTGTAGAACTCAGTTAAGACCTTTAGATTCTTGATTTTTTTGAAACCGCATTGAGGTTAGGAAGTGTCACACAACAATCCTTAAGTTCCATAATCATATCATTCGGTTCCATTCATAGTCTGGTCAGAACCATCCTCTTAGTCACATACTCTCGCAACCTTGAAATGATAGAACCATGTGTATGAATTTTTCAGCTCTTCCCAATTAACCGCTCAACTATAAAAGAGTCTGCTCCTATGGTAACCCGTCCTCGTGGAGATAGATATTCCCTTCTAAGGTTAGGTGTTGCCAGTCTTTTACAACCAAAGTGGGGGAAAACTAGAAGAATTTGGAAAAGAGGTGGGAATGGATAAGTGTAGTCTTCGTTCCCTTGTGAAAGCTCGATTAATATAATCGAGTCTTCACCAAGAAGCATGCTTTTTCTAGAAACTCGATATTTATGTGGAATTCTTGGCGTAGGTTTCTTTTGGACATTTTCTTTAACTTTGCATTGCTCTGCATTCTTGTTTGTGCCCCGACAGATATAGACTCTTCTAGTTTGTCCATGTTTTGGGGTCTTGGAAAAAGATACGCCAACATACCATTCCTCGTCCAAAGCATTGTCTCAATCCAGTCTTCAGTCTTTAGATATCGTGGAACCTGGAAGAAGTGGGTCAGAGTACTGGCTTTGGCATTCCCCAAGAATGATTCCTGAACCACCCATGATGAAGTGGCCTAGCATTGTCCCAACTTAGACTCCAATATTTTTCAACAACCCATATGGGTGAACCTAAGTGTTAAGTGCAAGGTTTCTAGTCACACCGCTAGCTCAAGAGTCTTATGGATGATATGAAGGGTCCTAGTTAGATACAATGAATTGAATCATGAACATAGTCTCATGAAACCTAAAGAATTAAGTCAAGGTGACATAAAGCATCCCAGATCCAATCCTTAATGGGACCCTTTGAAATGAAGTATATCAAGGTCTATACCAAAATCCAATTTTCAAACATTATTTCAGACTTATTCAATTGTCTAGATCATTACAAAAAGGGATAATTACACCCATAACCCTGAGTAATTCCTCAATCTCAAACATAACCCTGAGTAATCGCGATTTACTCCCATAACCCTGAGTAATGGGTGTCTATTACGGATGTAACCCTCCGTTACGTGGGACGTCATTGCCTAACCGGGGTTGGGTTACCACCTACCCCGCCCCAGTTAAGACGGGCCTACCGAGGTAGATCGGGCGGCTAGGATGAAATATACTTTTTTGATGACACGTGGGCGGCGAGGATGAAGAAGGAAGTCAAATCGGGCAGAGGGGAAGTCGGCCTCCAAGGGTTTACCCCCTCCCGCCCTCGATTGCGTCACCCGATACCCTCCCGCCATCGCCTTCTCCCAAGCAACGAAGAACCTCCCTGGCGACGTGGAAGCTTCCCGCCGACGAAGAAGAAGCGTTGCCGCCACCTTGCTGCGTTCGTCCCCAACCACTGATAGGCATCTCGGAGGAGAGAAAGGCGAAGGTACGAGTCAATCAAGTTCTTTTGCTCCTTGTAGACCTCCGCTATACCTGAGCATTTGCGTGCCATATTGGTGGTTGTAAGTGTCTCATACGGGACGTTGACGCGGTTCATCTTTTAGAATGGGGTGGTTCGAAGGCCGTGAAGGAATCCTGAGCATATGCGTGCGATATGGGGGCTACTTCAAGAAGGCTAGAGCACGCGGTGGAGAAAAGTATTTGTTGGGAAAGCAGGCCGTGTGGTTCGACATCATCGAGGATATTGCCGAAGTCGTCCCGTGGCAAGCTAAGGACTCACTGCGCATGAGCTACAAGGTTCCAAATTCTTATCCCACCAGGTACGAAGAGCCAAGTTTTATGGTTGCTACGCCCTAATTACAAATTGATTATAGCCCGTTTATTGATTTGGCAGGTATGCGAAGTTGTCGAATGAGAAGGAGATGATGCACATGTTCCACCTGCATCAAGATGGGACGCAGATTGAGCTTGTCGCTGAGTTTGACGAAGATTGTATAGAAGCACTTGCGGCGGTGGAAGAGAATGCAGCCGCGGACCAAGATCCAGCGACTGTAGATGTGGGTGAAAACCCAACATCTACTTCAGCCATGCTCGACAATGTGGTGACCCATATCAGTGGTGAGTCACTTCATCCTACCGCTTTCCCCAATTTTCCTGTTAGCGAAGAAGATATGGACGTTGCACCCGAAGATGGTCAAACAGGAGCAAATCAGCCTATTGATATTGAGGACGAGGTTGTGCAGATGGAGATTGACATGCAAAATGTCGATGTGAACATGGATGGTGATTCGTTGTATGCTGATCCCTTGACTGAGGAATCCATTGGTTACATGACTCCGTTCGAAATGGAGCCACCTATCATCTCTTCTCGGCAGTCGCGTGTAGGGAGATCACAGAGGGTATTGCGGTCCCAATCCCGCGTCGTCGACGTGAGCGATTCCGATGACAGCGAGTATGTTTGTGACAACACAAGTGAAAGTGATGATGATGAACTGAGTGGCCTAGAGTCTGAGAACAGCTATCACTTTCTTTTGGATTCTGAGTTGGAGGATGTGGATGACTTTGAAGGCCCGAGGCACAGCGGCGATGTTGACATCCCCGAGTTATTTGTTGGAGCCGAGTTTGATGGTCATGACGAATTCAAGTTTGCATTGTGCACATATTGTCTGAAGCATGACTTCGATGTGAGATATATCAAAAGTGAGGCAGTCAGAGTAACAGCGGTATGCAGAGGAGAGGACTGTAAATGGAGAATCCATGCATCACGAGTACAAGATAGTTTGCGTTTTAGAGTTAGAACTCTGCAAGCGGAGCACAACTGCTCCTCCGTAAGCAGGGTTGGTAACTCCTTAGCCTCACAACATTGGATTTCAAAGCACATCGAAGGTTGGATTAAGGAAAATCCTGATATGACTGTCAATGTAATCTCGCAGCGTTTACGCGAGCAATTCCAGATCAGCCTTCCTTACATGAGGATTTATCAGGGACGAAGAATGGCTCTAGACAGGGTCTATGGCAAGGAAACTCGTCTTTTTTAAGTGGCATTGGACTAAGGTCAGCGACATCTTCTACGAGGGGGAGAGCAGTAGGGAGCTCCACAGGACGGGGACGTGGACGCAAGAGAGCACGAGGAGCTGAAGCCTTCCCAGATGGACCTTCTTGCTCGATGAATAACACAAAGGTACAGTGCATACTCTTCTACACAAGTATATTGAACAATGCAGTTTTTGAATGTTTTGTTCTTGTAGGGAACGCAGTGATAGATGCACTTGGAGCAAAGGAAAAAGGAGGATTTTGTTCAGTGACTTTGCTGTCAAATTTTTTGTGATCTTCCAAGATGAATCAGTTTGGCAAAGTAGTTTTTTATTTTCGCCTGTAAAAACATTAACACAGGTTTCGAAATGCTTGCTACTTTTTATATGTATATGAACTGTTGTGATCTCGCGGGAGGTCAGATGTAATGGTGATGTGATTTTTTGTGTGCACTAGTTTGATCAATACGTTCATGTTGGTTTTAATCTGTTCATGACCTGTCAGATGTAATGGCGACATTGGATTATAATGGTGAGTGTGCATTTGTCGAAGCTTCTATGTTCTTGATGCTTTACGTTCCTGCATGGGTATCCATCATGGTGCCAACACTGTGGTTTAAAATAACTTTCCTCTTCATTTCAAACTTATGTGAATTAGTAGCGTGACAATTACAATCAAACAAAGGAAAATTGCTTTGAGCCATAACAAAATTTCTCTCACGTTACATAATACATCACTAAAATTCTCCTTTGCATCTGCATAATTCTTGTGCAAATGGATTGTGCCTGTATTATCCTCACGACATTCGATTTCCCTTCTTTCTGATGCACGTCGACCTGACGGTTGATCCAACCACTGAAAGAAATCGCACGTTTTGAAGCGACATGTGAAGAACCTCGCTCCTTTGCTCCATGGCTTCCCTGAGATCTTCATCGTCGGCTCTGCACCACAATGGCAATGCGAACTGGATGATGATTGACTTGAACGCATTATCTGGGGTGAAAGAAATCAACAAGCTTTCTTAAAAAACCACAGCAATGGTGCTCCCAAAAATGGTGCTCCTCCCAATCTTATTATATAGGAATCCATGCAAGGGGACATCACCAACGGTCATAATTCTAGCCGTTGAGGAAGGCACCAAAGATGGGGGCATTTTAGTCCAAACAAACGGTCGTTATCTCAAAACTCACTGCAAGTAACACGGGGTCATCCCGTGTAAGAGTTAACAATTACTCAGGGTTCGTGGAGTAAATCACGATTACTCAGGGTTATGTTTGAGATTGAGGAATTACTCAGGGTTATGGGTGTAATTATCCCTTACAAAATGCAAATGCTACGTACAATGCAAGAATATATTTTTGTGAAGCAAATTTCTGATTTTGGGAATCTTTTTATGGATTTTTGAAAATGTTTTGCAATTTTTTATGCTATTTTGAAAACATTGTGCAATTTTTATGATTTTTGGATTTTGAAAATTTTTAGGGATTTTTCAATAAAGGTTAGTAAAGAAGTATGTGCAAGTATTTACACGAGAGTGCATTGGTATTTACAAGAAGTGGTTTAAAGAATTTACACTAAGTATTTACATAAGTTTAAGTTAGACACTATTTTGCATACTTTTATTTAATGATTCTATATATACACATGATTAATCTCTATTTCAATACCTTTATTCTATCATTTTGCCCTTAAAAACCCTAGCTAATGCATGCATATAACATTATTTTGTACAAATTAATACTCATTATTGCACATAAAATGCTATTTTAATGCCAAAAATAAAAGGAAATAAAATGAATAAAATACATACCAAAGGTATTTTATGATCCTAAATCCCTGAGCCCAAGTCAAGAATTGAATTGGTCAGCAAAGAATAAAGCAGGGGGAGATAAGGGCAAAATACACAATAAAAATCCTATTTATTCATTCATTCATCATAATGCATTTTGGGACCTATTTTATCTTTATTATTTATTCATAAAATGAATAAACTTTATATGAAGGTTTTGAATAAAAATGCAAAATTGAGTTCACGTAAAAATAATATACAATGCACATTTTATACTCTAAATAAAAAGCCAAAATCCTAACTTCGCTGACCTATATCTCCTAAATAAAAACTCAAAATTCATCAAAATCACCTTTAACTATATATAAATTTTAATAATATATTTAATGAAGGTGTTTCATACTTTTTGGAGTTAAGGTGTGAAAGTCAGGTTTTGGACCCTTATTGTACAATATACCCGAATAAAATATTCATTTTATTTATTATTTTTATAAGTGTATACTTTTGTAAATATTATTTATAATGCATTTACATATTTAGAATAGAAGAAAATCACAAATAAACAAAATAAAATAACCTATAGAAATACATAAATGAAATACCCATACCTATACCTACGTATATAATACCCTATTTATTTAAGTGTACATCAGAAATCAAAAACTACAATAAGTATATATTTATGTGTATAAAAATAAGTTGTAAATAGATAAAACCAGGAAAAAATAATAAATCAAAAATACAAAAAAATAAAATACCCAAAATATAGATGAATATACCTATAAATATACCCTTAAAAAATTATAATAAATAAACCCCCAAAATAAATAAAATTTGTATTAAAATACCGCATTAAATAATAAACATTTTTTTTATTTTATCATAAAAAATAATAAAATCATTTACTATTTTTAATTAATTGTTTTCGAATAAAATATGCTATTTTGTCTTGTAGCGTCCGCCCTGGACCAATCGGAATGCAGGGAATGTTGACTCCGGTCAACTCTCTGTCTTCTCTCTGACTTCTGTCAGACACCTCGAGTGGCCCACCTTATCTGATTTTTCCTCGCCGCTCTGATGCTCCATTTCCCTCGAGCCCTTCACCATTTTTGATCCCTAATCTTCTGTCATTCTCGTTGTATCATTAGATCCTCTGTATGTAATTCGATTCTTCCCAAATCATCCATAAATGAGGTGCATTCCATGTGTATAAATAAAAACCTCCGACCTCCTCTTCGAATTTAGTCACTTTCCCTAACCCTAATTCCCTTCGACTTCAACCAAGCGTGCATCCAGTTGACAGCTAGAGGTCCCCTGCAGTCTGAAGTGGACGACAGAGGAAGGAGGTGCACCCATGGCGAGCTTCTCAGGCCTCCTTGCTCCTTTTCCTCACGGGAAGGTATAAGAGACGTGCCTTTATATTTCTTAGGTAGATTTATTCCTCATATTTCATTTTCCACATTTAATTTCACTTTTTAGTTTATGATTTAGTGTAACTTAGGTTAAATAGCTCGCTAGAGCTCCACCCGTGTTTCATCGCATCTCTCGACTAACTTCGACCTCACCGACCATCTACACACCTTCCCCAACGCCTTCTCCATCTCCATACCCATTTGATCAACTGGAACCCTCATGGTTTCGCAAATCAAGGTCCACCCCCTTCGCCTCGTCGGACATCTCCGCCTACACCCACACCTCGTCCATTCCACGCCTAATCGGGTCGAGGCAGTTTGCCTTGACTCATGTCTTTTTCTTTGCAGGTCCCAACGTCAAAGGGCCCTTTGTGGGTAGATTTGGGACCTGAAAGAAGCGTCTATGTGCCTCGAGCTTGGATCGAGCTCCTAGAACTCCACATTGGGTCCCAGACCTTTATGAGGGCATCACCAACTGCGGAAGACCTCCCCGGTCGTGTAGAGACAAGAATCATTGAAGGAGATCGCCGGTGGAGCAAGGAATCAGCGATCAAAGGTCAGGGAAGGCCACTTTCTTCTCTGTTCTTCCAGAGAAGCAACAACCATTCGATGGAGCCCCCGCTCCAGATCACATATCAGCCATTGGATCGAGCCGAGTTAGAACCGTTAGATCTCCACGGAGGTATAATCTACATCGATTATCTGCCAAAAGGTATCAGTCGTCCAGATAATGATATGTGTTAAGTGAAAAGATTGTGACCGTTCACCAGCATGTTGTGGGTGTAAATAGCAAATCTAAACCCCTACATTTTGTATTTAGTTAATAGTCCTGTAAATAAAATGTTTAATGTAAATAAATTGGATATTTTTCATAAAAGGCCCTTGTATTTATTGAAATTACGCTTTGGTCCAATCTAGCTCAGCTCACGTGTCTTCCCACGCGAGTTAGGCAAATTGCATATGTACCCTTGCGGGATTTTTAATATATGTTTAGTCCAATAAATTTGAATATACATTGTATGTTTTTGAAAAAATTACATACATGCCCCTGGCTTTAATTTTAATTACAAAATACATTTCCTAGTTCATGTATTTTTGGTGCTTGAATTTCATTTATTAAATATAGCATCGATGCTCCAAAAAATAAAAATAAGGATAAAAGCTTGTTATCATGTATTTTACACCATATTTTTGGATTTGTATTTTAGGAATTTTATCTATTTAGTAAAATTCCAATTGAGCACATTTTGTCCCTATCCAACTTAGAAAATATCAAAAATATAAACCTTTTTGAAAAAAATACAAAAAAATATATTGTTTATTATTATATTTTATAACTTCATACTAAAAATCTCTAAAAATAAAAAAAGAAAAACCAGAAAAAATAAAAATATCCAAAATCCAGTAAAAAATACGAAAATTCTCAAAAATATTTATTTCTGTCTATGATTTTTTTATATTATCATCTACCTATTAAAAATTATTTGAAGAATTTGGACTTTATTCTCTATTTTAAATCTTCAATTCAATTCAGTCTATTTATTTAGTCCCTATTTTGGTATATTTTTTATTTTAAAATACATAAAGATATGTAAAAAATCTAGAAAAATCATAAAAATATTAGAAATATATATAACCCCAAAACATTTTATTTTCTGAATTTTTTATTTTTTAATATTTATATATATTATTCTATATTGTATATGTAACATTATATATTCTTATATTGAAATTAAAAGAAAAAGGAAATTGAAAATCAGGAAATATAAAAAGGAAATAAAATTATAAAATTAAAACCATAAAAAATATAAAAACAAAAATCCAAAAAATACAAAATTAAAAACCCACGAAAATAATAAAGATAAGAGAAAAAGTGCAAAATGTTTAGCTTCATTACACAATCTACTATTTGCTTCTTCAGTTCGACCTCTATACATGCTTACACGCTATACACTTTTGGTTGTAGAGTATAATCAATTTTAACTCCACATTTTTTCTATTCATTGATCAACTGTATTGTATGTTAATTGTTGATTAACTAGGGTCTCTTAAGTGGTCATCGCATCGACTGCTATCTCGCCTTGTGAGATCACACGACCCTCGAAAAATCCCGATCATCAAATGGCACAATTGCCGGGGAGCAACACCGCATAGATTGGTTTATTTATTTATTTCTCTACTCTTATTTATACATGCTTATTTGTTTATTTATTTTCATAATTATTTTGATATTATTTGTGACTTGTCTAATCACCCTCCTTGTTTAAATTTATTGCGAGGGACCGCTATACGAGGGATGACTTCTTAGGAGGACCGGTGCACCAAAGCAAGACGGAGCTAGCTTTCTGACTTAACCGGTAGGAGAGAGCACCAAATAAAGACTTGGAGGGATCTTTGAAGACATGCTCTTTTATTATTATTATCATTATTATTATTTCCATTTATTTATTTTGTAAATTAAAGTGAGAAAGAGAGATTAATTTGTAATAATTTGGACTCTCATGGATACTTCATACTTCACATTGTACATTTGTGAGGGATTGTTCCATTGGGGGCCTCTTCAATTTTGTTGTGTTTTCATTGCTTTATTTTTATTTGTTTTTTGATTTTAGTTTTTTATTTATTTTGTGTGAGTGGGACTTAGTGTAGGATGTGCTTGTTCGATAGACTAAGGTCCAAAGCCCTGATATATTTGCATGTATCTGTAGATTTACTTTTAGACTTAGTCAAATCGTAATTGCTGGATATTTAGACTTGAGACCGCATGCCAAGAGAGGTCACATACAATGCTTATAGAACCCATTGTGGCGAGCACCGAGTGGCATTAAAGACCGAACTTAGGTCTCAAATATAGATAGTTAGCATTTGGTACTTCACGCTAATAGCATATTCTATCTAGGGCTTTTTCATCGGCTTGCATTTCATGTAGTGTAGTTTTCAATTATGTTATGCATCCTGCATGGAGAGAGCTAGGAAGCAATGTAAGTCTTACGACTTTGCATGCATCATCGATTTCCGACTTGTATGGCTTTTCTGACCTTCTTCCTCTGATTTTGATACCTAGGACGATAACGGAATTGAAAACCTTTTAGGCGATTACATTGAAAAATAATAAAAAAAGTGATAACCAAAAATAAATTTAGGTTTGCTAACTCTATTGGACTTGTAAAGATAAATGTAATGGATTCATTACTTTGGGGAGAGCAAACCATTCATTGTAAGTACATTTTATTCTCACGTACACACTAAGGATTAGTGCGCCAATCACAGGCCTGCCTGCGTGTTTGTACAACTTTTTTGAAGCTCACCTAATCTAAAATGGACAAGATAAATATACCACCATCTCGGTCTTCATGGTGTTGAGTAGGTGAACTTTGGGGTTTTCTTTGTACATTGATTGTGATTTTAGGTCCATTTACATTCATCATTCTTTGGGTTGGTAGATCTATGAGTCTTTGAGCCCTTTTTATTGAGCTCTTCTCTCCATCTCTTTATCTATATCATTGTCTTCTTTCTTGAGTCGTGATATCGGGTCTTAATCTTCACTTTCATGGCCGGATTTTGTGGCTATCTCCGTGTCCATATCACCTACCTCTGGCCTAGTTCAAGAAGACTTTCTTCTTGAACCACAATTTTTTCTGTGTTTTGCCATTCTCGCCCACCCTGCTCGTTCCCCTTTGTGTTATCCCTTCTCTTAGCCGAGAGTGCTGCACTAGTAGATGAGGCCCGCATAGAGGTTGTGATTATAGGAATTATTTGAGTAAGCAGAGCAGATTTGAGGATGCTGAGATTGGTGTGTTATTTCTGGTGGATCTGACATTGATATGTGTGATGAACATCAAATTCGCCTCGATAATAAATATATCTTAAGTCGTAGTATAGGAGGCGAATTTCGTTCAGCAAAAACCACAGTCTTTGAATGCTGTGGAATATTTATACTTGGCAAGTGTACCAAGGTCGAACACAGGGACACAACTGCTTAATCATGGCTTTTGAATTTTGATTCATGAAGTTCAATGTCAACTAATCTCAATTTCAGGTCCATATGCAAATTATGATGCACTAAGCTATTTACAAGGTAATGCCATGATGCATGCATTTTTTTAGATATTTTTATGCAAGTTAGGAGATGCATGTGCGAATATGCAAGAGAAATTATACACAGATTAAATACTACAATTATACCCCTTAAAAATTATGAGCAGCATGAGAAAACTGAAACTAGTGTCAATTTAATCGCAACAATAAAGAGTGGTCATCAAATTCAAGCAAGGCAAGGAGGGCAGGGTCCATTTGCCACATAAAAATTCACTTTAATTAAACAGGAGCAAATAAGACAATTAAACATGCTAGAATGTAGAGGACAAAACAAGGATCAAAACGACACTAAAATCATGCAATTTGGACCTACGATGCTCAAGTTATGCTAAAAACAGTGCAAGGGCATAAATGTAATAAAAATGCAAGAAAAATAAAGGATAATTATTACATTTAGGTCCCTGGAAGGACCTAAATGTATATACCGAAAACCGCCTGGGCCTTTGAATAATTTTTCCAAGCGCGCAAGGGCCTTTTTGTAATTCTTCCAAACCTTGAGGGCTTCCCTGTAAAATAACCCAGGCGCGCACGTGAGGCACGTGCCTGGGGACCTTTATGCAATTTCCAAAATGTCCAGGGTCTGTCGTGTAAATTACCCAGGCACTCACGCGCCATGCACGCGAGGGACTTAGGCTCGGGAGGACGCTGAGGCTCGGGAGACGTGGCATCACGTGGAGGCTCGGAGTTGGGCTCGGGTCACCCGAGCCTGTTGGTCTGGTTCGAGGCTTGGGCCTCCACGTGGCTTGATCATATCTGTCCGATCGGATGATCGGACGACACCTGTGTTGTCTCCCTCCGCCGTGGCCCGCCGGAGAAGGCAGGGCTCCGGCGAACCTGTTGGAGCTCCACCAGCCGCCACTGGCTCGCCTGAAGGTCGGAGAAGATGGCTAAGCTCTTGGCGAAGCTCAAGGAGGCCAGGCGAGCTCCGTCGATGACTGGAATAGCGAGGCGGAGGAAGGTGATCGGCGTGACGGCTCGAGACCGGCGAGATGTTGCAACTTCCGTCCATTGAGCATACCTACAAGTGTTAGTCATAGCCGAAGCAAGTGCAAGTGGGTGCGAAGGTTTTGTGAGTGAGTTGAGGGCCGTGAGGTGTCGGGAAATGAAGGCCCGAGGTCTTCTTCTCCGGCGAAGCGGTGAAGGAGGTGATCGGCGGTGAGGGGTTCTGGAGAAGGGAGAGGGGGTCCACGAGGGTGACTGATGGTAGGTGAAGCTCGGAGGGTGGTCGATTGGAGATGGAGGTGATCGTAGGAAGCGGAATAAATAGGAGAAAAGTCAAAGAAAAGAAGGAGGAAGAAGACCTCATAGGAGAGGGGAATCCTGGTGGAGGAGGTGGCCTGTGCCGGGCTTGGTTGGAGCCCTGGGTCATGGCTCGACCTGGTCGACCGATCCAGGGAGCTTGGCGGAGCATGGTGGTGCCCGCAGCACGGCCATGGTGGCCATGGGTCGACACCTGGGCTACGGTCGTCGTCGCCTCGGGGCGAGGGCTCCTCCGCTGTCACCGGAGAGCCGGAGGCTGGGTCGAAGCCCGTGGAATGGTGGACGAGGGTCTCAGGTGGCGGGGGAGGGGGTTTTATAGGATGAGGTGGTCGGAGGTCGTGAGGTGGCGGGGCATTTTGGAATGGAGTTTTAATGGCGTGGGAATGATGGTGGGGAGGGGTGGGGGTTACGCGAAGAAGGCGGAGGTGTGGGCTAAGTGAAGCGACCGTTAGGTGGTGGAGAAGTGATCGGAAGCGTGGGCTAAAATGGAAGGGGTCGGAGCGTCGGCGAGGCGTAACGGCTGGGAAAGGGGGTTTACGCGAGGTGGAAGAAGACTTTCTGACCGTTGGATCTAGTGATCCAACGGTTAGGATGCGATCATGAGAGGTCGGTGAGGATCAGATCCTAGGATGTGATCCTGTGGTGGAGGTTAGGGCGCTAGGGAGCGGTCGGGATTGAGTGATGGGGGAGATCTAACGGCTGATGTGAAGATGCAACGTGGTGCGCAGGAGGCCGTAGGATAGGGATGGAATCGTAGGGCTGAGAGATGTAGGCGACGTGGCGAGACGATAAGCGTAGGATGAGTGGAGATCGGATGGTTGAGGTTTAGGCGCTGATGAACGGTTGTGATCAGATCAGGGAGCTTGATCTGACGGTTGTAAGCGAAGCGAGGTTGGATGGTGGAGATGGGGGCGGAAATGGAGTGATCCAATGGCTCAGGAGGCTGCCGGGTGGCGGAATGGGAAGCGGGCCACGTGGGCGGCCCAGAGGGCGCCACGTGGCCCAATTAGATTAATTCAAACATAAATACAAAGAAAAATAGAAAATAATTAGTTAGAGGCCGAATTTGGAAAAAGTCATAACATGAAAGTTGCTCGTTTCGACGAGATCTACAACTTTCATGTTGGGCAGAAAGCCAAATGAGGTCATTTGTGCAAAAGCTATTTTTGGGGGTATTTTTAAGGGGATAAAAATACCGATTTTGTGGTTTTTAGTTATTTTGTATTTTTTAGTGGTTTTAAAGGTCAGTTAGTTATAGACAACTTATCTACCTAATTTTTAGGGGTTTTTGAGTGATAAAATAATTACAGAAAATTAAGGGCAATTAAATACACAATAATTAAAGGTTAATTATACACAATATGGTACATGATAAAAATAGAGAATTAGAGGATAATTTTATTGGCTTGTTTAAGCAGGGATTTTAATAAGGAGTTTTTAGCATGATGAATACGAGATTCATCATACCCCTATACTTAAACCATGCTCGTCCTCGAGCATCTAAAGAATGAAGGAGTTGGATTAATTCTTGTCAGTGCGTGTGAAAAATTCAAGGCTTGATCTTTCGAAGACCCTAGACCTGAGTGATCCTAAAATTCTGGATTTAACCAAGCCTTAGTCAGAAGGAATCCAACTTCTCTGATTATCAGACTCTCTTTTTGTACATATAATATAAGGATATGACATTTAGTGTACTGCATTTCATGAGAGCCGAGTCGATGCATCACCCAAAGTTCCAGTCCCAAAGACTCTCCTCTAGACCTAATCCTCAATACTAGGGAATAAATCTACTCTTGCTTCAGTCCACCGTCTCATTAGTTTGTCAGACTTTGAAATGTTGATGGACGGCCAGATGATGGAGGTACTGGGATTGTGTCTAATTTTCTCACCCTCACATTGGAACAAGGGGCCTCTCGAGTGCCTTTTACTCAACACATGTATATTAGTACTTTGTTGATCAATGTGTCCGTCAAGAGAGTTGGAGTCGTCTGCACTTGTTTTTCTGGGAGTACACCGGGGTGTGTCTTTTCTGAGTATCTAAGATACCTTCGACACCCAGACTTGTATCGCTTACGATGCAGGGCCCTTTTTGTGGTGTCAGCCCGACTCCTTGGTCCTAATTAGCGCTCGGTCCAAGTGGACACTTTGAAAATGTTTGGGAGCGCTCGCCATTGGTGGAAGCTCATTTGGAATTTTGTCTTTGGATTTAGAGCTTTTCTTTGACATTTCATTTCTTTTGTTGGCTAGCTCCACTGCTTTTACCAAGAGATTGGCGCACACTGATCAACAAGTCTCTTTAGGTTTCATCACACCCAGGCACTTTTAGGTAAATATCAAGAGATAGCATATGAATCTTGTTCACATACTGGCTAGGGTTTTGCTGACACTCAGGTTTTCTGAAGCCTTCATTAACTTTATCCCATCCTCGAATATCATTAGATCGGGTCTAAACTCGTTTCTCTGGTCCTAGTTCCTCAAGTGATATCTCATCTCAGCTCATCAATCATGCAGTTGTGGAAGTGACTGTGCTTGATCATATTTTCTTGAAGGTAGAGATGAAGAATGCAATATAGCACTCAAATCTTTCAAACCAGAGGAGTGTGGATATTTAAGTCATGAAAAACCCTAATGACTAAGGCATGTTAACTCAGACTCTCAAGATCTCAGAGATCCAGTGTCCTCAAAAATCTCAAGCCTTGAGTGAATGTGAATGTGTCAGGAATACACCAACTCCTTAGGTTAGTGAATTTTTGTGTGATTTTTTGATTTATGGGTTTTAAGGTTTTTTTTTGTGTCGGAGAGACAATGACTGACCCAGGCTCAAATAAATAAAAGTATCCATTCTCAGCCAGTATGGGTGTAAGTGCGGGTCGAGACCCGTGATCCTTAAGGACGGTGCCATATGCGGTGTCCTTTAAACCACCCACTCTGCTAAGGGAGACCGAAGTCCCCTCACTGAAAATGTCTACTAAGCCTAGTAGTCAGAGTCAACTACCGAAAAACATTTTTAATTTTTCTTTTTTTTTCTTTTTTTTTTGAAAAAAGGGTTATTTACAAAGATTAATCCCTCAATTTTAATTTTTACAGGTTTTTACTCAGTTCCCAAGGTTACCAAAACCCAGCCCGAAAAAAAAAAATAAAATTTTAAAAAGTTTTAAAAACGCGAGCTAAGGCTAAAGTAATATACAGTAATATACGGTATACCCCCCTATACTTAAAATTTGCTATGTCCTCATAGCACAAGTGCCATGAAGCCAAGGCTCGGTTTAAGTACAGGGTGATATAGCGGAACTGAGGAGGAGGGTCCCCCTATACTTAGGCCAAACTCGGCCTAAGCACAAGAGGACCTAACGAGGGAGGGATGAATAGGCAGGTCCCCCCTATACTTAGGCTACAAATAGCCTAAGTAAGATCTGCGTTAGGGGGGGGGTTCTATGATACAAGGGTGAGGGAGAGGGTTCTTTGAAAAATAGATACACACACACAGAGAGAGAGAGAGAGAGAGAGAGAGAGAGAGAGAGAGAGAGAAAGAGAGTGAGAGAGAGGGAGTGAAATATACAGGGGAAGGGTGGGGGTGAGTATGTGCATGTGTAGTGTAGGTGTGTGTGGGGGGGGGGATTTTTTTTTGAGTACAATATGCAAGACTGAAAATAAATATGCAGATGCAATGTTTTTTTTACAACATGCAATGCTATTTGACTGATAAAAATCCTAGAATTTCTTCACGGCTTCTTTTGCGGCCTTTTCAGCGGAAGCTCCCAACTTCGCGCCTCCATGACGATCAGGCGTCCCCGATTTTCATGGGCCCTGCCACAAAAGAGAAAAGTTAGAATCTCAAAGAAATTACATCAGCAAATAATGTGCAACTAAATGATGCATGGAATGAGGACCTAGAAATTATTGAATTAATTAAAAAAAATCAAAATTCAAAAATTAAGCAAAGCCGCATCCCCGGCAACGGCGCCATTTGATGAACGTCAAATTCGCCTCGATAATAAATATATCTTAAGTCGTAGTATAGGAGGCGAATTTTGTTCAGCAAAAACCACAGTCTTTGAATGCTGTGGAATATTTATACTTGGCAAGTGTACCAAGGTCGAACACAGGGACACAACTGCTTAATCATGGCTTTTGAATTTTGATTCATGAAGTTCAATGTCAACTAATCTCAATTTCAGGTCCATATGCAAATTATGATGCACTAAGCTATTTACAAGGTAATGCCATGATGCATGCATTTTTTTAGATATTTTTATGCAAGTTAGGAGATGCATGTGCGAATATGCAAGAGAAATTATACAAAGATTAAATACTACAATTATACCCCTTAAAAATTATGAGCAGCATGAGAAAACTGAAACTAGTGTCAATTTAATCGCAACAATAAAGAGTGGTCATCAAATTCAAGCAAGGCAAGGAGGGCAGGGTCCATTTGCCACATAAAAATTCACTTTAATTAAACAGGAGCAAATAAGACAATTAAACATGCTAGAATGTAGAGGACAAAACAAGGATCAAAACGACACTAAAATCATGCAATTTGGACCTACGATGCTCAAGTTATGCTAAAAACAGTGCAAGGGCATAAATGTAATAAAAATGCAAGAAAAATAAAGGATAATTATTACATTTAGGTCCCTGGAAGGACCTAAATGTATATACCGAAAACCGCCTGGGCCTTTGAATAATTTTTCCAAGCGCGCAAGGGCCTTTTTGTAATTCTTCCAAACCTTGAGGGCTTCCCTGTAAAATAACCCAGGCGCGCACGTGAGGCACGTGCCTGGGGACCTTTATGCAATTTCCAAAATGTCCAGGGTCTGTCGTGTAAATTACCCAGGCCCTCACGCGTCATGCACGCGAGGGACTTAGGCTCGGGAGGACGCTGAGGCTCGGGAGACGTGGCATCACGTGGAGGCTCGGAGTTGGGCTCGGGTCACCCGAGCCTGTTGGTCTGGTTCGAGGCTTGGGCCTCCACGTGGCTTGATCATATCTGTCCGATCGGATGATCGGACGACACCTGTGTTGTCTCCCTCCGTCGTGGCCCGCCGGAGAAGGCAGGGCTCCGGCGAACCTGTTGGAGCTCCACCAGCCGCCACTGGCTCGCCTGAAGGTCGGAGAAGATGGCTAAGCTCTTGGCGAAGCTCAAGGAGGCCAGGCGAGCTCCGTCGATGACTGGAATAGCGAGGCGGAGGAAGGTGATCGGCGTGACGGCTCGAGACCGGCGAGATGTTGCAACTTCCGTCCATTGAGCATACCTACAAGTGTTAGTCATAGCCGAAGCAAGTGCAAGTGGGTGCGAAGGTTTTGTGAGTGAGTTGAGGGCCGTGAGGTGTCGGGAAATGAAGGCCCGAGGTCTTCTTCTCCGGCGAAGCGGTGAAGGAGGTGATCGGCGGTGAGGGGTTCTGGAGAAGGGAGAGGGGGTCCACGAGGGTGACTGATGGTAGGTGAAGCTCGGAGGGTGGTCGATTGGAGATGGAGGTGATCGTAGGAAGCGGAATAAATAGGAGAAAAGTCAAAGAAAAGAAGGAGGAAGAAGACCTCATAGGAGAGGGGAATCCTGGTGGAGGAGGTGGCCTGTGCCGGGCTTGGTTGGAGCCCTGGGTCATGGCTCGACCTGGTCGACCGATCCAGGGAGCTTGGCGGAGCATGGTGGTGCCCGCAGCACGGCCATGGTGGCCATGGGTCGACACCTGGGCTACGGTCGTCGTCGCCTCGGGGCGAGGGCTCCTCCGCTGTCACCGGAGAGCCGGAGGCTGGGCCGAAGCCCGTGGAATGGTGGACGAGGGTCTCAGGTGGCGGGGGAGGGGGTTTTATAGGATGAGGTGGTCGGAGGTCGTGAGGTGGCGGGGCGTTTTGGAATGGAGTTTTAATGGCGTGGGAATGATGGTGGGGAGGGGTGGGGGTTACACGAAGAAGGCGGAGGTGTGGGCTAAGTGAAGCGACCGTTAGGTGGTGGAGAAGTGATCGGAAGCGTGGGCTAAAATGGAAGGGGTCGGAGCGTCGGCGAGGCGTAACGGCTGGGAAAGGGGGTTTACGCGAGGTGGAAGAAGACTTTCTGACCGTTGGATCTAGTGATCCAACGGTTAGGATGCGATCATGAGAGGTCGGTGAGGATCAGATCCTAGGATGTGATCCTGTGGTGGAGGTTAGGGCGCTAGGGAGCGGTCGGGATTGAGTGATGGGGGAGATCTAACGGCTGATGTGAAGATGCAACGTGGTGCGCAGGAGGCCGTAGGATAGGGATGGAATCGTAGGGCTGAGAGATGTAGGCGACGTGGCGAGACGATAAGCGTAGGATGAGTGGAGATCGGATGGTTGAGGTTTAGGCGCTGATGAACGGTTGTGATCAGATCAGGGAGCTTGATCTGACGGTTGTAAGCGAAGCGAGGTTGGATGGTGGAGATGGGGGCGGAAATGGAGTGATCCAATGGCTCAGGAGGCTGCCGGGTGGCGGAATGGGAAGCGGGCCACGTGGGCGGCCCAGAGGGCGCCACGTGGCCCAATTAGATTAATTCAAACATAAATACAAAGAAAAATAGAAAATAATTAGTTAGAGGCCGAATTTGGAAAAAGTCATAACATGAAAGTTGCTCGTTTCGACGAGATCTACAACTTTCATGTTGGGCAGAAAGCCAAATGAGGTCATTTGTGCAAAAGCTATTTTTGGGGGTATTTTTAAGGGGATAAAAATACCGATTTTGTGGTTTTTAGTTATTTTGTATTTTTTAGTGGTTTTAAAGGTCAGTTAGTTATAGACAACTTATCTACCTAATTTTTAGGGGTTTTTGAGTGATAAAATAATTACAGAAAATTAAGGGCAATTAAATACACAATAATTAAAGGTTAATTATACACAATATGGTACATGATAAAAATAGAGAATTAGAGGATAATTTTATTGGCTTGTTTAAGCAGGGATTTTAATAAGGAGTTTTTAGCATGATGAATACGAGATTCATCAATGTGCATAGAGATTACCGAGGATTCTTATTATGACATGATTATAGATGCAATTCTTTATTGAGGAGTTTTGATCTCGCACACTAGATTGAGGATGTGATTTATTTCCGAAAAGGAGACATTCAAAATTGTTGAAATTACAGAGGTATCAAGTAGATGAGTCACACTATGAAAATTTGGGAACGCGTGATCGAAAGAAGGTTGAGGCAAGTTTCCAACGTAAACGAAAACCAATTCGAATTCATGTCAGGTCGCTCAACTATTGAAGGCATACATTTGCTGAGGAGAACAATGGAGATTTATAGAGCCAAAAGGAAGAACCTCCATATGATCTTTATTGATTTGGAGAAGGCTTATGATTCTGTCCCACGAGAGATATTGTGGAGAGTTTTGGAGAAGAGACAAGTACCTGTCCTATACATTAACCTCATAAAAGGACATGTATGATAGGGCTTTATCTTGTGTAAGGATCCCGTCTGGGAAGACTGGCTATTTTGACATCAACATTGGTTTTACATTAAGGTGCAGATTTGAGTCCATTCCTTTTTACTTTGATTATGGACAAGTTGACAAGTCACATTCAGGATGAGTTACCTTGGTGTATGTTATTTGCTGATGATATTGTGTTGATTGACGAAAGTAGAGATGGAGTAAATGAGAAGCTTGAGGTCTGGAGACATTAGTTGGAGACTAAAGGATTTCGTATAAGTAGGGCTAAGACGGAGTATATGGAGTGCACCTTTGATGGAAGCAATGGTGAAGGAATCGAGGTGAAGATTGGTGATGATAACATTCATAAGAGAGATTCTTTTAGATATCTGGGATCTATTGTGCAACATGATGGGGAAATTGATGGAGATGTTACTAATAGAATAAATGTAGGCTGGCTAAAGTGCAGAGGAGCCTCTATTGTTCTACATGATAAGAAAATTCCTTTAAAATTAAAAGAAAGTTTTACAAAGCAGCCGTGAGACCTGCTATGCTCTATGGATCTAAATGTTGGCCTGTGAATCATATAAATGTACAGAGAATGGTTGCAGCAGAAATGAAAATGCTAAGGTGGATGTGTGGACACACACGTAAAGATCAGATTCGGAATGACGCAATCAGAAAGAAAGTTGGTATAGCTATGATTGAGGATAAGATGCGAGAAAACCACTTAAGATGGTTTGGTCATTTGCAAAGAAGATCAACTGATGCACCCGTTAGGAGATGCGAGTGTTGGGATGTTGAGCCGGCTAAGAGAGGGCAAGGACGACCCAAGAAGTATTGGAAAGAGACCATACAAAGGGATCTTAGTTTTGTGGATATAAGCCCCGAGATTGACCCAAGATAGATCTGAATGGAGGCGAAGAATCCATGTAGTCGACCCTACTTAATTGTGGGAAAAGGCTTTACTGTTGTTGTTGTTTTTATTTCCTTTTCTTTTTATTATGTAATAAGTGTGTATACATACATATATCTCTCTCTGTGTGTGTGTATAGATATATATGTATATATGGGAAAAAGGAGCCTACATCGGGTGATGTAGGTAACTTACCTACATCGGATATTTTTTTCATTAATTTTTTAATTTTTTGAAATAAAATCTTCGGGGATTTACATCACCATATACCATCATTTCCGTGTGTATATGTATACATACATACATACATACATACATACATACATACATACATACATACATACATACATACATACATACATACATACATACATACATACATACATACATACATACATACATACATACATACATACATATATATATATATATATATAATAATAATAATAATAAGAGGATGGGGAGCTTACACCAAGGTGCATGTAATTTTATATGCACCGGGGCTTATATCTTCCACATTTTTTTACTTTTTGTATATACATACATCAACTTTCGTGTGTATATCTCCGAATATGTTATAGAATTAGTTACAATATATTGCATTTGGAGTCATTTTCAAATATGGGAAGAAAAATATACATCTCTATATTAATTAATCACTTATTATACAGTTATTAAACTTAGCATAATACTATAATTTTTTTTTGTATTTTGTTGTCTTGTAATTTATCAATTTTGATTTAGTTAGCTATTAATTTCTAACTTTATCGGAGAATCATACTAAATGTAAGCGTTAGAACTAAGAAGGCATTTCTTATCCGCAGGATAATCCGTTTACGTTCGTAAAAATCCGCATCCGAATCGTGATTATTTGTTTCCATATCTGTATCCTTATTTAAGGATATGGTTCGCAATTTTCGATATATGCAATGTATCCATTTCCGTATTTTAAAATGGATAAGGATATGGTAACACTTATATCCATATCCATCCGTTTGCATCCCTACCTAGATCCCATCATAACTTAGAAACATAATGGACATGTACATACTTGCGTAAAAATCTGATCTCTGCGATGCTTACATCTTCTACAGGTGAAATACACAGTGCGTTGATATGCTCTTTATTTTCTCTATGGTAAAAACGGTCACTCTTGCATTCACTCTTTTGAAAAACAATGGACTTTTCGTGTCACTGGAGTACTCTTCTTAATCCATAGCCTCAGGATTTTATTTATAACAATGCACCGTCTCTATACTGGTGAGAGTCCGCGTACGACCTTGTCATCGTCGTGATGGTGTAATAACAACCATCTGATCATACATGGAGCATTGATTAATTTTTTAGAACAGAAATGCGTAATTTTTGGTGTAAGAACAACACGGCATATCGGTCATTTCCAAAGGTAGGGGGTTGAACAGCATAAACATGAGACAACTTGCATGAAAATCAACAGTAAGTACTTTGGATTCATGGAAGCTTTGAAGAAAAATAATATGGGGTATGGATCCTCTAGGTAAATTTACTTTTACCTAGAGTGGGTAAAAGGTTCTAGATGGAAGCCACATCATCTCCATTCCACATGGTTAAAATCTAACCATACATCAAGGATAATAAATGCCAACCAATTTATCATTAATTCTCAACAACTAATTCCATGGCAAATAAATCTAGAGCATTAATCCTTAGATATTAATTGCTTGCAATACAAAATTATGTCCATGTCATGCCAAATTGATTTTATGGAAAATATAACAACTAATAACTACATGCACATATTTATAGTTAGAGTGAGTTAAAATGTTATAAGGTTATTAATGATTCCAAAGGGCTTGCACTGTTTATGAACTAGGATGTGTACGTTTTTTTCCAAATGTATTTGATCTATGCTTTTTAAAAGTTTTTGTAGTTTATTTTCCTACTTATTTTTTAGGGTAAATTACAATTTGGGTCCTCATCTATGGATCCGATCTCAGAATGGGTCCCAATTTTTAAATTGTAACGATTCGGGTCCCAGGGCCATTAATGTAAGGAACTTTTTGAAGCTAATGATGAGTATACCCTTGTTTAAAAGTTGGAACCCAACCCCCATTCCCTTACCAACAAGGACATACTCGTCATGAACCCCAAAATTTCCATTTCCTAAATGGTTCTGGGACCCGAATCGTTACAATGTAAAGATCGGGACCCATTCTGGGATCGGACCCATAGATGAGGACCTAAATTGTAATTTACCCTATTTTTTAAATGTAATAATTTTCCCCAAGGCTTTATCCCTAATTTTAAGTGTATATACATAGATATACTTATTATCATTAATATAAAAATGATGAATATTTTTTTTCCTTTAATCATCACACTGTTAAATTCACAAATGTTTGAATGCGGTAAATATAGAATTTCATAATTTGTATTCACTAAGTGTAAGATTTTATAGGTTATCTAATACATACACAAACTTACATATATACATGCGTACTTCATACAAGCTAAATCTCATTATTCTTTTTATAAGATGGAAATTAATTTGATCTAATCTTTCATGCCAGTTATCAGGTGGTTCTACTATATGGTAAATAGTATAAATAGAAGAAATGGAGTTAGAATTAAGTAACAAATTCATTAGTGTGAATACTAATGTAAAATAACGTATCATTACCAGATAAGTATCCTTCACCAAATAATGCTCTATATCTCAAGAAAAAAATATTTTGCTACAATTAATTTTAGTAGGAATTTGCAACAAGCACCTTATGATAGTATCCATGCGTCTGCAGAGGTGAAATTCAACGGAGCATATCCAAATCTGCCTTCTTGAAAATAAAATAGTTTGCGTGGAGGCTTTATATATGTGCATATAGTTATTAGTTGGTATATTTTGTATGAAATTAATTTGGCATGACATGGACATAATTTTGTATTGCAAGCAATTAATATCTAAGGATTAATGCTCTAGATTTATTTGCCATGGAATTAGTTGTTGAGAATTAATGATAAATTGGTTGGCATTTATTATCCTTGATGTATGGTTAGATTTTAGCCATGTGGAATGGAGATGATGTGGCTTCCATCTAGAACCTTTACCCACTCTAGGTAAAAGTAAATTTACCTAGAGGATCCATACCCAATAAGTATGACAGTGGAATTTATTATTCCGAGCAAAGGATACAAATTGTTTAGTTTTGTTGAAGTCTGCAGCATCTGTTATATTTGCACTTCGGAAAAAGCGTATTTAATGCATTATACCGACAATAGGGATGAAAACAGATCGGATACAAATTGGATATGTCTATTTCCATATTCATATTCGGTTCAGCTCTATCGAATACGAACACGGATATGCTTCGGATTTCATTAAGGAAACCATATCCTTAAAAATACAGAAACGGATTCAAATCGGATATTTATCGAATCCGAATATGGATCGAATAAAAAGCGGATCCGAATACGGATCGAATAAAGAGCCAATCCAAATATGAATCAAATAAAGAGTCAATCCAAATATGGATCCATTAAACATGAAATCTTAATACAGATAGAATAAAGATCACCATATGAATACGAATTGAATTTTTTTATCAAAGTTCATGATGATTTTAAAAAAAAATGAAAAATAAGTAAGTTGCATCATACAAAGTGAAGCACCGAGATGACATGCGTTCTTGTTAGGAAGCAAAAAGAAGATAGGATTATATAACTTTTGTTCATGCCCATCTCCAAACAAATGAAAGCTTATCAAGATCCTATATAGAGGAGTAATCCTTTGAGAGCCAAAACTTGAGAGAGCATGAGAGCATGCATTCTGGACTACATGATCCAACCAGGAGGGAGAAGATTAGGAGAGAGAAAATATAATCATGTGGTCCAGAATGCATATTCTCATGCTCTCACATTTTTTTGCTCTCATAGGATATTCCTCATCCTATATATATTGTATTAAATTATAGATTGTATTAAATTATATAATACTAATAATATGGGGTTGTTGTTTATATTATATTAACTAATATATAAAATAATATTAACTGATGTATTTGGATATCCAGATCCGGAAATTTTTTACAATCCATATCCATATTCGATCCGTATTCGATTAATATTTGAATACGGATATACGTATCCGATAATTTTTCGAATACAGTAAGCCGATATTCGAATATATCCATATCCGTTTTCATCCTTAATTGTCAACCCTTCTTAATATTAGTTTGATTGATCGATTAATAGGTGAGGACAAAGATGATTGGAGACCCTCAAATAAGGTCTAAAATAGATCTATTTTAAGCATCTGGACAGCCTATCCTGCCAATGACCATTTCTTCAAAATGCTTACCATTTCTTCAAAATGCTTGATATGATTTAATGAAAAGCGATATAGTACTATTATTGCACAACTAAAGAACTACTATTCCACTTAAGGCCTAATAAAATTGGAAGTGATGGAATTTCTCAAGTCAAATTGACAACAGCTGTAGATGTTCTCGGCAGTTTTTAGATCGGTATCAAAAATAGGAAAGTCAGAACTTGTTACACCGACAATCGATCTAAAGGGTTGTTATCATTAAAACCCACTTAAATGGTATGGTAGTAGTGCAATGTGACTACTACCCAAATGATTAGGGTTCAAATCCTTTGTGGAGGTTGCGTTAGATAGTCAACAACCATCGTAAAAAACAGTCGAATCTTTCCACATGGATTTGAAGAAAAATCCATGTAGCCGACCCTACTTATAGTGGTAGAAGGCTTCGCCATAAAAAATAGGCAAATCAGAACATGTTAGACCGACAACCGATCTAAAGGAATCGTTATCAGCGACCCAATCACCTCTTACATGCAAATAGGCATCCCAAGGACATCTAGTCGTCGCATCGTCCGTATTGAGAAAGTGACATAAATCCCTCAACTATTATTTAGCAACAACACCATTATTCTAACCTCTAAGGGGGCACGCTATTCGAGAATAAGCATGAACAAAGAGAATAAGAGTCTATTCTCTGTTCGGCTGGAAAGATAGGAATAAGGAGAATAAAGTGGAATATGGGTAGGTAAGATGGAATAAAGATATGAATACATGTGAAATAATGGGATGTGGGTGGGAATAACTGTACTCATGAGAACCACATACCGGGCGGAGAATTGACCCCTTATTCCAGTTATTCTCCAACCGAACATGGCACCTAAAGGATTTTACAATTGCATGCGAAGAAGATGCAAACAAAAGCACTCCTGGGATAAATAGGTCGATTTTCATCTTACAAAGTAGACTTGTCAGCCATAAAGACGACTTCGACTTCGGATGTCATCCTTGGCAGGTCTTATATTGTACTCAAGCAAAAAATGCAGGTGTTCGAATGATCCATAGATATCACCAAGTAACTCTGAATCACACTGTCGATCAAACGCAATCGCAAAGCCTACCATCGATGCCATCATGAAGAAACATTCTTGAGATGATTACGATGCACGAAAACCCAGCAAGGACTTGATGCAGATTGCATTCAGTTTCACAGCACCATGAAAACAGTATCGCATAACCTACCATGAATGCACATCATGAAGAAACATTCTCGAGATGACTACCTTGCACACAAACCTACAGATGACTTGACACAGAATACATCTCCAGAATAGACAGCACGAGATACACACTCGACAAGAACAGGCAAACTTGCAGCAAGAAAATCTTTAGAAGTTGCACACGCACCCAGGGCAGTCGCACAGCTATCAGAACCTGCATGTCGTTCGAACTGCATAAGAGACGAGGAATATTATTCGGTCTGTTCCGCTAAACTAATTAAGCTACAAAATTTGACTCTAGTAAATGTCCAAGTAGGGGGGTGCTCTACCTGGCATCCTTATAAATATAGGCATTACACATTGATCTATTTAGAACACATCCACTTGTGTGGCCAAGACCGATGGATACGCATGGGTGGCATCGCTTTCCGCTTCAGTGGATACGCAGATCGGAGCATCTAGTACAGGAGTTTTCTGCAATGAAGTGGAGCGTATTAAGATCGTATGGAAATTGGACTTAATAACTGGCATCACTAACCATTAACCAACACAACCAAAACAAGGAAATGAGAAGGATCTAACCATTGACCGAATTAAAGCCCAATTGATGCCATGGAAAAATGGATGTTGCTTGATTTCGTTAGCTCCCTCGCATGAACCCAGTCTGTTTTTTGGATCTCTGTGCAACAGCCGATGCATCAACTGCCTGGCAGGGTAGCTCGCCTGCGGAAGAAATGCAACAACTAGTCACTATTGCTACATCGTCAAGAATGAGCACTTTCCTTTTGATGAATTGAAAATAGGCTTGTCTCGATCTGAATGGAAACAACTGGTATGCTCTGCAAATTGATGTCTTTAATAGAATCGACATTCCTAATTAGCGTCGAAGTAAACTGTATTCTGTCATGTCTAAACAAGAATTAATTCTCTGACTACTGGAACAGTATGTCACTCTTTGAATGTGTTGTTTTTTAAAGTATGTGATATCTTATAAGTGCGCTACTGGTAACATATCTTGAAAACCTTCTATCAACTGCAGCATCTGAAGAATGTGCTAACTATGCACACTTCAATTGTGCCGCTTCGCACCTGAGCCCATCAAGCCGTTCAAGTAATATCTCCATGCCTTCGACCAACATTCTCCTTGTTGCCCTCCTCCGTGCAATGCGCCTCGCTGCCCTCTGCAGGAGCTTCCTCCATGCAACCATCCTTACAGCAGTAAGATCTCCATCGGCAACACATTTTTCCTTCAGCTAGTAGATTATGGTTTTTTATTGATCTTTTTACATATGCATGGATTGTACGGTTTGAGCTTAGATTATTGGAGTTGTTTTTACAAATTTATTGATTCTTTTGTTTACGTGAGGTGTGAGATGTGGCTTTGACATATTGCCTTTTCTACATGAATTGGGGGTGTTTCGGATTCGGAAGCTGTTGGGTCCAGATCAGGAACAACTTTTGATGAATTGTTGAACCTAAAATGACGAAGCCTTCTCCCACAATAAGTAGGGTCGGCTACATAGATTTCTGCTTGAATCTATGTTGAAAGATTCAACTATTTTTTACGCAGGCTGTCAACTACCTAACAAAACCCCCACAAGGGGGATTTGAACCATGATCTTTTGGGTGATAGACACACTGCACTACCACCAGACCATTTAAGTGAGTGTCAATTTTTTTGAACTAGGTTTATTATAAATTTGACTCAATCATGCTCAGCTTGTTGCGATATTTCTCGAATTGTGTGTCCCCATTAGTTCTCTCCTAATGACCCGTTCTCGGAAAAAAAACCATGTCCTCTTCTCCCCATGCATTTTCATGAATCATCTATACTTTACGCCCCTGAATTCTGTAAGTTGACTACTTACGATCTAAATGCAGTAAATAGACAATAACAGAAAAAAGAAGACAAAGTCCGAAAAGTGGGACTTACGGAAATGCTTTTGGGAAACTTGAGATCTTTTTGAAGAATATTAGCAAATGTCTTCTGCCTTGTCTTTCCTCTAAAGGGTGTGTACCCATACAGCATCTCATAAAGAAGAATACCTGTACAAAGTAGTCACAGCCGAACAACTACGCGTAAGGTACAAATATTTGGAAAAAACACAGCAATCTACATGAACAGAGACATCAATTGAGCGAGAACAGAAAGTTACTCGATTAAGGCAATATAAGCATGCATTTTAAGGAGTTGGTGGAAATCAGCAGCCGTGAAGAATATTATCAATATTTAACCATTGTCACATGCTTAAATTCGATGTCTATGGGAGTCCGAAATGCATGGACAGCTTGTATTCCTGTTTAATTTCCTTATTCGTCTTGTAGTTCCCTATGAGGAATGAATTGCCCATATTGTCAAACAACGAATGACATATTGTATTTATATTTAATGTAATTAGGTTTTAACTTGGTAACATATGTAATTGTATTGGAAATCAAACTGATTCAAATGGGAAGTGAATTGTGTTGGAAGAAAAGTTGAGAATTCTCAAATTTGATAAGGGAAGTTTGGGTAGAGTTTTAGTACCATATCTAGTAGTTCTAAAACTTTGGTGGTCTTATATATGTGTTCACACCCGATGGTCTTGTAGCAATAGTAAAGACGAGGAATGGAGGACTACACATACGCACGCTCCGCTCCGTCTTGAGTACGGTCTATTGGTTTCATTTCGAGAGTCGAATAAATTAATCCTACAAATTAATTGTGATTAGACCATTGAAGAATTTAACTTAACCCAAAGGCTCAAACTTAGCGACCGTTTCGATAGCATGTCTCCTTAGAATGATCAGGACGGTAGCAATGAGTACATGAGCCACGTTGGCGTCCTCCTCCTCGAACATGAGGTCCATGATCGTGAAACTGTGAAGTTCCCCCTCTTCCATGAGAGGATGCCATAGCAGAGGGAGTCTGGACCATAGTAGTAGATGACGTAGTCATACTCAGTCGCTTGTAAACCTCCTCCATTGGAGGTATCGACTCGCCAGTCAGTAGCTGAGTACGAGCTGCATCATACTCAGAGTCAAGAGATGGCAGAAAAACTCATGTCATAGTGACATTCTGATATGCCTGTTGTTGCTTCGTGCTGTTGGTAATAGGCATGAAGCTGTATAGTCGCTCAAACATCCCTCTAAGAGGTGAGAAGTGGGCATGAAGGGCTCGACCATTTTGCTTGGTCGAGAAAAGGTCATACTGTAGCTGAAGAATCTGGCTATCATTCTTTGCATCCCATATGCGTCTGCTAATATGTCCCACATGACCTTTGTTGTGGGTTGATTAACAATATCATCGGCAATCTCTGTGGTGAGAGCCCTAGAGAGCCAAATGCGAGCACCCCTTGTCCGCCGGCTCGGAATCGGTCAGAATGTGCTCCATGTTATGGCACTGCATAAGGGTGCGGAACTGCATGGACCACAACTCGTAGTTGGTCTCATCCATCTTCACAATGATGACCGGGCCTTTGAAGACACCGGACGATGAGAAGACGTCACCCTTGTTTCTGACATGATAATAAGAACGCCAAGATCCGGAACAAACTGGAGTGTAAACAGATCTGAGTGAGTCTATACAATCATATGGAGGATTGGTTGTATCTGTAAACTCATACAACCATCTTTACTGCTTTTGTTGTGGCCTAGAGTCGGAAGACGTGATTTATATGTAAAAAATCATGAAATCTGAACAAAATCAGACCGCAGTGGACTGCAGAAATGCCCAAACTGCAGCAGGAACACAAAGTTTGTGACGAACTGACCGCCGCTGGTCAGCGGGCTGCAGTGCGACAGCCCCTGGGCGAGAGGGTAGACCCCCGGATTGGTGTGCGACAACCCCTAGAGCACTTGGGGCGGCTGTGACTGCACTCGAGAGCACCTCTAACAACAGAAAAGAAGGTGGATGACACCTGTAGTGGCGGGAGGGAGGATGGGCAGCACCGACGACAACGAGAGAGAAGGGGGCACATGTAGGGTTAGGGTTGGTGGGATACAGGAACCCTGATCTAGGATCGTTGCTCCGATACCATGTTGGGGAAAAATAAGTTCATAGCATAGATGAGACCCTAGGGCTCTCTTATATGGGAGAAAAGCCCTGGGTTAATTACATGAGAGGTATATAAAGAAAATAGAAATGGGACAACGATAATCGTGAGATATAAATATCTCAAAAAATCTGTCATGTATTTTTCTCCTACATGTGACAGACTAACCCCATCCAACTCTAACGATGAGATCTACATGCCTCCACCTCCTATGCCGTACCACCACCACCCTCTACTCTTGCTCTACTACCACCTCCTCAACCACCACCACTACTACCACCGTCATCATCTACACCTACTCATGCCTCTACACATGCTCCTGTGGCTCCACCTCGTATTGTGACTCAGATTTTTGCCACGTGTTTTTACTCGCAGGTCTCGCTCAGTTCCCCTGCTCATAGGCCTTGCCATCATCTGACATGCCTCAAGTATGTAATGAGCACACTGTTTCTATTGATGGCACTACTGAGTTGTTTGTGAAGCAAGATTCCATACAAGATGAGTAGGTGCCCTTGGCAGATGATCTTGATGTGTTGATTGCTCTATGCAAGCAAAATAGGTGTGCTACTTATCCTCTTGCAGCCCAGGTTTCCTTGAGCAGACTGTTAGAGGATTTCAGGAGGTTCATCTTAACACTATTAGCCGTAGAGATATGTAGACATATCATGAGGCTCTTCAGGATAATGAGTAGAGATTAGCCATAGAGGAGGAGATAGCTTCGTTACAGTCACGTGGTACGCGGAGTTTTGTTTCTGCTCCAGTTGGCGCATATATTGTTGGATGCAAATGGATTTTCATCGTAAAACACCGTGCAGATGGCAGTGTGGATCGCTATAAGGAGAGACTTGTGACACGTAGGTTCACCTAGACATATGGGGTGGACTACCGAGATTCTTTCTCTCAGTTGCTAGGCATTCTACTCTGCACATTCTATTTTTTGTTGCCGTGACACGAGATTGACCCCTTTATTAGCTTGATGTGAAAAAGTCTTCCTTTATGGTGATCTACAGGATGAGGTTAACAGGCAGCAACTACCTGGGTTTGCTACTGAAGGAGAGTGTCAGAAGGTTTGCAGGCTTCACAAAGCTATTCATGGACTTAAGCAGAGTCCAAGAGCATGGTTTCAGAAGCTCTCGAACTTGATAGAGCAACATGGGTTTGAGCGATTGACTGCCGATCACTCTTTGTTTGTGCACATGACCTAGAGAGGTACTATTGTTATTCTTATTTACATTGATGATACTATTGTTATAGGAGATGACGACTAGGGTATTCAGAGTGCCAAAGACTTTCTAGGTCAGCAGTTTGTGACCAACGACCTTGGTAATTATGTTACTTCCTTGGATTGGAGTTTGCCAGAGGCCATGTGATGATCCATATGAAGTACGTTACAGATTTTTTTTTCAGAGATGTGCATGAAGCAATATGATGATGACACTGAGGAGGTCAACAAGAGGAGGTACATGGAACTTGTTGGCAAGCTACTATATGTGACTATTTCTAGGCCTTGAATATCCTTCGTCGTGAGCAAAGTGAGTCAGTTTATGGAGCAACCTAATTAGGCACATATGGGCGCAATCCATATGATTTTGAAGTATTTGAAGACTTTACCAGGAATGGGACTTCTTTTCAGCAAAGATACATCTCTTTCAGTTACAACATGTGTAGAAGCATATTATGTCACGTGTCCAAATGATATGAAGTCTACTTCAGGGTTTGCTATGTTCCCTATGAATTCCCTGATTTCTTGGAAGAGCAAGGAACAGATCGTGGTTGCTAGATCGAGTATTGGAGTCAGAATACAGGGCCATGGTACAAGATAACATGAAGATGAAGTGGGTTAGATCTGTTCTTACTGACATGACTATAAAGGTGCCTCTTCTCATGCACGTCCAATATGACAATCAGGCTGCTCTTTTCATTGCCAACCACCCAGCTTTTCATGAGAGGACCAAACACATAGAGGTGGACTGTCACTACACTCGTGACATGATACAGATGGGTCTTATTGCCACTACTCATGTCAGCTCTAGAGATCAGACAACAAATATTTTTACTAAGGCCCTAGCTGGAGGGCCTTATCAGAGATGTTGTTCCAAGATGAGCTTGATCGATATCTACGCTACGGCTTGAGGGGGAGTGTTGAGATATTACTCATCTTTCTTACTGTTTTCCTATTATCTATTTATTTTATCTTCTTCATGTAGTTTGCCCAATAGATTCCTCTCCTATATAAGAGAATCCAAAGGCCTCTCATTAATCAATCAATTCTTTATCTTCTACACCTATAAACAGCTTATGCTACTACATATATAAACTGAAGTACAAGTTGTTGATCTCTTAAATCAAGGGTCTTTCATAGCCACTTTTTAGAAGATTGTGGCCAAGTTGGATCCACTAACACCCCCCCCCCCCGAACACACACAAAGGAAGAAATGGAAGATAATCAATAATCATGTGAGAAATAGGCCCTCCATTCCCATAGTTTTTTGTGATTTCTTTGAGAAGGATTTTCTGCATAACTCACTGCGTTTTATGTGGTTTACTCATTTCCATGATTTGCTTCAAATGTTTGGTCGCAGGCTTTCGAGCATCCAAGTGGTAACTAGATCATTTCCTCCCATAAAGTTTTAGATACGGCCTTCTGAAAAGGTCATTTTTCTATAAGATATTTACTTCAAATGAAACATGAACTCTGTCTTAGATGTCTAAATCTGCATAAAACAAACATGTTACGTTATTGGGTATGGACAATTGCATTCTAGTAGAAATAGCAAGGCCCAAGAACCCACTGACCACACTATTGAGCCCAAAACCGTGATCCTCAGCATGTTAAACCAAGGAGGATGGAAAGACTTATAGTTTATAAGAGGATGGTGGATCAGAACAAAAGCTATATCGCAGATGGTTACCCAGTTCTATGCGTCAGGCATGTCATTCATATTATGCAATTTACATATATTGTAATGAACCATAGAATATACAATAATCACCATCAATTTGCAACAATCACCCCTAATTGGAAGTACCTAAATGATTATTTGCAAGAAAAAAGTAGCAAGTTTAATAATGACATTTACCAAGTGCCCACCAATCAACTGCAGAAGTATGTCCTGCCCCTGTAATTATTTCCTGTGTCAGAAGTTAGGTTAGATAACAACAAAAATACGATGGGCAATGAATATGGTTGCATCTTGGTATGTAGCAACACTTGGATTATAGTGTATAGACAGAGGAAACCGAAGTAACATGCAAACACCAACATTAGATTTTAGGACATGTTTAAAAAACGATCGCATCAGGTCAGTCCTAAAGGAGGCAGGCACTTAATGAAACATCCAAATGCATGACTACTTTGAAACTGAGTATTGTTTAGCAACATTGAAAGGAAAAAACAGAATGTTCTTTGTGTTAGAATTTTTTTGAAGGCATTCATATAAACCACATGGGAAGTTGAATAGTAATATTCTTTGTGAAACAATTCCAGAATCCAATTGAAATGGTGAACTTGAATCCAATAAATTGCAATCTCAACTACTGGGATGCAGGAGGTGGCGTCAGTGCTTTGTAGCCCCAGTGCATCTCTCCCTATAACATAGTTGGGCCTTCCCCTTGTTGGTGTCAAGCTTTGTTCTTCAGATCGGTGCCCATTAGTGAACAAATTGGAGAAGTTGGAAAGCTGGAAGGCATGGTCCTGTCCAGAGGTGGGAGGTTGATACTTCTGAAGCACATGGTCTTGGCTATGCCTGTGTTTTTCTTCACCAGATTGATCCCCCTGGTTTTTGAAGGATAGCTGAATCTAAACAGTTCTTTAGGATTCTAGGCATGAAAAATGTGGGATAAGTCAAGTGGGGCACGATGACAAAATCAAAGAAGGATGGAGGTCTTGGTGTTCCAGTAATTGAGACTGTGAGCAAGAGTGGAAAACGAATGCCAATTGAAATCAACTAAATTCAATTAGGAATGAAGGTAACCATGTTTTAGATCCAGGGAAACAAAAGATGAGAGCTGATTTTATTCTCAGTGATGTTGGCAAACATATGATGATCATACTTCTGCCAAAATGTCTCCTCAATAAGACCTCACTTCTTGCAGTAGGAAAACTACAATCTGTTCTTGCGTCCACCTTCACTTCCATTGCCTACACCATGACAGGCCGACACTTAAACAACCACAGCTCAAGTGGCAAAAGGGGCCAAATGAGCCTCCATGCTAACATTGAATGAACCACAATCCTGTCGAGATGATTAAGCACTCCTCGATAGGTAGAAACTGTGCACAAGATGTAAGTGCTTTCTTGTAAAGGGGGTCGAGGCTAAGAGAAACACCCCCACCATTTGCATGTCCGTATAGACCTTCTGATCCTCCTAACTATACATGTATTTAAATGCAAAATAAAAGAACAAAGAAAAAAGAAAAATAAATGAAGTATCAAAGATATTTAATGACCCTAAAACCCGAGACATGTGATCATTGACTTGGTCGACACAAGGAATAGTAGGAGGAAATAAGGCCTAATATTGTATACATGGACACTAATTTTCATTCTTTAAAATAATCATTTTCATTGATTTTATTCAATATTTTATACACCTCAAACAATAAAATGTGCTACATGAAACTTGTACATAAAAATACATAGAAAATTATAGAAATAACATATAAAAATAGTGCACCGTGCAACTAGGACACACGGATGAAAAAGCCACAAATCGAACTTCATATACCAATATCTTCTCCAAATAAGCTCAAAATTAACCAAACTCATATCCATTGTATTCTAAATAAAAATATCTATCTAATGAAGATGGTTTCATCTAAAATGGAGTTAAGATACAAAAGACATCTTTCTGGGGTGTCATTGTACCATATACATGTATATTTTATTCATATAATTGATTCTTTATATTTTTACACTTCTTATATTTTTAAATACTTGTATAGGAAACATACTAAAAATATAAACATAAAATAAATCCATTAAAATATATTTTAAGTAAATAATACATTAAAATATATTGGTAAAATATATAATGTACATATATATATAATTATTTACATATGTTAGTAAAATTAAAAAAATAAAAATACGTCAATATGTATTCAAATATATTATAAATATATAAAATATGTACATATGATAAAAATAAAAATACAAAATAAAAATATAATACTCAAAATAAAGGTAAATATACTTATGTATATACTTGTAAAAAATAACCCCTAATAAATAAGGTTGAAAAAAATAAAAATACCCATAAAATAGTACAAAAAATAAGAAACATTTTTCATGTTTTGAGTTTTAATTAATAAAATCTTTCATTATTTCTTTTTGAGTTAACTTTGAATTTTATTTCAGTTTTGTCTTTTTGCGGTCCTATGTAGACCAATACGAGCTCGAGTTTTGTTGACCTGAGGTCAATTGTACCTCCGGGTCCTCTGACTCACCCCACAACCCTAATCCACGACAAAACCTTAGGCTCCACCAACCCCTCGCCATTGGTACGCCATATCCCTTCGAAGTTCGCCAGATACCATGTATATAAATAAGGTCCTCCATATTCTTTTTGAAGTTTGATCCCTCTCGAGCGTTTATTAGCCCATCGGATTGAGCTTGGTTTGTGTCCCTCGTGATAGGAGATGATACCCGTTGATTCGTAGCAAGGAGAAGGCATCCTTGAGAAGATCCACCATCATCGGAGCATCGCATCCTGGCGGTTTTGCTTCCTTGGTTCCAGGACCAGGTCGGGGTCCCTTTATTGCTTTTTAGGTAGATTTCTATTCCAACATTTAATTTCTGTAATTTATTTCATGTTTTAATGTTGTTTTAGTGCAGATTTACTTAGATTACATTATGTCGGATCTTAGAGCTCGTCCACTTGTTCTAGCCATGTTCCGACCACGCCTTCGCCACCATCATCTTCCTCATCCACTTCTCTACTTTCTAGCCCACTCCATTCAACTTGATAAACCCCATATCAAGTAGATTCGGTCTTCTTCCTTCGCCTACCATCGGAGATCTCCACCTCAACGCACCCTCGCCCGATTTCCCTACTTTTTGGGTCGAGGGGTTCTCCCCTCGTACCCTCATTTTGGTAGTGCAGGAGGTCGGACCTGAGCGCTCCATTTGTGGGGTGTATCAAACTCATAAGATTAGTTCCATGTTACCTTGTTTCCCTTGACCTTTAGACCCTATAGTTGGGTCCGGACACTTTTGAGTGCATCCACAACTACGGAAGACCCTTGGGAAACTTTTGCCTACCTCAGCAGCTCGTTGAATCACTAATGGTGTGAGATCCAAGAGGAAAAAGGAGCTTAAGGGCAAGTTCTTCCTGCCCCCTTTACAACCATCCAATGAAGGGCGCCCTCCAGGTCTAATCTCAATCATTTGATCGAGGCAACGCGGTACGCATTCATGGCCGTTGATCGTGATAAGTGAAGCCCACCTGACTGTCTACTTGCACGTTGTTTGAAGGGTAATTGTAATACATCCTCTATCTTATGTAATTTATTTTTAATCTTGTAGATATTATGTCACGTGTAGCATTTCTGGTATATTTGCAACAAGGACCCAAGCCTTCCTCGATATTACATTTAGTCCTAGTCCACGTCACCTTACATGGCCCCCCCACGCGAGGCGCTATTTAGAGAATTTATATACATGCTCTTGTAGTTTATGGACATGTTATCAAAAACATTTAAAGTATAAGTCCCTGTAAATAGTGGCAATTATTTTTGTGTATATTTGTCTTTATAAATATTTTTATTACTCCAAAAATTGTAAGAAATTTTATTTAAGTGCCTAACATATTGCTTGATGACATATATTTTTACATGTCATTTTAAGTAGTTTTTCTATTTATTAAAAATACAAAACACACATTTTTGCTCAATCTATGTGTTAAAATCCACAAAATTAGGAAAACACCTCTAAAAATTATCAAAAAAATATATTATTTATATTATATTATCGCATTTCCAAAAATCCCTAAAAAATAAAAACTAAAATCTAAAAATTACAAAACCTTAAAAATCTTATAAAAATTGGCCAAAAATAAAAACAAATCTAAAAATATTTATTCTATTTGTGAATTTTCTACATTATATATACTATAATTAAGAATAGTTTTATGTTTATTTTGGACTTATTTACATTTATTATACCTAAAACAAGTTCGGGTACTTAAACTGTGCATTGTTTGTATATTTTAATACTTTAAAAGTACATGAAAATAAGCAAAAAGTCTATAAAAATGGCCAAAATAGAGAAAGTTATAAAAATAAAAAAATATAGTTTATTTTCAATATTTTGAGTACATTTATGTATACCTAAAAATATACAATGCTATATATACTATATCTCATACATATTTATTTTATATATAATATCATTATAGTTATATATAATTATCTATTTTCTTTTAAAAATAAAAAAACTAAAAATGGAAAATAAAAAAGAAAATAAAGATTAAAAATGTTAAGATATAAAAAATATAAAACTATTTAAAATTCATTAAAAAATATATACAATTAAAAATCCACATAAATAGAAGTCTAAAAAATAAAAAATTTATTATATAATTAGCAATAAGTATAAATAATTAAGCTATCAATCGTTGTCTATCTGTGGTTCAACACTCTACTATTTGCACCTATTCACATTTTGTAGAGTTAAAACAAAATTTGACTTACGTTTTACATTTATTGCATATATATTATTGTAGGTTGATTGTTGATCATGCTAGGAATGGGTGCCGCACACCGTGAGAGTGGTTGATACAACAATTGCCGGACCTGACTTGTCGGACAACGCATGCCCTCCAATTTCGGGCCTTGGTACCTTGGCTAAAGTTCGCTATTAGGGAGCTCGAACACATTATTAATCTAAAGGTCGACCCAGTCTTTGTCTGTTATTTGTTCAAGCAATCATATTAAAATGTTAGAATTAAGCAAAATTTTGAATTCATCTCATCACATTTTCACCTCATTTTTTGCATAAATTCACTTTTCACGTTCACATAATTTGCATTTAAAAATTGCTAAAAATAGAAAATAATGAAAGTTGAAAAATAATAAAATAATAAATAAAATGACACTTTTTGAATATTTTTCACTTACTCTTATTGTCTTTATAAATTATTGTATTTCATTACTACACAATTGTTTTTTATTTTTAATCCCATACAATATTTCTATTTTTTATTTTAGTTTATTTTGCATGACACAATTGACCGAAAGCCCATCCCATTTTATGTTTAAAACAAAATGAAAAATAAAAAAAATAAAAACTCAAGGGTATTGACATCAACACCTGGGGGCTGACATCAACCCCCTCCTTCGTCGCATCAAGCAACGCATGAACGAAGGGGGCACCACCCCCTTCCTCCTCCTCTTCCTCGATGCCAACAGTAATGCCCCCTCCCCTTCGTCTTCGCCAAACCGCCGGCCACCTGCCTCCTCGCCGCTGCAACCGTATCGACGACCCCGTCCTCTCCTCCATCTCCAACTATAAAAGGAGGAGGACCCATCAAGGAGGAGGAAGACCCATTATAGGGCACCAGCCCTAAGATTCACCTAGCACAACCGTTGCCTGCGTCGTCGCAAGCCAAACCACCGCACACCATCCTCTGCAGTCCTAAGCACTGCGACAAGCATTGCCAACACCACTAAGAACCCTACCGTCCTTACCGCACCACCGCAACACCCTCCTCTCACTACCGTCAACACCAAGAAGAAGGGATCTGGGGACCCATTGCAATTTTATTTTCTTTTAGTTTTTTTGCCAGTTCTGTACCTAAGTGCAATTTTTCAAACATTGATTTACTATCTATGTTTTTCCAATTATGAATTGGGATTTTTACCCGGCAGACCTTGTAATCTTTTGCAATTACCGCTACGACCTCTGAAACATCCTAATTCCTCTCTCGACCCCATAAACTTGCTAACCCTTATCCTATAAACCCTGTGGTTAACTCCCATCCATTTACCCGTTAAAAGTAACCGGATTCTGTTACATTCTGTTAAGTTATGCCCAATTTATTTATCGAATTTACATTAGTTGCCACTCCCTTTCAACCCTCCTCCTTTTCCCACAACCCAGAACCCACCACCTCCCCAAACTTCATCGTCCCCGCCCTCCCCCCCTCCCGCGGCTGCCCTCCGGCGCTCATAGCCCCCCCACACCACTGGAGCCCTCCTGTAACCCCGCCGCCCCCCACGGCTCCCCTGCTCCCCCACTGCTTGAAGAACCCCCCTCCCCCCTCCCCTCAAATCAACGAGGTCCCCATACCACATGATGCAACAGATGCCCGTTCCGGAGCTGTTGTCTGCCGCGTAGGCCACACACTTGCAATTGTTCCGACAATCCACCATGCAATGTTCTACCCTGTTCTTCCTATCCCCTGTTGCATTAATCGTGTCCGACAGCTTCACCCCTCGCACCTCCACGAATCCCGCACCATCCCCGTAGCTCACGCTCCCGTTTCTCCTGCACTCTTTTTGCGTCGCCATCATGTCCTTATTGAGCACAGCCTCGTATCCTTGCAAGCATTTGCATGTCTCGTCTTCACACAGCCCGTTCGCCCCGCACTTGTTGTAGAAATCGCAGTACTCCTTTGGCCTCGTCCACAGCGTGTCCCATAGCTGATTCTGGAAGTTCCAGACTTCATGCATGATCACACCCTCCGGCTGCAGCACCAGCCTCGACACTGCCGTGGCGTCCGTTGCACCCTCGAAGCTATAGAATACTTCGTCGTCATTGAGAACGAACATGAACTTGAATGATCCCGCCTTCGTGGCCGACTCCAGCGCACGATTCCCGCTGAAGCCGGTTCCGTCCCATACACCTGGTCGGTAAACCTCGGTACCATTCACCGCAATCACGGACAGCTCGTATGCTCCGCCAGAGCCCCGTCGAAGACGGTAGTTGAATCCTCCCAAGGACGGATCCTCGGCATTCCTCCAAGAAGTGATGTTCCAGCTATGGTTAGTGCGGAGGTTTACGCCGACCTTCATAATTGGCAGGACGGAGTCCGTGAGGTAGTCGAAGCTCTGCCAAAGAGCCAACCTCATGATGTTGTCTCTCAGAACAAGGTTGCCAGTGTCGAGTAGCTGGAGCATGACAAGGTGCGGCGCCGTATTGGATTCCCACAGGTAGCGGATGAGGGTTTCCTTGTTTTGATAGAGGGCGAGGCTCCCGTCGGCAGTGAGGTTGAGGGAGCCGGTAGTGTCGGTTATGGGTTCTGCCTGTTGGCTATCCATACCATGTCCGGGACGCGGTCGTATTTGAGAGCGAGGTAGCGATTGGTGGAGTTGCGGGTGTTGGTAGAGGATCCACCGTCCAATCCTCCTCTGGTTAGATTAACACAATGCATTGACTCAAGTAAAAGTAAATTTAACGGCATGGTTTCTGGAGTAAGACGGAGCAAGTTTACGGGGTCGAGAGAGGAATTAGGATGTTTCAGAGGTCGTAGCGGTAATTGCAAAAGATTACAGGGTCTGCCGGGTAAAAATCCCTTATGAATTTTATAGTTCTTGACATTTACGTTTTTTAAATTTAAGTTATGTTATTTTCATTTTAGTCCTCAAAGTACCAATATGCAATTTCATATACTTCTTTTATTATTTATTAAACAATTGAGTTTGGAAAAATTTTATTTTCGTCCTGATAGTTTTTAATAATTGCAATTATACCCTTTATTTAAATGTTATTTACATTCAAGCCCTCGATGTTTTGTAATTTTAACTGAAATCTCTCGATTTTCAATTGTACACAATACGTAAAATCACCTTTATAACAAACCGAAATTCAAGGTTTCAGCAGGGTTCAAGATACACGATATATCGGTATCGATAAGGGACTGATATATCGATCAATATGATAGTATATGCCCCTTGAAAAGGTCTTTCCTTCACAAATGTTCGTTGATATGGGTAATGTATCACCGATATATCGCTGAAATATCGTATCAACATGGGACCGACCAATATACAGTTCGATACAATATTTAAACCCTTGCTTGTAGTGGAGAGGCTTCTAGTTGACTTCCATCACCATGGGGAGAGTGTTCAGGTGGAAGAGGAGGTTCCCTCTTTACTTGGGAGATCTCCAGGACACCTTGATTGAACATGTGTCACAGAGTTGTGAGGCAACACTGATGATAATGAATATGAAGACCTCTTCAAAGCATGATATGGAAGTGGGGGGTTCCCTGCCCGGGGATCTGCGACATCTCTTCTTCTTGTTCTTCGAAAATTAAGACTAGAAGGAAAATAAGGATGCCAATAGAAAATTTGATGCATTAAGTTGATCTACATAACAATGTGTCCGGAGATGCTACGAAACCGCTCTAATCACAGCAACTGTTTCGCAATTTTCTAGGGTGGTAGAAACCATATATTTTCTGGAACGTGATCCTCGGAACTTTGAACAATAATATGAAAATCGAACACGACAGTGTTGACTTGCACAATTAGGGTTCCATCAACCTAGAATTTTCTCCAATATGAATATATTGCAAACATGAACATAATAATAAATCTTCAAGAACGAATAACCAGAATTGAACTTGCTCTGATACCATGTAGAAAAATGTTCGAATACCATGTAGAAAACAAAAATGTGGAAGGGAAATCAAAGTTAAAGATAAAGAACCATGAAGAACACTAGAATTTAATGTGAAACCATACTCTATAAGGAGTGATAGAAAACCATAAGATAGGGCCTCAAAGGACAAGATCTTCTATTCCTTGCTCTCTTTCCCAAAGGTTACAGGTGGTATGGGGCTTCTTATATAGTACCACTAGTAAAGACCAAGTCCCGCTTAGATATGATGTGGGACTAAACTTGTGATATGGTAATTGGACCCTAGAATGTTCTAATTACCCATCTTTTGATGCATACTCTGCGAGATACTCACTTATTTTTATTCTCATCATGTGATATTCTCTATATCAATCTCTTATATTCACTCCTTTTATGGAATGTTCCCTATGCAGAAGAATGCAACCATCATCATGAAAACCCATGGACTTGTCTAAAGATAACACATTAAAGTGATCAAAAGAAAGGATAAGAATAAGAACCTCAATTCTCTTCTCTGCCATCTTTCGTGAATAGTCTTTCTATTACGAGAATGTACTTGATCACAACAAAGCTTTGCACCGGATATAGTCTACCAATTTGTAATTTTGCTACATAAGATTTTAATTGAGTCTTGAGGTGGATCCCGACTTGGTACCTCACCCTCTTTTTCTTTCAAAAAAATCTCCTCTGCCATAATTAATAAACCTATTGGATTGGTTGTAATAATTTTGATTTTTTTACATTAAACCCCAGGGAAGATCTTTATTTACCCCAGTAAGGCTATTTAGCACTTTTCCCTTGACAAGACAAATGCATGCATAAAATTAACTTACACATTCATCCCTATATGCATGCATGCATCGATGGATGCATTCATACTTCGAGTGAGCATGTGTGCATGGAAAGAGTCAATTTTCTCGAGAAAAGTTTAGGGGAACCCGATAACTGCGAAAAAAATTAAGAAAATGTACTAGAGAGATGATACCCAGAAGTGAACTAGAATGTGTAAAAAATACCATGTCTCAGACTACCTGCAAGAGACCCCAGGGTGCCATGAAACGGGTGTTAGTAAGTAAACAAAAGAAGAGATAAAACTTACCGGTGCTATGTACTCTTCAGTACCAACAAAGGAATTTGATGCTCGCATGGGTTCAGCCACAAATACAGGAGCTAATAGTTTTTCCTCTTTCTTTTTCTTTTTTGATTTCTTCTCCAATGGCTTAGGAAGAACAAGCTGAAAATGTCACCATATAAAGTCCATAAAATATCATGAAAGCACATCTTTTTAGCTTATGATAAACATGTCAGTTTTTATTCAACCACAAATTGGATTAAGCTTCAATACTTTCAGCAGTACTTCAAAATGGTGGTGAGAGAACTTCTCAAAGTGAAAAATGTCTAGTTCAAAAAAAGACCATTGTAAGGTAAAGGATCAACATAGTAGATGAATAGGATCTGAAAGTTCTAAATCATGTGGATCTGAATTAATCAAATAGGCACCATAACAAATTCTCATGTCTCAATATCTTAAAGTCAAAATGATCAAATTTCTTCATAGGAAATTTCCACATCACATAATATGAGTGTCTGAAGTCTAGTTGTTTTACTGATATTGGTTAGTTGAATCATTTGAATTATAAATCTCAGTGCATTTAATTAGATCCGCATGGCTTATATTGTAGTTTTTTATTGTGTTCCTGCTTATTCCCAAACAATCACCTAGTAGAGTCATTAAACTATAAATATCAAACCTGTTAAATCAAAGTCACGTTGTTGGTTTGAGTGATCTTTATATCTGCTCAATTCGTTATGAAATTAAGCATTCAATTTCAATAATACTGAATTTGTTTACCCCTGGAATAAAGCTTCAGAAGAAATTACTTGTTCGACTTGTTGCAACTGGTTACAAGTATATCAGCATACAATCTTCTCGTTTATCCATTTGACACACATTTAGATATACATGTATCTATTTTAAAATGAAAAGGAATACAGATATCATGTTGGTATCATTAAATACAGTATCTGTAACCATTTCCATATTTACATATGAAAAAAGTTGAGATGCTATATGAATACATATAAGATAATTTTATGCATTTTATAACTATTCGATATGATAAACAATTTAACAAGTACACTTGATGTAGTTGTGGAATAGTAATTCATCCAATACGTAAATCTAAGTTTATCTGCAAACTATCTATATTGATGTATGTATGATTTATATCCACTTCATGTCTATTATAATATATATTTGTATGTTTTCAAATATGACTTTTAAAATGAATAAGGATATGGTAACATGCACACTGTATCCAATATGTATTTAACCATTTGAATCCATACATCACATCCGCCCAATCTTTTGGCACTAGATTGCAAAAGTAGTTCACAAAAGCCCCTCAAGTGCACATTCTCATGTGACCAGATACAAAGCAGCTAACTAACTCTAATATCAATAACTCATTATCCATGTTTATTTTTTAAGCATCCGAAGCACTTCCTACTACTTTAAATAGTGAAATATGCCAGATGATGACTTAGGCCATCCATTTGAAGTTTTCAGCAAGTTTAGCAACTAACACTATCCCAGCACAGACAGACCTCTTTCAAAATACAAGATACATGAGACCATGCAAATGTTAAGAACATAATTAGTAAAAGAACAAAATAAATGACTGTGTTTGAGAAGGGAGGGAGAAAAAGGAATTATAAGCATTTTCAAGCATAACAACCCCTGACGATCATTCTCAGCCCTAGACAGGCTTTTTTAGGGAAAAGTATTTGCACCCATACTGTAGCAGACCTAGTGAAATTTATTGCTAATAAGGATATATTTTTTTGATATAATAATTGCATACATATCCCAGAACTGCCATAAGTTTGGATTTTATATTGCCATAAAAATTTAGTGGCCTTTAGACAGCTTAAATCTTCCATAAAAATACATATTGAAGAATCAGAACGTAAATTCTTGTGAATATATAGATTCTTTGGGTGGGCGTCTCCTCGACGTTGCACCTTTTTTCTGCTCAGGAAAAAAAAACATAAGGTCAGAGATACAACATACCATCGGGTTGCATGAAGTCAAACATGATAGATCAAAATCTGTTAATGATATGTGCCCATCTCCACGAAGCAAGATATTTTCAGGTTTCAGGTCTCGATAAATCACACCTACATCAATTTAAAATGATAAATCAGTAACTGCCAGGATCTCATATTTACTACAGCTTATGAATGTGAAAATCCTTTTCCAGGCATTTTGATGGAAAGGTTAGCAGAATTAGATATAAAAGAATAAGAGTGAGCTTGAACAAACTCCATCTCACCCCTCATTTTTCAGGCCTCCTTGTCAGTTGTAAACAGTGAAAAGAACAACCAAAGACCTCTAAATTTCCCACGTCAAATTGTTCATTATCAATGAAGAAACAGAGAGAACTTCATATGTTAGCCTAGTCAAATATTATTTAAAAATGTGAAAAACTGATATTTTGGTGATATCTGATGGCATGATATAGTACCCACTTCATGGTCTAGTGGTAATACAGTGTGTGTTTACCACACAAAAGACCAGGGTTCAAATCCCACTCTTGTAGTGGTTGCGTTAGGTAGTCGACGGCCAGCATAAAAAATAGTCGCATCTTTCAATATGGATTTGAGCAAGAATCCATGTAGCCGACCCTACTTGTAGTGGGAGAAGGTTTAGTACATTTTTCCATATGATGGCATGATATAGCCATAACATGAATTAAAATGTAACTGTGAAGCGAGATGCGGTAAACTAAAAATCTCCCCACCTTGGCAATGAAGGTACTCTAGAGCAATGACAACTTCAGCAGCAAAAAATCTGTTCAAATATGCCAAAGTTATTTATTAGTGGATAACGTCAAATGATGTAAAACTGTAATGGGAAAAAATTGCAATGACAGGCAACCTTGTGGAAAGAATTCCTAAGATAGCATAACTATGGACTACACAAAAAACAAATAGAAAAAATGATGCACTTATTTTTAAAAAAAGTTACCAAAAAACATGACAAAAATGGATTGCTTAACCATAGCCGTCAGAGCGTAATTTTACAAGTATAAATATTTGTAGAACAATCTATCACTCAGTAAAAATGGGTGTGCATAAGAAAATTCAAATCTCTTCACATGGGCTTGGGCCTGCAACTGTAAAGCAAAATATATCCAACAATATAAAGTTAAAAAAACCACCTCACGGCATCTTCTCTGAGAACTTTGGTAGGTTGCCTATCCAAAAGTAGAAAGAGCTCTCCACCAGGACAGTAGTCAGTTACTAGGCAAATGTGTGTTTTTGTCTGGAAAACGTATCATAGTTTAGAATACTCCAAAACCAAAACAATCATCCAAATAGTAAATATGTGTTTTTAAGAGTAAAAAGGACGGAGTCCTTAGCTGGAACCCACCACAGAAAAAACTAAATGTGTTACGAGAGCATTGAATGACTAGAAACCCCTTCCAAGACAAACAAAAATGAGTCTGCTGCTTGGACCCATAACTTTCAGATTAAAAATGTGCAATTATATAAGAAGAAACCTTCACTTTCCAGGACTTGTTACATTTGGTAAGTGGGTAGGAAATTAGGAATGGGATTCTCATCATCTTAATATCCGATGAATTTTGATACTCTGAAAATCCAATCTAAACTAGGTTTCTTAAGCAAAACTAATGGAGAATCAATCAGTTGCAAATAAATTTTTTGCTGCTACACCTTGAGAGTGAAACCATAATCTTGCCATGCCCACAATAATGTAACCTTTCCTGGCCAAATGCATAAATAACAACGAGATTAATTCAGACTTTAAACTGGTGCAACTCTGAGATGATATGTGAGAGAATCCGCTTAAAATCAGTCATGGAGTAGAGATGCATAATATAGTGCTAGAAGGCACTCATATAGATGCACCGAATAGGCAAAGTGAGCTTGCACACCTGACCTTCCCTTACCGTGTCTTTGTATCTTAGTGTGTAAGGACAGATTTTAGTTTGCACTAGCTGAGCCTTGCATGCTTCAAATTGCATGAGAGCATTTAGTGATGGGTTGAGTTAATTGGGCAATCGGATCTTATCAAGATCTTTATATAATGTGGTATGTGATATCGTGTTTAGTACCACATCACTATTGAGAGAGAGAGAGAGAGAGAGAGAGAGTTGGGAGTGAGTGGGGCCTACATGGGGCCATGTACAAGTTTCATTGAGAAAGTTAAATGAAGAAGCATGGTTTTAAAGTTGCTTCTCATGAGTACTGCAATTATCGTGGCCATCTCAAACCACGTATATTCAATGTTATAATATTATTGTTGTTGTGCTTTGTTCCTTATTATTATTTTCTAATCAGCACCTTCAAGCATCTACATGCCAAAACAGAGCACATTGTGCCACAATCCTTAGTAAACATTGGTTCCACATTATACAGCATCCTCCAATGCTAGAAGTAGTTGATGTGAGAAAAAAAAATTCTAACAAGTAATCAGACATTCTAAAAGCATGAGAATGTATGTAGAAAACTCGTTTCGATGGAAGAGAAAAATCATGGTAGGGGATGCCATCGTGCGTACAAGTGATTAGGGTTTTCTACAATGGTCTCACCACCCTCCAACATAAAAAGTCGTCTCATTTGCATATTGCAACAGTGAAACCGAGATGTCTCCGATTTCGGCCATGAAAATCTTCCCCAACAACTCGATATATTATTCTAGAGAGGGTATCTATCACCATCACAAAAACTAAAGGGGCCAATGGACACCCCTGCTACACACTTCTATGAGGCCGAAAAAAACCTCCAACCTGCCTACCATTCACAAAAATCGAGTACGAAGTCATTGTAATGCAACTCTTCATCCAAGAGATCCATATATTCGTGAAATATTTGTGAAACATTTGCAGGTAAGGGAGACCCAAATGAAGCACCAAACAACACAATTGTTTACTGTTAGAAAAATAAACATGCGGAAGCGAGGAAAAAAGATGAAGAACACGAAGAATGCAGGGTTTAACGTGGAACCCTACTCCGTGAGTAGCGGGATGAAACCACGAGAGAAGCCCTCAAAGGGGCATATGCTTCTATTGCTTTTTCTCTCAATGGATACAGGAGGTCTGGGGCTCCTTATATAGCCTCCACAGAGCCTCCAAGTCCCACCACTGGTAGATGTGGGATTAAACATGTGGATGGGGTAAATGGATCCTCTTCAAGATCCATTTACCCATCTCCCATACATATGACGCATACAATGAATACTCCAACACCCCCTCAAGCTGGAGCATGCAATGCTTAGCTTGGACAAACAGAAAGAAACTCAATTCAACGCTACAGGACACTACGAACAATATCAACTCAACACGCACAACTGTCGGCTATAGTCGAGGATGTTGCTTCTCATGCCATGCAGGTTTAGAGGACGAACGGGTTGGAGTGTGAATCCGCTGAATCTCCTCGTCGGAGAGCATGAGCTCTGAACTGTGCCTGTTAGAGTCGCTGCAACTGGAAAATGAGTCTCCTCGTCCGAGAACTCTGGCCCGCCACAACAATGTGGACAACTGCTCCATCTCTGAAAAGGACCGAAATGAAAAATCCATGGAAGTGCAATCCTCGTCGGAGTCCACGGTCGCTGGAGAATGGAGTCTGAAAGAAGTCTCCTCGTCGGAGAACTGGGTCTCTCCCATCTGGCACAGAGAATGGTACACTACTCTGGTGTCCCTATGATACCACATGAAAACCCTTGCCAACATGGCATAGGGAATGGTCCTCTACTCTGGAGTCCCTATAGCTCATATGAAAACTCTGGCCGAAACAACAAGAAGAAAGATGGGGACCACTACAAAAGATGGCAAGCATATGCACATCTGTAAAGAAGACCACATACTCGTGCGTGTCTGAACTGCAGATTCAGAATCTGACGTCGAGTCTGGAATCTGAATGGTCTGGAAATCTGCATCTGAATCTGGAGCATCTGAATAGACCTATGACTCTACATATACCCCCCTTTCTCCCAGACTGGTCGGAACATCGACATCGACCAAGTTGGGAGAAGACAATAAATATGAGGAAAATAACATGAAGCATGCATTTTTTTGTAAGTCGTTCACAATCCTTTTTTTTACGACTTTTCACTCTCACATTTTTTGAATATTTTTTAAGCCATTATTTTTTTGTACGGATGTCTACTTCAATTTTTTCTCGTACGCTCTTTTTTTGGTACGTATCTTTTTTAAAAGTGTACGACTTTTGTATTTGTACGCGTCTTTTTGTTAAACAACCCTTTTTTTTAACTGGCCCCCTCGGCTCTTTTCTACCTTTTAAATAAAAAAATTCTCACCGCCCTTTCAAGCATGACCCACGAAATAATAATTTTTTTAAGGAGGGGGGGTCATTTCACCTTTCGTAACTAGGGATCCCCTATTTCTCAAGTAGTCGCCGCCCCCTGTGGGGGTGCCGCCCCCTATGAGGCCCCTGTTCAATCGACCTGGAGGAGAGCTGCTTTGGATATTGTCCCTGGAGAATGGGGAGGAGATGGAACGGGTTGTCGCCTGGGATATGCTCGATGGGACTCCGTCGCCAATGGGAATCACAGACGAAGCTTCAGTAACGGTGTGGCTAGAGCTCCGCCGGCGACACGCACAATGGGCCTCCTGTTGGCGGCGCTGGATGAGGAGTGGATGGATCCCGCGCTTGAGATCGAAGAGCAACTCCTGTGCACTATCGCGCAAGATGACGTCGTCGCCTTCGTGGAGATCCGGGTGCAGCTAGGATCGTCGCTCGACTAGGATGGAGCGATTGTGCTAGGGCCCGGAGATGCGAGCGTCGCCTGGGAGAGTTGTTGCAGGGCTCGGGGGGGGGGGGGGGGGTCCGTTGTCATATGCTTCTAGGGTTGCGCCGCCATATGCGGCTAGAGAGGCGTGCAAGCGCCACTGCACGAGGGGCGGTACCACATTGGGGCCTGGAGGCTCCGCCTGGAGCAGTGACCAGAGGTGAAGCCACTAGTCGCATGGATTGATGCGGTTGGGCGAGCACAAGACTGTTGCAAGATCACTGCAGCATGATAATATCGTAGATCTAGGGTTTTCTGAAAACCCTAGATCTGTGTGCCCGTGCAAGGAGTCTTGATCAAAAAGGGCATTAGGATACTTTGGGAAATTGAACCATAACTATGGACTTGAATCAATGAAAAACTTCAAATCCGAAAAATAAATCTCGAATCTTGAACAACTACAAATCCTCAAAAACCGACCCGCTCTAATACCATGTTAGAAAAATAAACATGCGTAAGCGAACATGGAAAAAAGATAAAGAACACGAAGAACGCGAGGTTTAACGTGGAACCCTATTCCGTGAGGAGCATAATGAAACCACAGGAGAAGCCCACAAAGGGGCATATGCTTCTATTGCTTTTTCTCTCAATAGATACAGGGGGTCTGGGACTCCTTATATAGCCTCCACAGAGCCTCCAAGTTCGACCACTGGTAGATGTGGGACTAAACATGTGGATGGGGTAATGGATCATCTCCAAGATCCATTTACCCATCTCCCATACACATGACGCATACAATGAATACTCCAACATTTACCTTAGAGAAATCTACGTTCCAAAACGTACCATTAATCATCCACCGCTTCTAGTAAGTAGTAACCTCTGAAGCCATCACCACATCACACATCATATTTCATCCGGGGATGAACATTTTCTGGGTAGGGATGATGATGGAGTACAGCAAATCCAACAACCGTTTAGGTAGTACCTTCGCAACAATCAAATATAGGGATGGCTATCGAGCTGAGCCAAGCCCTGGCTCGAGCTCGATAAGCCAGTTGGGCTCGAGCTCGAGCTCGTTCAAGCCCAACCAAGACGGCTCGAGCTTGATAAGGCACGAGCTGAGCCCGTTATCGAGCCTGGTCTGGCTCGTTAAGGAAAATGGGATTTTTGGTATAAAAGTGAAAATACCTATGCTTGAACCCATGTCCTCTTCTTTGAGGGACTGTTTTCCTTACCAATAGGTCGCTATCTGAGATTCTGAGTTACATTTCAAAAGCTAAATTATATTTTATATTGTAATATTCTATTTGCTAATAAAAAATACAAATATGCTAATTATAACTCTAGAGATATATCTGTAGAGATATTTTTATGTATTCGTGCTGCATTATTATTTTCTTGTTCTGGTGTCTATCATATGTAATTTACCCATAGATCTCTCCTCTATATAAGAGAGCCTAGGGTTCACAAGAATAAACATATCTCTTATTTTTTCCAACATGGTATCAGAGCGTCAGTGCTAGGCCAAAGCACCGGTACCCGAAACCCTAGCCCTACCCTCCATCCTCTTTTTTGTCGTGCGTCAGAGAGAAGCATCGTGGTTCCTATCGCGTTGCCTTGCGGTTGCATCGCCCTGCAGTTGCTGCGGTGCCGCACCACTGCCTAGTAGCCTCAGAACCACGCTACGCCGCCCAACGGCCTCAGGCTCCCATGTGTGCGCCCTATTCCGTGGCATACACGCGGTGATTTCTCTATGGGTTGTGTGTGCTTAACCTTTTGCCGCACCCCTTCGTGTGGTTCTTCAGCTAGCCACTCTATCGGCGGCAAAGGTCTCTCTGTGCATTTGATGGATTTAGGAGCATAAGTCTACATATGCATTCAAATCCACGTATGCTTGTGTAGACATTCACACAATAGTTTACAAGATCCCAGTTCTTTACATCCGGCAATATGTCAGAGAGCAATGTTGATATACCCCCTACAGGCGCCTTCAGAGATCCGGAGCTTATTGTCAAGATCGACGGGACAAACTATGAGCTTTGGGCAATGCAGTTTATGAGTCTTATGAAGTGTAGCATCCGGTTTTATAACACTAATCAAAATTTACCCTTATTGCTCAACCATCCAGTGCTCTCACCAAGTTATTGTGCTTATAGTAGTAGTATCATGGTTGCAAACAGTGGCCAACTGTTATAAGAAATGTAGCAATGACAATGACCAAATGTCGTAAAGATACAACTTTATGTCAATTTCTTTTTTTTTTTTATTCGGCTATATATATATGGGTGTACGTATATATTTAAACCAAAGTTTTAATAACAGCTTAAGATAGAAGACAGGAACAGGGAATATATATATATGTGTGTGTATATATATTTTATAAATCAATTTGACAACATCCCAGTGCACGATTGCTGGATGTGAGAACTTTTGTACTTTCGCTAATATCTAGCTAGAATTCATAATATGATTCCTTTGCACAACCTCTTATACTTGGATTTCGAGAAAGGAAAACTATACATGGAGGCAGCGAAAGGAAAATTTGGATGTACTTATGAAGGAAAATCTTAGATATTTCACACGTTATTGAATGAATGACTAGAAATACACTATATGTAAATTATATATAATAATTTTTTTTTTATGTTTTTCTTCTCACTACACACGGCTAGCAAAGAACTTTAGTAATCAGGGTTATATTTTTTTTTTTAAACCTCGTGGATGTTATAATCTAACATAACAGCAACACAAATTCAGAAAAAATGCTACAACCTTGATATTATTAACAAGATAAATTAACCAAATCTAAGAGGTGATCTCAGGAGAAGTTAATGTATCAAGAGAGAGTCAAATCTTTATATTTGTGAAACTACATGCATGACAACAATTAGGGGAACAAGGTGGTACAGTTTATCATGTTTAATGCTGCATGCAACCATTGTTCTTCCAAAATTGAAGCAATCTAATTAGGTACCTCTAATTGAAGCAATCTAATTAGGTTGGAGATTGGGTATTTTTACGAGTATCTCCCATGAAGGGAGTGCAGAGATTCGGTGTTCGTGGCAAGTTGGCGCCGCGATATGTTGGACCTTTTGAGATTCTGGCTAGAGTGGGGAAAGTGGCATACCGAGTAGCCCTTCCCCCACATCTTTCAGCTATTCATGATGTTTTCCACATATCCAATCTGAGGAAGTATGTCCATGACCCTCGCCACATTATCAGTTACGAGAATCTTGACGTAGAGCCAGATCTGACCTATGAGGAGAAGCCTGTCCAAATACTTGACCGTGCCGTGAAGAAGCTTCGCAGCAAAGAGATTTCATTGGTCAAGGTTTTGTGGCACCGACACGGCGTCAAGGAAGCGACATGGGAGACTGAAGCCGACATGCGGGCACGATATCCGCAGCTATTCTGATGTAATCAACAAAACAAGCTTTTGTAATTAGATACATTATAAATATATGGCTTGTTTTCTCTTTGAGGTTTTTATGGGTTCAAAACCCTTTGAGGTTTTTATGGACATATGAAATTCCAACCAGACACCTAATAGCCTTAACTCGAGTCTCGAGGACGAGACTCCCTTTGAGGTTTTTATAATTGTAGCATCCGGTTTCCAATCAAACCTGAAGTCGTCCGATTTTGGGTCTAATGAATCCAAAAACGTTGTCGGTCAATACTAAACAACTTAAAACGACCAACTAATCATGAATCAAAAGTCGTTCGGACGAAATCGACCAAAAATCGGTCCCTCCGTAACGCGCGCCGTGAAAAGCCGCGACGAAAATTCGGAAACCGCGAAACAAACCGAGACCGTCATTAGATCCGATTCGACGACACAAGACCAACAGAATCGACCGTTCGTCAATCGGAGGTCGTTTGATATTTTAAAATCGCAAAAATTTAATCTTAAACAAAAACCGTATTTGAAAATTTCGGGGGTTCAAAACCCGATCAAAAGTATATCAATATTATACTCATTTTGATCGGTGTTCAGAGACGATCAAATCGAGACGTTGCGCGTCGATATCCGAAACCCGAGGCACGTGTATGGCAAACTTTAATATCTCAAGTTAAAAATAATAATGAAATAAAAAAAATAAACGGTGCACAAACAGTGCACAGTCCAGCAACAACCGTGAGTTGTTTTTATAATATTTCCTACTCGTTCCACTTGCCCTCCCCCATTTCTTTCACTTGGCTTTTCTCCCATACCATTTGGCAAACAAAAGGGGTCCCTCTCCTCTTATTTATAGCTCCATTGACCTTATATTTTCCCCCCCAAATCCTCCGATCTCTACCGAGAACAAATCCAGCCCTCTTCTTTTGGGTTCCAAGAAGCAGCTGGAGCTGATGCCTCCTCTTCCTTGAAGATCCAGCCATCTCCAGCAGCTGGAAACTCCCCTGGAGAGCCCCAATTCCAGCTTTGTTGCTGCCATCCAACCCATCCTCTCCCTATTTTGAAGATATCTAACAAGGTACAATCCTATTCCCCATCCTTTGCTGCCATGCATGTACCTTACACAATAAATCCATGTTTTAATGGAAACTTTAAATTTGTTCCATAAATGAAAATTTCAAGTTCTGGAATATTGAGATCTGATTTCCAGTAAACTATCGTTATATACTTGATATAAAAAAATGCTTCTGTGTAAATATGAGATACATGCAAATGGAGTGATTTATATTCTCGTTTCCACCATTCCATAAGATTCGTGAGATCAAAAGATCATTTTATCATATTAATAAGGATATACAAATCAGGTTATATTCTCTTTGCTACAAACTCCCAATTCCTCTATTACTTCCTGGAGTCCCGTTTCCAGATTGATAGTGATTTTTACATAATTTTTTGTTATCATTTTTTTTATATTAGTAAGTCTGATCAATATGGTGCTTATGTAATAATCTTTATTTCCATAAAAGGAAGGTACCATGAGGTACTCTTTTAGGGACGTTAAACGAGTGTTAGGGAAGAAAATGTCAGAAATAGAATTAGGTCGAAAACAAATTTCAGTATTTAAATCACAAAATTTAAATTGGCAAGCAACAGTTGTCAACTTAAGATCTTGAACAAGAAATTTAAAAGTAACAGAAGCTTCGGGATCAACTGCATCTTTTATCATTACTCATCCATATTCCCTGTTAAGATGTCATCAACTTGGGGAGTGTAGAATACAATATAACTAAACTCCCTAAAAAATTTGGAGATGAATTATGTCATTGAAAATTTTATATGCACATACTTTATATTGCCCTCAAAAGTGGAAAGCTAAACACCTTTGATTCATTAATGTATTCTTTACATCTTTTAACTTTACGAAAAGAACCTCTTAACCCATGGCTTAGGTTAACCAGGATCAGCCTAGCATCCTCAACTCTATTAATAAAACTAATGATCATCTTTATATGTGTCTATGTTATACATGTAATTGACTCCTGGCTTTAGTTAATAGGAAATAACTTTTATATAAGTTAGTCTGAACTTAAGAATGAATTAAGATAGATATGATTGAAGATAAAGAATCATTATCGATGAAAAAAAAATGTATTGGATCAAGCAGGAAGAACATACTGAGGGTCTCTTATGGTAACATTTGAATCGCATCTTTTAACTTCTCTGCTTACCAAAATCAAGTTGATAACTTAAATAAGGACTTACCCATTTATAAAATTATCTTTCACTTCAATTTTAGTAACCTTGCCATTACAAGAAAGTGGTGGTAAGTAGTGAAAGCTAATGTGAAAGACCAATGACCATGGATCCTTGAGATAGTAGCAATGCCCAATGCAAGGGGTCACTTTGGATTTGAAACCTTTAGTACTCATGCAAATCACGTCAAAGCTGCAAAGTTAACAACATCAGATTTTATCTTCGGTTGGGAATCAATATTGACTAAAAATTTATTAGTGCCAGTCATGGTAACCTTTATACCTGACCGTGCGAGGGCGCGGTGACCCTCAACTGGGCGGGAGAATAGGAAGCCCAGTTTGGGCAGCGGCCGCCAAGTGCGCGGGTCTAGGATCCCAGTCCCAATTCAGTTTTTACGCGAGCTCGCAATGTTTTTACGCCTCGTTGGGATCCAGACTTTAGACCAGTTCCGCTGACCCTGTTTTAGGATGCCCAGGCGGGGGATCCTGGTTTTTCAGCTTTACGTGCGAGCTCGGTTGCCCGTACTAGTCGGGCTGTTTTTCTAGAGCGACTTTTCTAGGGAGTCTCTCTCACCCGTCTCAGTGGCGTAGTTGGGGAGTAGACCTATCCCTCTATTGGACCGCACTTCCAATTAGAGGGCGAGACGGAAGAGCCATTTGCAGGCTTCTTCACCGCTTGAGTTACTTCGCCAACAGACTTGGCGATTATATATCTAGATCATTCATATCTATATCTAAATTACCTGGAGTTATATCTGAATCATTGAAGTTAAGAATTGGAGAAGTTACGATCAAAAGACTATTCTCTCTCTACCCAAGAATTTAATTAAATTAATAGATCTTTCTAATCTTAACTTTTCCATTTCACTTACCAACGGGATTTCTGAAGAAAATGATATATGTGCTTACACTCATACACTCACGAATACGCAACTAGTTATACATATGTCACATGTGGGAAATGCCAGGTTATGGGACAACATTTGAGATGCTTACAAGTAACCTGAAAAACCGTTTTCATTTGCAAGTAGAATTAAATCTTAATTTGAGTTGCTCTCGCCTTTCTGCTTGTTTCTTTTGTAAATAATAAATGTCCGTTATTTTATATCAGTTTTTGGGAGGTACCAGCAACCGCTGACGCCTTTTCTTTCCTAATATGTGTGGCAGGCAAACAGCCTGCAGCTCAGTAGCGATACATGCTTCCGGGAGACAGAGTTTATACCCGACGGTATGAATTACTTTGTCTCAGTTTTTGTTCAGATAATGATGTAAATATTTTCTCTTTTGTATCACATTTTGGGATATATGTTGTAACATGGAATATGCTTGTACATGTTGTAAATGGATATGAATATTAATGAAAAGAGTTTTGGTGCCATATTGTCTCTTTTACTTGTGGTAATGTATTGAGAATGAATGTCATAGTCGCGAAAAAAAAAATTTTCCCTGTATTTTTACAACTTGTGCGATATAATTGTGAATGATATCTTGCGAATTGCGCGTAAACGGGTACCCGGATCCTGAGGGGTCGACATGAAGTCAAGTGGTAAGAAGCATATTCTTAATGAGGAACCGGCTAAGAAAACTGGTATCAATACCTCATGGGAGGCTGATGATGCTTATGCCAAGGTTGGCTCTCAAGTACATTGGCGATAGAGATCGCCAATGATGTATTACATCAACCCACTGTAAAGGCGATGTGGGATATCCTTGCTGCTACTTATTCTCAGGCAAGAAATGAGACGAAGGTTCTGCAACTCCAGCACGATATTTTCACTATTAAGCAGAATGGACGGCCCCTTCATTCATTATATACATCCTTGCATGGAATGTTCGAGAAGCTCTATAGTTTCTTGGCCCTTTCAGCTACTCCGGAGCAACAGAAGACTTATAGGAATGCCACCATGGTGGGCGTATTCCTAGCAGCCCTAGATCCTGAGTATGAGGCTGCTTGCTCTTAGATTCTAGCCGATGCCACTATTCCTCCCATGGAGGAAGCTTTCCGTCAGCGTAGTAGGATCATGATTCCATCTACTCCTGCCAGTTAGACTTCCTCAGCGATGGCTGTCTCTCAAGGTCGAGGAGGTCAGTCTCAGTTTCGTGGGCGTGGACCCCGAGGATGAGGAGGTCGTATTCGTCAGCCGTGTAATTACTGCCACCGTCCTAGACATATAGAGGATACATGCTATTCCAAGCATGGATTTCTGCTTCTGCGCGAGTTGCTGAACAGGTTAAACCTCCTGCTGCTTCCTCTTTGGATCAGAAATTTGATGACCTTGTTGCACGATTGAGGGGCATTATACCTCCCTCCAACTCAGCTACTTCTTCATCGGCCCCTGGGAACCATTCAGATGTCATGTGGCTGCTTCAACATCTTCTAGTACCTAAGGTAGTACTGTTGCACTTACTAGCTGTAGTGGATCTAATGTTACGGAATGGATCACGGACTCTGGTGCTACACATCACCTTTGTGGAGACAAAGGTCAGCTTACAGCTTACAGGTAGGTTCTCCTAGGACGGACTGTGGTTATAGCATACGGAACTCATTCCTCGATCACTGGACAGGGGGAGATTAGCCTAACACCATCTATGTGCCTGCAGAATGTGCTTCATGCCCCTGACTTTTCTATAAAATTGCTATCTATAAGTCAGATTACAAAATATTTACATTGTCGAGCTATTTTTGATCCATCTTCTTTTGTATTTCAGGACATCCTCACGGGTAAGGTAATTGGTTGTGGTCGTGAGTAGTACGGTCTCTATCGTTTGGTTCGCATACCTTATGCTTTCTCCCATTCTGTTGGATCCGTGTCTCCCTTTACATGGCACCTACGCTTTGGTCATCTTCCGCTCCAGAAGTTGTGTCGCGTTCTACCTCAGATTTATCCTCACTCATCATTTCAATGTGAGGCATGTCAATTGGGAAAGCATCACCGGTCTACTTTCCCTAGTCATCAGAGTCGGAGTAGTAGCTCCATTTTTTGGGTTCTTTCATATAGATATTTGGGGTCCTAGTTGTGTACCTGATCATCAAGGACACATGTTTTATCTAACCACTTTCGATGATTTCTCTCGTTTGTCTTTAGTCTTTTTATTAAAGAATAAATCATAGGTTAGAGATGTTATCAATAATTTTATCAATGAAGTACGGAATGTCTTTTCTTCGTCTGTTAAATTTGTGTGTACTGATAATGCTTTGGAATTCTGTACTCATACTCTTTCTAAATATTTTTCAGTACATGGTATTATTCATCAAACGTCATGCGCTTATACTTCCCAGCAAAATGGTGTAGCAGAAAGGAAGCGTCGTCACCTTCTTGATATTACCAGAACTCTTCTCATTCAGAGTTATGCCACACATTCCTTCTGGGGTGATGCTGGTCTTACGACATGTTATCTTATCAATCGCATGCCGTCGTTGGTCTTGGGTGAGAAAATTCCTTTTCTCTTGTATTTCCTGAAAAAGAATTATTCTCCCTTACTCCTTGTGTGTTTGGCTTGGTTGCTTTTGTCCACCAATTGTCACCAGGTATTTTTTTTGAAATCTTGTCACCAGGTATTGACAAGCTCTCTCCTAGGACAGTCAAGTGTGTCTTTGTTGGGTACTCCAGGACACAAAATGGATACATATGTTATGATCCATTGCGCAGGAAGTATTATGTCAATACGGATGTCACCTTCTTTGAGTCTGTGATGTACTTTCTCCTACAGGTGATTGTTTGACTTCCTCAAACATCGATGATGAAATCTATATGCCACCGCCACCTTCATACTCACCACCATCACCTCCTTTACCACCTTCCCCGTCACCATCACCTTCTCCTATACTACTGGGTCCTATCACCCTTGTCCCACTGTTACCTCACCATTATACGTGTCGTCTTGCTTCTGCTCACGGTTATCGCTCGTCATCTAGCACGTCTGAGGTCTGTTCTGAATACATTATTGCTATGATTGGATCTGATAGCTTGCTTGAGCAGGATTCCTTACAAGAGACGGACACAAAGGTTGTAGATCTCGACCTTCCTATTGTGTCTCGACCTTCCTATTGTGTCGGGTACATTGTGTACTATTTTTGAGTGAAATAAAGTTTGTATTTTCCTTTGTATTTTTATGTATAATATTAATGTTGAGATTTTTGTTATTTGAGGGGTAACTAATATAGGTCCTAAATGCCTGTTGATTAACGGAATTATAGTTTTTATGTGTATTTATGTACAATTTCCCTACCCAATCTCCCCCTACTTTATTCCTTATCGATCAAGTCATATGATGATTGGGTCTCGAGGTCTAATGCCACTCAATGTCTTTAACATTTCATTCTTTTTCTTTACTTTTCTATCCCTTATTTTTTTATTTTGGAATTAAATATAGTATTTTGTACAATAAATGTATGCTAATAAATGGGTGTTATTGTACACAAATTAATGTTGTATATATGCATTTAACAAGGGATTTAAGGTCAAAATAAAAGAAAAAAGTAATAAAATGGAGATTCATCACCACTGCAAAGAGAAACAATCCGTCCTCCTGCCTAAAGCCGTGGACCGATTTAATATCTATCCAAAAGTTGATGCAATCCTGACTTGCAAGCCATGCGATGTCGGTAATGGTCCACACCTTCGTCGAGAAAGGACAAGACAAAAACAAGTGGTCCGCGTCCTCCATCGTTGATTCACATTTATCACAAGCACCATCCTCCACGCCCAACAACTGAACCCGGTGACCTTTTGTAAGGATCCTCCCTAGCTTGAACACAACAACAACAACAACAACAAAGCCTTTTCCCACAATTAAGTAGGGTCGGCTACATGGATTCTTCGCCTCCATTCAGATCTATCTTGGGTCAATCCCGGGCTTATATCCATAAAACTAAGATCCCTTCGTATAGTTTCTTTCCAACACTTCTTGGGCCATCCTCGCCCTCTCTTTTCCCACATGTCCATTAAGATCTCCACCTATGCAAATCATCTCTCTTTGTGGGATTCCTTGTAAAATCTTATCTAGATCCTCCCAAAAAGCTTGTTTAATCCTTTCATTCAAACCAATTTGTGGTGTATAAATTGAGATTATATTGAGAATTTCTTCTTCAAGCACCAATTTTAGCAGAGTAATCCGATCCCTGAATCTTTGCACCTCAACCACACAATCCTTCAAATCCTTATGCACAACCACTCCAACACCGTTTCTACCCTTATCTTTTCATGAATACAAAAGTTTAAAGCCTGTCTTTTCAATCTCCCTTGCTTTCTCTCCAACCCATTTAGTCTCTTGAAGGCATAGTATATGAATCTTCTTGTTTCCATCGTATCCACTATCTCCATCAATTTTCCAGTTAAAGTGCCAATATTCCAACTACCAATCCGCAACTTCCATTGCAATCTCTTTTGGACTAACTTCTTTATTCGCATGCGTCCATTATGCGAGAACCCTTGTAAATTTTGGATTGCATCCGGGCGATGATGCAACGGAACTAGCTTAATTATCTGCATGCGTTCCTCATGCGAGAACCCTTGCAAATTTTGAACTACATCCATACTGCGATGTAGCGGCCCTTGCCAATTTTTCATTGCAATCGGGCGATGCAACACGTCGCAAGTAGGGAGCGCCCCAACGAAATATGTATGTTTGCTTAAATCTATGTTGAAAAGATCCGACTGTCATGAGGCAACTTTCTAAATAATATTTTTTTTAAAAAATATTATCTAAGAAGTTGTCTCGGACTATTTTACGCTGGTTGTCGGCTACCTAATGCAACCCTCCTCATTTACCCAGGCTTGGGACCGGCCATGACTGAGTTTCTTTTTTAAAAAGATGGTTGTATGTTTGGGATTCGACCTCTTGGTATTATGGGTCTGTGGAGCACAAGCTCATTGTCCTTCCACCGTTAAGAGCGGGAGGTAATCGCTGCTCTATGAAACCAGCCTCACGTGTTGCCCTCCACTTTAGGAGCAATGGGATCCGAACTTTCGTCCAGAACCCAAAGCCCAACAGTTAACTTGGAATGGGCGAGCCGTGAGAGAGCCCCGAACAGAACCAACAAAGAAGTCAAGATCCAACATCCAACCACCTTAATGCCCCCACATGGGTTACAAGCTCCTGCTACCAAGCTCGGCCCTCCCTAGCTTGAACAACCAAAGGAAAATCTTAATTCAGTTCGGCACTTTACATCTCCATATCAAACCCATCTCCACCCCAACCTCATCATGTACCTCTATCCTGTCCTCCACCAAAATATGGTACGCTTCTTCACCGTGAGTCTCCCATCTCCCTAAACAAAGTGATCCTTGTCCGAGGATGGGCTCTCGCTATGCAACAACTCCATCTGTAAAGCAAGGAACTTCTTCACCCTCTAATCCAATAGGACCAAAGAGAATACCAGAGACCATACCCCGCGGTCCCAGACTTGTTGCACCGTCACCTCGTTGCCTCCCACCAACCTCAAGAGTCGAGGGTAATGCTCCCCCAACACCCCATCCCACGTCCAATCGTCCAGCCAGAAGCTGAACCTTGCTCTATCCTCAAACACCGGTCGTAGCTTGGTGACAATCTCCGGAATAATTGCGGTAATCCCCTTCCACATCAAAGAAGTTAGCCGCCCAGAGATGACATCCAGTGACATGGCCACCCCATAGATCTTTCTCAACAAACGACAAACCAAAACCCCCGACTTCCCCCACAATCGAACACTCATTTCGCCATAAAACCTTATTCATCTCCTCCATCTACAACACTCCCAATCCACCAGGTGAAACCCCTTCTTGGCCTATGATGAATCACTTTTTATTCTAATATTTTAGCTACAAAAACCTTTGCAAATGCATGTATATATTTGTAAATACAAATAATTACCAAAAGCATGCATGGTGTAAAAAGCAATAATTAGCATGTTTTTATGCAAAAATAAAAGAATAAAGATTAAAAAGAAAAAGAGAAAATATTTAGAATAAATATTGAGCAACCTAACCCAAGGGAGGGCTCAGCATGGGCCTGACCGCATAAAAGCCAAAGTAGGGAGAGATAGGGTGCTCATGTGTGTAAATATACCTGTAAATACAATAAATATATTTCCCTCCAAAAATGGACTATAATGTGCTTGTATATATTTGTATATATTTAAAAATACAAAATCAAGATAAAAATGGAAAAAATTAAAAAGAAGATAAAAATCACCTACCTTGTACATAATCATCATGTACATAGTCACCTTATCTATATTTATTTCACCTTGTAAATAAATAAAATAAAATCCCTAAAAATTTGTATATATTCCATATTTTAGGGTGTAAGTAAAGAAAATAAAAATCACAAAAATAAAATAAAAACAAAAAGAAATAAAAATAAAGATCAAAGCCACCTTGTATATATACCATATATGGATATAAATAAAACTATTTATTTCAACCATGTACATAATTGATAAAAATAAAATAAAAATACCATATTATTCCAAATTTTATCCTATAAATAAATAAAATATAAAATTGGGATAATTTGTACAAAAATAAACAATTAAAAATTAAAAATTAAAAATACATATGTATATACATGTATATAATAATAATATTTTGTAAATACCTAAATTATATTTCAAAAAAATTAAATAAAAATCACTAAAAATAGTTTGAAAATAAATAAACATTTTTCATGTTTAAAGTTTTTCGAAAATAAGTCATTTATTATTTTTAAATGAATTTATAAATAATTAAAAAATGAAATTATCTGATTGGTCCATGGGGGATTGTTGACCTCCGGTCAACTCTCCACCGCGGACCATTCTCTCGCGGATCGGGCTGTCGACCCGACTTCTCCCATTTTCACCCACTTGATCCTCCCGCCAAATCCGCAAACCCTGGGTCCTAATCATTCCCTGATCATCCGAGAACCGCGCCCGGTGGTTAGCATCGGGGTCCGTGCTCCGATTTCCTCGCCTGACACTCATCTAGCCGGACCCCTAGCCACATAAATCCGCAGCTCCGCCGCATGATTCATTCATCTTTTGCTCCCCATTCCTTCATCCCAGGACCTCCACAACCACCCTCGAGGTGACAGCTCCCGGTTGGCCGTGTCGTATAGAGGAGAGAGTGACCGGAACATCGATCCGGCGAGCTAGCGCCGCCGTGCTCCGCCTGAAGCAGGAGCTCGAGCCTCGGGCCACGACGACCCGCGAGGCAACGACCCAGAGCTCCAGCAGCTCGAGCCCAGTCGATTCCTTCACCCAGGTAGCCCTAGTTTCCTTTCTTGTTCTTTAATTTCTAGTTTCGCCCAAATCTCGCCGTCGCCGTTCACCTCCGATTCCGGCCACGCCCACCTTCGTATCGATCATCGGACCGCACCATCACGTTCGCCTATCCTTCGCGCACGTTCACCACCATTCCATTCAACCCAGCTTGCATAGGAGCTGGGGTTTCGAGCTCCACCATTTACCCCTCGCCGGAGCTCGACCGCCCCGCCTCACCGGTCACCTTCACCCCCTCTCACAGGGTCGAGGCACTTTGCCCTCGACCCGCGAGCGTTTTGCTGTGATTTGCAGGTTCAGTCGAGCCCATCTGAGGGTCCGACCATCCAGGAGCAGGCGCTTGACCTCCGCCGACTCAGTCTGAGCTCCTCGGAGCTCCGTCGGGCCATCAGAGACCACCATTGGATGCGGAAGGCCTCCACGACTCTTCGCCGATCTTCTGTGGCCTTCGAGGAGGACGCCAGTACCAGTGGCGAGCCAGCGAAGTTCGCCGGCCATCAGTTCGTCCTCCATCTTCCGCAGCCGTTGGATCCCCTCCCAGCTCCAGTTCTGATCCCCACCGTTCATCTGAGGAGCCACCAGCAACGTCAGATCTTTGGGAGGCTCGATCCAGACCGTCGATCGACGAGCGTCAGCCCCAGCGCACCAGAGCCGACCGATCGTACACATGGCGAGGGCACCGCCGTTCGATCAACACGAGGACTCCAGCGTTAGGGCGCCACCCATTCCCAGCCGTAGATTAGCACACGTGGCACCCATCCGACGGCCTACTTAATAAAGGGTAAATTATCCCTTAGGCCCTTAGCTTTAGTTTAGTTTAGTTTTAAACCTGTAAATATTTTTAGCATTTTATTTACGTTAGGTAAATTGCACTCTAGACCCTGTCTTGTTTGCTATTCGCATCTGTACCCGTGCCAGTAGTGTGTCACGTGCATCGACACGTGGTTTGTCTGGGATATTTGCATTGATGGCCTTGTAGTTCTGGGATGTTACTTAATGAATGAAAACTTTTAGATAATTGCATTTATACCCTTGTGCGTGATTTATTTGTGCATGTGCGTATATTTTTGGGTATTTTACAGTAAAGCCCTCAGACTTTTAATACATGTTACCAATTAGTCCGAGAACTCTACTTTTATTGCAATTAGGTCCCTGTGTGCCCCAGACACGCGCCTCGCGCGACTTCTTGGGATTTTTGCACCGGACCCCCTGAAACTTTCACTAATTGCGTATAGGTCCCTGTGCACTGTACCTTGGCTTGGATTTTGAATAAAATATCAAACTCACTCCAAATTCAATGAAAATTGGACACATGTCTCCTGCCATGTTGTAAAATTTTGTAAAATTTTTGGGGACATTTTTGATTTCATTTACTATTTTTTAAAATTCAAAAATACGCATTTTCTTTACTGTCTGACTTGAAAAATCACAAAAAATATTAAAACTAGTCTAAAAATTATAAAAAAATTAGCTACTGTGTATTTTGCCTTGTTTGATTTTCTGACCAAGTTTGGTCATTTTTCATCATATAAAACTCATAAAAATTATAAAACACTAAAAACACTATAAAAATTCTAATAATAAATTTAAAAATACAAAAACAATAATTTCAGTGCCTAAATTTTCCTTGTCCCTTCTTCTATACAGGAAAATTACCTCCATGCTTTTTAGGGATTTGTAGATATTTTATCTAAGTCCCTCAAGCTCGGCTGGACATTGTTGATGTTTTCCTGCATTGTTTTATTTTTAGAAAATAAAATAAAAATCAGAAAAATACCAAAAATTCACTAAAAACAGTAGAAATCATAAAATACACAAAAACATTTTTAGTTGAATTTTTGATTGATTTGTGATGCATTAAATAGTTGTTTGAGTAGGCTTGTTTCCTTGTTTTCTTTATTTTCTTAATTAAATAAAAATCCAAAAAAATATATAAAAATTAAAAATCCACCAAAAACACCTGTATTTTATTTTATTTATTCTTTAGACTACTTCGTAGGCCGCAAGGCCATCACGTGCTCCCTGAGTCCGACCCTGGTCGCTATACCAGGCTAATCTAATAGCCAGGACCGCTACTGTGTTTATTTAATTTTATCTGATTTTGGTGGTCTGAACTTCATTTTTCTTGTTGATCCGGATTTCTTGAGCGACTAAGGTCGCAACGACCTTTGTTATTTCTTCATCCTTAGTTGCTTGGGATTTCTCGGGCCATCAGAATGGCGCCGTTGCCGGGGAGCACGGCTTAGTAGTCAGTTTTCGATTTTTCCCGCGGTTTTCTTTTCGCGGCTTTTTGTATAGATTTCTGCATATATATTTTTTCTGACATTGTTTATATAATAATTTGGTCTGTGACACTTGTTTACTTTCTTGCGAGGGCCCGAGGACCGAGGAGGCGACTTTCGAGGAGCCGACGCAACCGCGAGATTCGGAGGCGGCTCCCTTCTGCACGGAGCCGTAAGAGAGAGTGAGAGAGTAGCCGAGTGAGAGAGGAGTAGTTTAGGTCTATTTGAGTACATTTGATTATTGTAATAATACAGATACACTCAGACAGACACTTGAACTTTTCTCGGGTCTGTTTCGCCGAACACCGGTGTGCTCGGGGGACCCATCGATTTTTCGCGGCTTTCTCGCGGCTTTTTGATTTTTCGCTCCCTTTTACGGTTTTACGCGGTTTTTCTCGAGCCCCTAGCCTTAGGACTTTCTGCTTGACTGTGCCGTACTGAGTAGGATCCACACACTTAATTATCTGCATGCACCTATAGTTCGTTAATTGGACCTACTAATAAAACATTAATAAAAATAGCTGATTCACCACCTTCGAGCCTACGCGCCGCGAGCCTACCCCATCAAGCGCTACTCCTGAACTCGACCTGTCAAGAAGAGGAGGGGTGGGTCTAGATCGGACTCTCTGAATCGAAGGTTGGTGACCAGCTAGACGGTTCTTTCGAGTAGAAGTTGCCTGCTTAGGACTCGGTTTTTCCCGCTGCACCATATAGGTAGTTTATTTTCTGTCTTTCAATTCTGCGCGGATCATATTGCATGTAGAGTGCTGAAGACAGGTACGCATTTCTATCTTTGCATGCATCATTGATTTACCGCGCACCGGCTTTTTCGTCTTCTCCCCCCTGTTTTGGACTTAATAACCAGGAGAACCGACAAATTCGTTAGGCCTTTTGTTTTCATTGAAAAAGATCTAAAAAGAAAAACAATAAAATTGGGACTGCTAAAACTATTGACCCTAAAATACACTCGACTTAAAAATTTGTCTTGGGGAGAGCAACCCCCTCATTGGTTGGTTTGCTTGTGCGAGAGAGTAACCCGAACACTAGGTAGAGCCCCCCGGTGCTATTCCCGACTGATTACCGACTCTTTCGTGCGGGACAGTCGGTTGGGAGAGTATCGGATATCCCAGCAGGTCACGTAATCGCTCTGATATTTTGTTTGTTCACCAAAATAAATTTGACAAGATAATTTGACCGAGCCTTTACGGTCTTCAGCTCGCGCTGCGTTGGTGAACTGAGGGGTTTGTTTTCTGATCATAGTTTCTCCAGATCTCATCCGCACTACTCGCCAGATCACGATGATGGGCAGGAGGTCTCTTAGGCAGCCTCTGGCTGCACCGCTCTTTAGCACTCCAGTCCATTCATCTAGGTCGGTTCGTGAGAGCTCAGACCCGCTCTCCGAACCTGAGTACGATTCCGCACTGTTCCCCCTCGACCCCCGTTCTTCTTCTGAGACCGAGATACCAGTGCCAGAAGAGAGACGGGCAAATGATTTATCAGCACCTGAGTTCAGTTGTTTTGATTTTTCAGAGACTATGGCCGGCGCTAGTGATGATCGCTCCAGAGGACTGCAGGAGGAGCATTTCATTCTGGACCAGGGTTCGATCAACTCCACCCTGATCGCCTCTCTTGAGTCAGTGCAGCAGCAGTTGAGGGATCAGGGGGCATTCATGATAGAGATGAGGCGAGAGCTTGAGCAGTTGAGAGCCGACCGCGAGAACCGCGGAGGAGGACCCGACGATGCGGCAGCTGCCGCGGCAGCCGCGGCAGCAGCCGCAGCAGCAGCAACAGCCGCAACAGGAGGAGCAGGACCACCGAGACCGATGCGGGAGAACCACAATCCCGGATCGACTTTGACGCACCGTTGGGTGGTGCTACCAGCCATCGTGGGGGACTTCAAGTTCCCCCCGAACACTTTGCAGCTCCTACCCCGGTTTTATGGGTTGGCCACCGAGGAGCCCCATCTCCACCTGCAGGAGTTCGAGATGATTTGCAGTACTGTCCACGATCGTCAGGTGGACCAGGATACCATCAAGATGATTGCCTTCCCCTTCTCTTTGGCAGACAGAGAAGCCACCTGGCTGAAGCATCTGAGGAAGTTCGTCTACACTTGGGAGCAGCTCCGTGCCGAGTACTTGCACAAGTACTATCCACTCGGGCGGACCAATGCCGCGAGAGCCCTGATCAGCAACTTCTCCATGCTCCCCAACGAACAATTCCATGAAGCATGGGAGAGGTTTCGAGAGCTGACCGATAGATGCCCACACCACGACATTTCCAAGCCCAACCTCGTGCAGAGCTTTTTCAGTGGGCTGACACCAGAGCTTCAGGTCTTGGTGAACGCTTCTTGTGGCGGGTCTTACTTCGCCAAGGATCACGACCAGGTCTGGGCCATCTGCGAGGAGATGGCCGAGAACTATATGGTGATGTCCCAGACCCGATTGTACACTCAGGACAGACCCCTGCAGCCAGGACCCGTGCAGTACCAGAGGATAGCACGGGTCGACGCCGGTCCATCCAGTTCGTCCGCAGTAGCAGCACAGGCAGAGTCATCAGCTGCGGACATGGGTATCATTAGCGAGAAGTTGGATCGGATGGAGCTGATTGAGAAGAAGCAGTGCCAGGGCATCACTCAGATGGAGCAGATGGCATAGACTCTGAGCGACATGAAGACCCAGCTCATGTGTCTACAGGAGGCACAGACGGCTTCCCAGCCCGTCTTCAGTCGCGAGGTGATCACGGCAGCAGCAGCAGCTCGTCCCGACGCTCCAGCTCACACCAACAGCCTAGACAAGTTCACCTTGTACAGGCGTAACCGTACCAGCAGCCGCAGCCCACCTACCAATCGCCACCGTCTCCAGACATGCAGATGGTAGTATACCAGCCGGATCAGCCTCTGGCAGTACTCCCGCCAGCACAGTACGATGCGGAGCCGTTGATGAACGTCAACGGGATTTGGTATGACCGTCCTCAGCCTGGTATCCGACGAGACCATCCCGGATTCAGGTGGGGGAATGGAGGTACCCAGCCCCAGCAGCAGCCATCCGGTCAGGGAGGCCAGTACAGCCAACAGAGAGATCACCAGCCGCAGCAGCAGCCCCCAGTGTACCCACCACCACAGCAGCAACAGTCATTCTATGGCCCTCGTCCCTATCAGCAGGGATAGTCTTGGAGGCATGAGCAACCTCATCACCAGCAGCAGCAGCATCACCCATACCCCTCTCAGCCACAGCAGCAGATCCAACAGCCGCACCACCAGAGAGGCTACCCGTCGGGTTCCCATGAGAACCCTGCCTTGGATGATATAGCCCGCATTCTCACAGATCAGCATGCTACTTTTCGACGGAAGATGGATGAGTTCCGCTAGGAGATGCGGGACATCGTGAGAGGGAAGGCCGCCATCCCTGCCCAGATCGAGCCGAACCCGAACAACCTGAAAAGGAAATCTGAGCAGGTAGTTTGTACTGAGTATGCCACTCCTAGTGATGCATTTGGTGATATGTCTGCTTATCTTTGTGATACTGACTTCGTCACACTTAGGAGCGGTAGGATGCCAGCAGGAGGCGCCTCGTCTAAGCTACATCATGAGGATCCACCCAAAGCGCCTGACGAGGAGGAGGAGAGCGGTACTGAGGCCGCTGTAGATGATGACGGTGGTACTGAGGCCACCAAGGATGCTGATTCCACAGGCGGTGTTGAGACCGTCATTTCATTAGTTCGAGGAGGTGGTACTGAGGCCACCCACGACGCCGAGCCAGAGCGCGGTACTGAGGCCGCGAGTCGTCCAGTTGATCCAGCCGATGGTGGTATTGAGGCCACCAAAGTTCATTCTGAGAGAGCTGTAGTTTTTCCTTATTCTGATGTATCTCGGAACTCCGTTGTGAATAAAGGAAAAGGTTTGGTTTTTTCTGGTCCCACTGTGGTGCTTGATGTATGTGCGGATCCGGCCGTCGAGCCGTCTAGACCTTTTCCTAGTCCTTCATCTGAGAAGGACCCAGTGATCCCCTTCCCTAGAGCCCTTCAGTTGGGGAAGGGGAAGAAAAAAGAAAATCCAAAAAAGAGAGATCAGGAAGACTTCAGCCAGCAGATGATAGATAGATTTCACATACAGCTGACTCTTCAGGAGGCTTTGCAGCACATCCCCCTTCTTCAGCGTTCGTTGAGAGATAGGACTACAGTCAGGAGGAAGAGGAGGAACCACCATTCAGAGATCCATGTGCTGACGAAAGCCACGTGTTTCGCGATCCAGAATCGTCTGCCGGCCAAGAGGCCAGATTCAGGAGTCCCGTATGTCAGATGTCACATTAGAGAGCAGAGGTTCGATCGTACTCTATTAGATAGCGGATCGTCGATCAATCTAGTTCAGGCAACCCTTCTCGACCGCTTCGAGTTGGGCACTCTTAGACAGAGCAGGACAGTTCTTCAGTTTGCGGATAGATCTGTCAAGAGGCCGAAGGGGTTGTTGCGAGACGTTGTCGTCACGATTCAGGGCCTGCAATTCCCCGTGGACTTCGTAGTGTTGGACATGGAGATCCCTGATTCAGTGACCGATACCCCCATCATTCTCGATCGTCCGTTCTTGGCCACAGCCAAGGCGGTGACCGACCATGATAGCGGGAAGGTATACTTTCGCGTCGAGGGCGAAAGTGTACAAATAGAGACGGTCGAGGACAGCAGAGCCAGAGAGAGAGCATGCTCAGAGACGACTTCAGACACAGAGCAGCTGACAGATGCAGGGCTAGACATCCACCAGGACTGTGACTTTGTGATCACAGACGATGAGGCAGTTTGGGCAGACCCAGCAGCACAGGCCATCCTCTCATTTTCAGACACCGTTGATGCAGAGACGACAGCAGAGGAGAGCTTGGAGAGCACATTCCTGGTTTAGGATACTTCAGTGGCAGCAGAGCAGGTTCTTGACCGCGACACGGATTTTTGCGATGATGGTGGTACTGATGCCACCTTTTGTGATGCAGATCCCTCGGATTCAGAGTCTGATTGGGCAGATTGCGAGGATTACATGCCAGACCTGATTTCCACTGAGCCTACAGATAGAGAGGAGGTACATGCCGAGCAGAGCAGAGACAGTTCAGTTGAGCAGCCTTCTCCAGATCCAGTTTGTGAGAGAGAGTTCTCGTTCTCCCTGACAGATTTGGCCACATACACTCGGATTCTTCAGACGCCAGATTTGTCAGCACCAGTTTGTCCAGAGCTGAAGCCGCTTCCTTCGTCGTTGAAGTATAGATTCCTTGCGGTGACATGAGATGTACCCAGTCATCATCTCCGCCGATCTGACTGGAGAGCAAGAATCCCGACTGATGGGGATTCTTGAAAAGAACCGCAAGGCGATTGGATGGAGCGTAGCAGATCTCCAGGGGATTAGTCCGGCCCTGTGCTCCCACCACATCTATCTCGAGGATGAGGCAAAGCCGTCGCGTGAGTTCCAGCGGCGGCTGAACCCGAATCTGAGGGAGGTTGTCATGAAGGAAATTTCGAAGTGGTGGAGCGCCGATTTTATCTATCCCATCTCCGACTCCAAGTGGGTCAGCCCTTTGCATGTGGTGCCCAAGAAGACGGGCATCACTACAGTGGTTACGGAGTCAGGAGAGGAGATTGCTACACGAGTACCTACTTCTTGGCGGGTCTGTGTTGACTACCGGAGACTCAACCAGGCCACCAAGAAGGATCATTTCCCCCTTTCCTTTATTGATCAGATCATTGAGAGACTGGCAGGGAAGATCCATTATTGTTTTCTGGATGGGTACTCAGGCTACAATCAGGTAGCCATCGCTCCTAAGGACCGGGAGAAGACCACCTTTACCTGTCCCTTCGGCACATACGCCTTTCGACGCATGCCATTTGGGCTATGCAATGCCCCTGCAACTTTTCAGAGATGCATGTTGTCGATCTTTTCGGACATGGTAGGGAAGTGCTTGGAGGTCTTCATGGATGATTTCTCGGTTACGACGACGGATTCGACTCCTGTCTTGACTGCCTAAACCGAATACTTCAGCGATGTATCGAGGTTCGCTTGGTTCTGTCTTGGGAGAAGAGTCACTTCATGGTGACTCAAGGGACGGTGCTTGGCCACATCATCTCCAACAGGGGCATGGAGGTGGATCCGGCCAAGGTCGATGTCATTAGCAAACTCACACCACCGTCCAACTTGCGGCAGTTGCGGTCTTTTCTGGGGCACGTTGGTTTCTACCGGCGATTCATTCGTGATTTCAGTAGAGTCGCCCGACCGTTGACTGATCTACTGACGAAAGACACCGAGTTTCTTGTCGATGACAAGTGTCTTTCGTCCTTTGAGACTCTCAAGCAGAGTGTTATAGAGGCTCCTGTTCTCCAGCCACCCGATTGGTCTCTCCCATTCGAGATCATGACAGATGCCTCCGATTTTGCCGTAGGGGCCGTGCTGGGACAGAAGAGGGATGGAGTCCCGTTTGCCATCCACTATGTTAGCCGCACATTGGATTCCGCACAGCGGAATTATACGGTCACAGAGAAGGAGATGCTAGCCGTAGTTTTTGCCCTAGATAAATTCAGATCGTACATTATTGGATACTGATCATACCGCCATCCGATACCTCATGGCAAAGAAGGATGCCAAGGCCAGACTGACTAGATGGATCCTTCTACTCTAAGAGTTCGACATTAAGATTAAGGATAAGCCTGCAGTCAAGAATGTGGTGACGGATCATCTCTCCCGTTTAGAGCAGCCTGAGGAGTCTGAGCATATTGATCCCATTTGTGAGACCTTCCCAGACGAGGCGATCCTTGCTATCGCCTCACTCCCATGGTATGCCGATATTGTGAACTTTCTCGTTGCTGGAAAAGTCCCACAAGACTGGCCCAAGCAGAGGCTTGAGACCTTCCTCGCGAAGGCCAAATCCTACCACTGGGAGGATCCCATCCTTTACCACGAAGGAGGGGATAGCGTCTGGCGTCGGTGCTTTCCTCAGGAGGAGCACCATAGCGTCCTCACTTACTGCCACAAGCTTGAGGCAGGAGGACATCATTCTGGGAGGAGAACGGCACAGAAAGTGCTCCAATCCGGCTTGTGGTGGCCTACCCTCTTCAAGGACTCTGATGAGTTCGTGAAGAGGTGTACTGACTGTCAGAGGATGGGCACTTGTGGACAGCGTGATATGATGCCGATGCAGCCCATTCACTTCTGTGAGGTTTTTGACGCATGAGGCATCGATTTCATGGGTCCATTCCCTAAGAGTCAGAGATTTGAGTATATTCTGTTGGCCGTTGATTATGTGAGTCGTTGGGTTGAGGCCATCCCCGCCCGAGCCGCTGATGCGAGGACAGTTTGCAGATTTTTGAGGAAGCACATCATCACGCGGTTCGGGGTACCTCGAGTATTGATTTCAGATGGGGGGTCTCATTTCATCAATGACCAGGTGAAAGCCCTAGTTAGCGAGTTCGGTATAGATCATCGAGTTGCCACTCCATACCATCCACAGACGAATGGTCTAGCCGAGGTGTCGAACAGGGAGATCAAGACTATTTTGCAGAAAGTCGTCTGCCCTGACCGAAAGGATTGGTCACAGCTTTTGGACTCAGTCTTACGGGCATATAGGACGTCTTTCAAGACACCATTGGGCACATCTCCCTTTCGCCTCGTATATGGCAAGCCGTGCCATTTACCTGTTGAGCTGAGACACAGGTCACTATGGGCAGTCACAGATATTCTTTTAGATCCAGATAGTGTAGGAGACCAGAGGAGGGCAGAGTTAGCAGCCCTGGAGGAGCTTCGTGATACCGCCTTCTCAAACAGCCTACAGTTTAAGGAGAGAGTGAAAGAGTGGCATGATTCTCATATCAGCCACAAGCATTTTGAGCCTGGACAGAGAGTGTGGTTGTTTGATGCTAGGCTTCGTCTATTTCCAGGGAAGCTACAGAGCAAATGGAAGGGACCCTACTTGGTGAGAAAGGTACACGACAACGGTAGCATTGATATATCTGAGTTGTCTTCTGAGAGTACCTTTCGAGTGAACGGCCAGCGGCTCAAGCCATTTCTAGATCATGAGCCGCGTGTCGTTGATATTGCCCCTATTCATTTTGCGTGAGATGTGGTCTCTTGACTCACATCTATTGCATCTCACGCCTGATTATCACTGTTCTTCCGACCTGTATAGATCTAGTTGTCCATATCACTCTATTCTTTAGTCCCACATCCCTTTTCTCATCTTATGATTTTGCTATATTTCGGGTGTAATTTACCCTAAGTATAGGGGGGATGTCGGACCTTCGGGTATTCTTTTCATTCTTTCTACCCCTGTTTTGCTGCCTATACTTAGGGATATTTTACCCTAAGTATAGGGGGGGTAGATTCTGTACATCCTTCACTCGGATTTCCCTTCATGTACAGCTTGCTATACTTAGGATTATTGGATCCTAAGTATAGGGGGAAACCACCAAGTTCTCCTCATTCTATTCTTTGATTCATCTCTGTATATAGCAATTCCTTTTCACTTCCCTATACTAAGCACGAGTTATGTCTTCTTCAACGCTCTTGACTCTGAGGACATCGTTCGAGCTAAGTATAGGGGGGTGTGTATATATTTCATATATACTTTAGCCATAACTCGTACTTTGTGTGAGTGTGTTAATAAATAAAATGGCTAAAAACCCTAAAAATCACAAAAATTAAAAATTTTTCCTGTAAATGATCATTCTTTTATTGCACATACATAGCTAGTGTACAAATTATTTTTGTAAAAATGTTTTCAAAAATCTTTTGTGTAAAGTTTGTGTAAATATTTTCTTATCAAAAATATGTATATAGTACAAAATTTTTCCAAAATGTTTTGAAAATCAAAAGTTTGCAAAAATCTTGTGTAAATGTGTGTAAATACTTTTGCAAAACTTGCATTTCATGCATTCATCCATTCATGATTTCAAAACATTTTTCAAAAATTTTGTACGATTGTAAATATGTGTAAATAACATCTTTGTATATATGTATATAGTTTTCCTGGATGATAGTTGACATTTAAACTAGGCCTGGAATTAAATTGAGAAATGGAGCTTGATTAAGATCTTAATCCACCTAATTCTAAGAGGAACCTTATAGGGCTTAGGATTAAGGCTTTTCAGATCCATAAGGACTTAATTCTTTGAGTCCACTAGGCTATGAGCATATGTCATCTTGATGAGCCTAAGTAGAGCACTTAACAACACACGCATGACTCTTAGAGACAATGGCTTGACTTGCACCAGCAATTTACACATAACTCTCCACGGATGAGGTGGTGAGGAGGCAGTTTCCTTTGGCTTGGGGTAGCATATGAGGGTAGTACTTCTAGGCAGAACCTCTCTTCTTCTTCTAGTGAAGGAAGTGCGTCTCAACTTGGTCTAGTAGTGATGAAGTCTAAAGACAGAAGTCGTGGGTTGCAATAAAGCTTCAAAAGAGGGATAGTCTACTGACTCAAGAGGAAAATTTCTTGTATATATGATGCACCATGTAGATATGTTGTACAGATGCACTTGAAAAAAAATGCAAAAAGAACTCCAAAAAAAAGTGGTGGGTCGGATTGAAGATTTAATAACCCCACCGGAGTGTATATAGTCAAATAAAGCAAAAGCTTATGGTATCCATATTACATCTCATGAAGCTTGCAGCGGGAGACTTAGCTACACTGGTTGAGCTCCCAAAATTCTATACCTCTTATTCCCCCTCTTCTTGAGCCGGTTGCACTTGAACTTAGAAGGGAATACCCCACTTCTCGAGGAAAGAGTTGCTAGACTGAGGCATTAGAGTTACCAGGTTGGGGGAGGTTGTTTCTTTGTTACTTCTGAGGTGGGGAGCTACATATCACTTACACTGCATGGAAAGATTCATGGTCATTAGAGTTTGTGTATGTAGACTTGTTCTGATCTGGTTTATTGAGGAGTCTTGACCATAGATTAGTGGAACTTAGAGGCTGTTGAGTTTTAAGCTTAAGTCCAAATAAGGTTCCGACACATTAATAATCCAAAGATCTGATCGAGCTCCATAATTCAATTTAATAAAGGTAAGTTTAATAATCAACCTTGATCCATGTACATCCTTCTCTTTTTCTTTTTCTTTTTTTTTCTTTTTCACTTCTTTTTTAAATAAGTGTTTGCTAAGGGACTAGCAAAGTTAAGTATAGGGGGGTGATGAATACTCATTCATCACTCTTTATTCTTATATTTTAGCTACAAAAACCTTTGCAAATGCATGTATATATTTGTAAATACAAATAATTACCAAAAGCATGCATGGTGTAAAAAGCAATAATTAGCATGTTTTTATGCAAAAATAAAAGAATAAAGATTAAAAAGAAAAAGAGAAAATATTTAGAATAAATATTGAGCAACCTAACCCAAGGGAGGGCTCAGCATGGGCCTGACCGCATAAAAGCCAAAGTAGGGAGAGATAGGGTGCTCATGTGTGTAAATATACCTGTAATACAATAAATATATTTCCCTCCAAAAATAGACTATAATGTGCTTGTATATATTTGTATATATTTATAAATATAAATTCAAGATAAAAATGGAAAAAATTAAAAAGAAGATAAAAATCACCTACCTTGTACATAATCATCATGTACATAGTCACCTTATCTATATTTATTTCACCTTGTAAATAAATAAAATAAAATCCCTAAAAATTTGTATATATTCCATATTTTAGGGTGTAAGTAAAGAAAATAAAAATCACAAAAATAAAATAAAAACAAAAAGAAATAAAAATAAAGATCAAAGCCACCTTGTATATATACCATACATGGATATAAATAAAACTATTTATTTCAACCATGTACATAATTGATAAAAATAAAATAAAAATACCATATTATTCCAAATTTTATCCTATAAATAAATAAAATATAAAATTGGGATAATTTGTACAAAAATAAACAATTAAAAATTAAAAATTAAAAATACATATGTATATACATGTATATAATAATAATATTTTGTAAATACCTAAATTATATTTCAAAAAAATTAAATAAAAATCACTAAAAATAGTTTGAAAATAAATAAACATTTTTCATGTTTAAAGTTTTTCGAAAATAAGTTATTTATTATTTTTAAATGAATTTATAAATAATTAAAAAATGAAATTATCTGATTGGTCCACAGGGGATTGTTGACCTCCGGTCAACTCTCCCCCGCGGACCATTCTCTCGCGGATCGGGCTGTCGACCCGACTTCTCCCATTTTCACCCACTTGATCCGCCCGCCAAATCCGCAAACCCCGGGTCCTAATCATTCCCTGATCATCCGAGAACCGCGCCCGGTGGTTAGCATCGGGGTCCGTGCTCCGATTTCCTCGCCTGACACTCATCTAGCCGGACCCCTAGCCACATAAATCCGCAGCTCCGCCGCATGATTCATTCATCTTTTGCTCCCCATTCCTTCATCCCAGGACCTCCACAACCACCCTCGAGGTGACAGCTCCCGGTTGGCCGTGTCGTATAGAGGAGAGAGTGACCGGACCATCGATCCGGCGAGCTAGCGCCGCCGTGCTCCGCCTGAAGCAGGAGCTCGAGCCTCGGGCCACGACGACCCGCGAGGCAACGAACCAGAGCTCCAGCAGCTCGAGCCCAGTCGATTCCTTCACCCAGGTAGCCCTAGTTTCCTTTCTTGTTCTTTAATTTCTAGTTTCGCCCAAATCTCGCCGTCGCCGTTCACCTCCGATTCCGGCCACGCCCACCTTCGTATCGATCATCGGACCGCACCATCACGTTCGCCTATCCTTCGCGCACGTTCACCACCATTCCATTCAACCCAGCTTGCATAGGAGCTGGGGTTTCGAGCTCCACCATCTACCCCTCGCCGAAGCTCGACCGCCCCGCCTCACCGGTCACCTTCACCCCCTCTCACAGGGTCGAGGCACTTTGCCCTCGACCCGCGAGCGTTTTGCTGTGATTTGCAGGTTCAGTCGAGCCCATCTGAGGGTCCGACCATCCAGGAGCAGGCGCTTGACCTCCGCCGACTCCGTCTGAGCTCCTCGGAGCTCCGTCGGGCCATCAGAGACCACCATTGGATGCGGAAGGCCTCCACGATTCTTCGCCGATCTTCTGTGGCCTTCGAGGAGGACGCCAGTACCAGTGGCGAGCCAGCGAAGTTCGCCGGCCATCAGTTCGTCCTCCATCTTCCGCAGCTGTTGGATCCCCTCCCAGCTCCAGTTCTGATCCCCACCGTTCATCTGAGGAGCCACCAGCAGCGTCAGATCTTTGGGAGGCTCGATCCAGACCGTCGATCGACGAGCGTCAGCCCCAGCGCACCAGAGCCGACCGATCGTACACATGGCGAGGGCACCGCCGTTCGATCAGCACGAGGACTCCAGCGTTAGGGCGCCACCCATTCCCAGCCGTAGATTAGCACACGTGGCACCCATCCGACGGCCTACTTAATAAAGGGTAAATTATCCCTTAGGCCCTTAGCTTTAGTTTAGTTTAGTTTTAAACCTGTAAATATTTTTAGCATTTTATTTACGTTAGGTAAATTGCACTCTAGACCCTGTCTTGTTTGCTATTCGCATCTGTACCCCTGCCTGTAGTGTGTCACGTGCATCGACACGTGGTTTGTCTGGGATATTTGCATTGATGGCCTTGTAGTTCTGGGATGTTACTTAATGAATGAAAACTTTTAGATAATTGCATTTATACCCCTGTGCGTGATTTATTTGTGCATGTGCGTATATTTTTGGGTATTTTACAGTAAAGCCCTCAGACTTTTGGTACATGTTACCAATTAGTCCGAGAACTCTACTTTTATTGCAATTAGGTCCCTGTGTGCCCCAGACACGCGCCTCGCGCGACTTCTTGGGATTTTTGCACCGGACCCCCTGAAACTTTCACTAATTGCGTATAGGTCCCTGTGCACTGTACCTTGGTTTTGATTTTGAATAAAATATCAAACTCACTCGAAATTCAATGAAAATTGGACACATGGCTCCTGCCATGTTGTACAATTTTCTAGAATTTTTGGGGACATTTTTGATTTCATTTACTATTTTTAAAAATTCAAAAATACGCATTTTCTTTACTGTCTGACTTGAAAAATCACAAAAAATATTAAAACTAATCTAAAAATTATAAAAAAATTACCTACTGTGTCTTTTTCCTTGTTTGATTTTCTGACCAAGTTTGGTCATTTTTCATCATATAAAACTCATAAAAATTACAAAACACTAAAAACACTATAAAAATTCTAGTAATTAATTTAAAAATCCAAAAACAATAATTTCAGTGCCTAAATTTTCCTTGTCACTTCTTCTATACCGGAAAATTACCTCCAAGCTTTTTAGGGATTTTTAGATATTTTATCTAAGTCCCTCAAGCTCGGCTGGACATTGTTGCTGTTTTCTTGCATTGTTTTATTTTTAGAAAATGAAATAAAAATCATAAAAATACCAAAAATTCACTAAAAACGGTAGAAAACATAAAATACACAAAAATATTTTTAGTTGAATTTTTGATTGATTTGTGATGCATTAAATAATTGTTTGAGTAGGCTTGTTTCCTTGTTTTCTTTATTTTCTTAATTAAATAAAAATCCAAAAAATATATATATAAATTACCACCAAAAACACCTGTATTTTATTTTATTTAATCTTTAGAGTACTTCGTAGGCCGCAAGGCCATCACGTGTTCCCTGAGTCCGACCCTGGTCGCTATACCAGGCTAATCTAATAGCCATGACCGCTATTGTGTTTATTTAATTTTATCTGATTTTGGTGGTCTGAACTTCATTTTTCTTGTTGATCCGGATTTCTTGAGCGACTAAGGTCGCAACGACCTGTGTTATTTCTTCATCCTTAGTTGCTTGGGATTTCTCGGGCCATCAGCCTACCACCTGTCGGCCTAAAAAATCTTCTCATCAAGGTCTTGATCTTGTTCCGTACCCCGCTAGCAATGACCTCGTGGAGCAGATGAATATATGTACTGCCAAGAGAGCACGCTTCAAAAACACCAACTTCCCACTCGTAAAGAGCATGGACGCCTTTCACCCTGCCACATGGCCTCAAATTTCAACAAAATTCCACCGAAATTTCCATTTCTTTAGGTCACCGAAATCGAAATGCTCCATTATTTCTTTTTCCATGATTTCAACCAAATAGCAGCAAATGTCAACAAATTTCATCGAAATTACATGTTATTTTGACGAAACAACAAAAATAAGGGACTCTAACCTTCGCTTTCATCGAAATTTTCGTATTAATGAATTTTCAGTTATTTATTCGCTAATGTGTTGAGTCGTTAGAGTATTTTACATTGTTTAAAGGTTTATTTAGTTAATTTCTATATTTAAGATCTAAATCAGAACAAAATTAGTTAGATACAAAATGTAAGAGTTAAATTAAAGTTTTAACTGAAGATCTTTATATTTTTTGTTTTCTTTATTTTGGTATATATGTTTTAACTAGTTGTTACAATATGTGTCACCTCATTCGTATTGAAGAGGTGTTCACTGTCACCATTCTCTTCATGTTCAAGAGGAGAAACCAATGGCTTCTAACTACAGTTCCAAATCTTGTTCTGAGCAGCATACTACTTTTTTTTACTGTTGAGATGATTTGAAGGAAATTTAATGTAACATATCATATTAATATCTTACTATTAGTAAAAAAACTATTTTTCTATCTCTTATTTTTAAAAATGAGTTTTCAAGTAATCTTCCCAATATCTGGATATTTTTCCGAAATTCCATCGAAGTTCTACAGAATTTCTCTTTTCAGGCTTTTATCGAAACGAAACCGAAATCCGACATCTAAGACCTTGCCCTGCCAACTTCACCTCCAACCTCTCCAGCAATATCCTCTAGTTCCCAGACTTCGACTTTCCCACCGCTAGAGGAAAGCCCCAAGTATATGAAAAATGATAAGCTTGAGGTTGAATGTTACAGTGATTCCGATTGGGTTGGGAGTGTTGATACAAGATCTACTACTAGATATTGTGCATATTTGGACAACAACCTTGTAATATTGATGAGTACAGAGCTGTGGCAATGGGAGTCACATAAATGATATGACCTAAGATCATCCTAGCAGACATCGGGGTTGATCTTGATATGCCTATGAAATTATTTTGTGATAACAAGTCGGCCATAAATCTCTCCAACAACCTTGTAATGCATGACAAGATAAAGCATGCTGAAATTGATAGTCACTTTGTCCAGGAGAAAATTAATTCTAAGGAATTAGTGCTGCCATATATGAAAACAAAAGAACAAGTTGTTGATATCTTCACAAAAGGGTTGTCGAGTGTCAAGTTTGAGAAGAATGTGGATAAATTAGGCAAGTTTTATCTCCATGCCCAACTTGAGGGGGAATGTTGAGTGACATGTAAACAAGTAAACGGATCTAGGGAGTGGATCCGTCTTACCTTGAAAACATATATGTATCTCTCCCTCTTCCATTTGAACATAAAGAAAAGAAAGGAAACAGACCTTGTTGCTGTGAGCAACAAGGATTCTTCTCACCGTGGTTTTTCCCTTCCATCATGAACGGTTTCCACATTAAAAGATTGTCTCAATTGTTTGCTGTTTTCCGACAAAATTATAGGATATATAATGTATATTCCAAGCATAGCCACTTCCACATTATTGTGACTAAAAAATTCTGACAAAACTCAAAAATCGGGAGTACCAAACCTGAAATGAGGCGTAGAGTGTAGGCAGGAAAGGGTGATCAAGCAAATCAAGAATCTCTCGTTCAGCACATGCTCTGTGTACCTGGAAAAAAAATCATCTCAGGCAACAGCAAACCTGTGAAGAAAAATTCATATCGCATTGAATCTTGAGGAAATTACAAGTCCATTCGATCACATAAACTTCATCCAAAACTAGAAAAGCACAACGCACAAATGACAGTAATCCTGACGGCACAAGAATGAAGACTTATATGCAGGTTATTTAGAGTAAGAAGTTCTTTTCAAACCATAAAGCACAAAAATACAGGGTTTGTGCTTTGGGCATTGCCTCCAGCATAATGCAGAAATCTAAAAAGGGATGTGAAGGTTAGGGCTGATGAATTTAATAGCAAAAAAAGTTTCCATAGTTTCTAAGATCACCAAAAAAAAGTAAATCTCGGGATTCGGAACATGAAATTTAAATGGTATCCATAATGATAATGTCAAATAATACCTGACAGATAAACATTATAAACGAAAGAAATGCCTTCAGCAACAAACTCAATTCAAAGAAAGAAAATAAGGACCCTATCTTAGCTTTGCCCCAATAGAAAGTACAAAATAATGATGTAGAGATAGTGGATTAGCCCTTAGAGGAGACCTTTTGCGGTAATATGGACACTCGATGCAGGGAAATGAATCGACCTTACATTGGGGATGTTGCCGGTGTTGTGTCTACTACTGGGGTGTAAAAGAGCAATATATGTAACCATTTTGTTATGTCTGCCATTTTAAAAATATATATTTTCCTTGGATGACAAATTACCTCTAATTGTCATCTTTGGACTTTTCATATGTGTACAAACACACACACAAAATGGTGAAGCTTTCTCTCACTATAAGTAAGGTCGGCTACATGGATTCTTGCTCGAATACCCACACACAAAGAATATTTACAATGAGATGCAACTTTTTTATCCTAGGAAAGCCCTTTATCCGGACCATTGACTTGATGATTATTGCGTAAAATGTGAATTGCGCTAGGTAGTGACAAATTGTAAAAAAAAGAAAACATGGTAGATTAAAAATACATATGTTTAGCATAAAATTAAGGTACGTATGCAACAATGCATACATTAACGTGTAATATTAATGAGCATGTAATATGTAAAGAAATGAACTGTATGTGTGTACGGTGGCATTTTTGAAAAGAAAAGAGTTGCACCTTATTGAAAATCATTCTTATACTGCACACGTGAAATGTTTAAGGATTAATCGTAACAAGTTTTTAAGTTGTCATAATTGTCTAATTAAATAATTGAGATCGCATGTGATCTCAACATTTATTTCGTAGATTTTAATTTGAAATTGGGTCAATTAATTAGTTAGAGTCAGTTTAGGCAAGTGGGTTGTCAATTTTAATTAGTTTACTATTTTTGTAATCCCATCTCTCCTATATAAAGAGATGGTAGCCCATTATTTTTATTCAGTCAAGTATGAATCAAAATTGAGTTTATCTCATTATCTCCCTATTTCTCCTCTCTCCTCCAGCGATCTCCGCGGTTCTCCTCCTTCAACCTCTCGTATTCCCGACGAGTTCTCTTCTCAACCCCTCTCTTTCTTCCACCAATTATCCACCGTTCAATTTTAGTTAATTTTATCGTCGACGCCAGAAGCCGTTTGCATCACTTTGCCTTTAAGTAAGCATGATACACTAAGTTCGTAGAATTCAATTCTTCGAATAATACATGAAACAATCCTTTAAGATAACCAAATGAAAGATGACCGGGATGTTCGTGCCATTGTAAGGCCAAACTAAGACAATCCTTCTTGTTTTTCTTTCCATGAATTGTAGTTGTTAAAGCTTCCGCCACTTTAATAGGTAGACGATACAAACCTCCAGAAACAACACCAATCCCAATTCTCTTTCCCGTGACAGAGTCTTGCAACATACAATGATCAGAAGAAAAAAACTATTTCACAGTTCAGTTCTTTTGTTATCTTGCTAACAGACAGGGGATTTAGAGGCATATCGGGAACATGAAGTGCGTTGTGGAGAGCAAATTTGTCAATGAGAGATACACTTCCTTTTCCTGCCACTACAACATGAGATCCATCAGCAAGGGCAACATGTTCTTTGCCTGATGCCAACTTATAAGCATTAAAGAGTTTGGGATCACCAGTCATATAGTCAGTGGCACCACTACCAATAATCCACTCTGTGTTCTCATAAATATTCAAATCATGATATTTCTTTTGAGCGGCAATAACAAAGGCATTATTGGAATCCTTGACAATAATCTCCACTCGATCCTTTATTTATATATTCTCTGTAGATCTCATATTTATTTGTTTAATAACCATGCTCTCAAGCCTTTCCACAAACACTTGGTGTGCATCTCTATCAACAAGCTTTGTGCTTAGAGACATTTTATCGAACACCTGAAGTGCAACAACACTTTCTGTTATCTGAGGCAATATTACAAACACCTTGCGGGCACAAATTTATAGCTTCTTCTCCTGCGAAGCAAAGGGGCAAAAAACACCCCAACAACACTTAAGGGCTTAACCCACACCATAGTTACTTTCCTGCAATAGGGAACATACCTCACAGCACTAACGAAGCCCAAATCAGTCTTGGGACGTCAAAAATACCATAGTAGCAACAACCAACAACAATCTGGACACCAAGGAATGAAATTCAGACCGCCAAAAATGTAGCAGCAGCGGCCCACCAATCTCGGGATCGCACAAGTGCTCCGTTCAAGGGTAAAGAACCCAACGCCAATCTTGAACAGCCGCACAAATCAAGACTTCAGTGCAACGCCTCAACAAGGCTCTGATATCTTGTAGAAAAAGAAATCAAAGAAGCACCAAGAATCGAGACACAAGATTTACATGGAAACCCTTCGGATCGGAAGGAAAAACCACAGGGTAAGCGATCTCTGTTGCTCATAGCAACCGGAGCCTTTCTCTTTTTGTTTTCTATCAACTTGAAACAAAAGATGGGGTGAGTTACATATAAGTTTCTAAGTGTGTAAATGAATCCTCACCCATGATCCATTTACCCATATATAAACAACCCATCATGAAATATGCAAAAATAGATTTCTGATTATTGAATTCGCCATCTTCATGCGTTGCCTTTATGGAGTACCTGTAGTTCTTGATAATCTTTTTTCCCACTTACAGTTTCACTTTCTAGGCAATATATCTATAGCCTATCTGTATTTACTTCTCAAGTTCGATATTTGTCCCCTAGAAAACAGCTCTTTCAACTGTGGCGAACATGTGCAAGAAACTTTCTCCTGGTCTTGCCCCACATGACGTTGATGCTGTTCAAATAATATTCGGTATCTTACAATATGACAATAACAGGGTATTTCTTGTACATTGTTTTTTTGTTGCTGCCTTTTTGTGACATTGGGTCGGCAGGGCAAGACCAACGTCTGACCTGCTATGGATTTTTGCATTATACCTTGTTGAAAAAGCGTCTTCTTGTTGAGAAGGATAGTGGATAGCTTTAGGGCTTGTTTGGTTCAAGGGTTGAAGTGGATTGAGGTAACCTCCTGTGAACATGGAAGGCCGTATCGATATCGATATCGTTTCGGTTCGTCAGGAAATGGATATATCGGGATATATCGACGATATATCGACGATATCGATGGAAATGTCAAGAATGGTGCAAAAAAACCAATTTTTTGGCATTTTTCAGAAATTAAGGTCGTCCAAGATATTAAAACAACTAATAACGTACAAATACACACTTATATCACACATATCAGTCCATTTATAGACCATATATCGCACATATCGGTATCACACATATCGTTCATGTCGAACATATCGATATTAATATTGATTCTTGACTTATAAATATTGGAAATGGATTTCATTCAAGCTCTTATAACATGAAATACTACAAATATACAACTAGAAAATACATATAGATCATTTATGAGGACTATGATCCTTATAGTGCGCATATCGATCATATCGAACATATCGCTGATATTGTTAGTTGTTGACATACTATATATTTTGAAAATGGTGTTCATCCAAGTACTTTGATCATTAAATAATTTACAAATGTACTATTACTCTCTTTGATAACACATATCGATCATTTATGAACCTTATATCGCATATATCGATACGGCTGTACTGTTAGTTGTTTACCTATATATATATATATTGAAAATGGAGTTTATCCAAGTTCTTAGATCACTAAATAACTTACAAATATACTCTTAGATCACACATATCGATCATCAATAAAGCTTATATCGCATATATCGATCATTTCGAACATATCGATATTAATGTTGATTCGTGACTTATAGATTTTTTTGAAGAATTGACTTCATAGATATTGGAAATGGATTTTATTCAAGTTTTACAACATGAAATAACTTGTAAATATACACCAAGTTGAAGAACCATTGTATGCACCCTCCCGTCGCACCATACCCTACCAGTACGGGGGTCTCGCAGTGCACCCGATCCGAAACAAAGTATATAAATCATAGATTGTTTTAATACTAGGTGTAGCTAGATAGGTTGTGGAATCAAGCTTGCATGAATAATAACATTCATATATAGGGATATCGACGAAATATCAACGATATCGGTCGATATCTTGTATTTTTTGTACTGAATCCATTCATTTCTTACCGATATGAGCCGATACGGCGATATATCGCCGATATATCGACCATATATCACCGATATCCCTGTTAAAGGATATACACTCTGATTTCGATACCCCAGACCTCTCGATACCGATATATCGGCGATATATCGCCGATATGGCCTTCCATGCCTGTGAATGGTAGCTGTTTGGATGGTTATGAGGGTTGGTAGAGGGTTGGAATAAAGAATGTGATTTGATATCACATTGTTTTGTGATGGAATTCCAATCCAGGCAAATTATATTATAAAGTTATTACAGAGAGATTGATGGGAGACCTGCAACTTAGTGATTTACCGGAGAGATTGATGTCACATTCATCGCAGAGAGATTGATTTACGGGGAGATAGATAACTTAGTTATCACAGAGAGATTGATGTCACATGACCCAGGAATACAGGGTGTTGACTTGATTTCTCAGTGTGTTGACCTGATTGCTTCCGAACGCTGGAAGTCATTGGGAAGGACATTTATCGATGTACAACTCATAATCATATTTTTTTGGTAATTCTTTTTTTATGAACCCTTATTTTTAATCTGCTTTCCAGGATATATTGAGAGTTCTTTCACAGTTTGCGTCCCATTCCCCGGAAGTGGTTAAGACGCTTCTTGGGCTCAATATAAGTGCAACATTGTGTGATATATTGACATCTCAGGTGTCAAGTGGAAGTGGTGCCTCTCGTTCGTTGCTTACAAGTGGATATTATGACCCGGTTCCATTTTGAATTTTGGATTCTCTAATTTTGTATTTGCACAACATATGTAATATTTCCTTAAAATCTTGTGAGCTCTTGTCCTGGTTCACTTGCTGTCTTCCTATTATTCTTTATTGTCTAAGTTATCAACCTTCCCACGCTTTGTTTGTAGTTTTTCATAAATTACTTTTTAATATCATTGCATGTTGCCAGTGCTTTGGAGTTTGTTGAATTATAAAAGAAGAAAAGATAAGTTTGTTTTTAATACATCTAGTGCTGGATGGTTATTGGAAATCATTTCAACGTTGACATGGATTCTTCGCCTCCATTCAGATCTATCTTGGGTCCATCCCGAACTTATATCCACAAAACTAAGATCCTTTCGTATAGTCTCTTTCCAATACTTCTTGGGCGGCCCTCTCTTAGCCGGCTCAACATCTCAACACCCGCATCTCCTAACGGGTACATCAGTTGATCTTCTTTGCAAATGACCAAACCATCTTAAGTGGTTTTCTCGCATCTTATCCTCAATCGGAGCTACACCAACTTTCTTTCTGATTGCATCATTCTGAATTCGATCTTTACGTGCGTGTCCATACATCCACTTTAGCATTTTTATTTTTGCTACAACCATTCTCTGCACATGTCTATGGTTCACAGGCCAACATTCGGATCCTTAGAGCATAGCAGGTTTCACGGCTGCTTTGTAAAACTTTCCTTTATTTTTTAAAGGATTTTCTTATCACAGAGATGAGAGAACAACAGAGGCTCCTCTCTACTTTAGCTAGCTTGCATTTATTCTATTAGTAATATCTCCATCAATTTCCCCATCATGTTGCAATATAGATCCCAGATATCTAAAAAATCTCTCTTCCGAATGTTATGATCACCAATCTTCACGTCGATTCCTTCACCATTGCTTCCATCAAAGGTGCACTCCATATATTCCGTCTTAGCCCTACTTATACGAAATCCTTTACTCTCCAACTCATGTCTCCATACCTCAAGCTTCTCATTTACTCCATCTCTAGTCTTGTCAATCAACACAATATCATCAGAAATTAACATACACCAAGGTTTAATCATTCTTACTGCGACTTGTCAACTCGTCCATAATCGAAGTAAAAAGAAATGGACTCAAAGATGAACCTTGATGTAAACCAATGTTGATGTCAAAATAGCCAGTCTTCCCAGATGGAGTCCTTACACAAGATAAAGCCTTACCATGCGTGTCCTTTATGAGGTTAATGTATAGGACAAATACTTGTCTCTTCTTTAAAACTCTCCACAATATCTCTCATGAGGCGGAATCATAAGCCTTCTCCAAATGAATAAAGATCATGTGGAGGCTCTTCCTTTTAGCTCTATAAATCTTCATTGTTCTCCTCAGCAAATGGATGGCTTCAATAGTTGAGCGACTTGGCATGAATCCGAATTGGTTTTCTTTTACGTTGGAAACTTGTCTCAACCTTCTTTCAATCACACATTCCCAAATTTTTAGTGTGACTCATCAGCTTGATACCTATGTAATTTGAACAATTTTGAATGTCTCCTTTATTCTTATAAAGAGGCACCATGATGCTCATCCTCCAATCTTCAGGCATTTTCTTGATTCGCCAAATAACATTGAATATATTCGTAATTGCGCTCACCTAAAACTCTCCATACTTCTACAGGTGTGTCATCCGGTCCTACACCTTTCCCAGGTTTCATAACCTTCAAAGCCTCCTCTATTTCCTTTCTTCGTATTTGTTTATAGCTTGCATGATTCAAGTAACTTTCACTGCTAGTTAGATCACCCAAAGTGATCTCTCTATTTCCTTCCCCATTGAAAAGGTTATGGAAATACTGCTCCCATCTAGTCTCTATATCCTTCTGAGTAACAAGCACATGACCTTCCTTGTCCTTAATGCATCTCACTTGAGAAAGATCTTTGGTATTTCTTTCTCTTGCTTTCACCAACCTGAATATACCATTCTGACCCTCCTTAGAGTCGAGATTTTTGTATAAAACTTCATAAGCTTTTGACTTAGCTTCGTTTACAGCATTCTTTGCTTCCTTCTTCGCTATTTTGTAATTTTTGACAGTTTCCTATGTTCTATCCTTAGACATAGCTTTAAAGTATGCTCTTTTAATTTTTAGCTTCTCTTGCACCCCTTCACTCCACCACCAAGCCTCCTTTTGACCAGATGCTCCTTCCTTTGACTCGCCTATCATCTTTTTGGCTACCTTTCGGATACAAGATGCTACTGCCTCCCACATCTTGTTTGCACTTTTGCTACAATCTCGAGATAAGTCTTCTAAAACCTTCTCCTTGAAGCTCGATTACTTCAGTGGAAGATTCCACCATCTAGTTCTAGTGATCTTAGGAACCCCTTTTCTTTACCAACCCTTTTATTTGTACATCCAAGACTAACAAGCGATGTTAGGTTGTCAAACTCTCTCCTGTGATTACTTTGCAGTCTTTACAACACAACCGATCTCTTCTCCTCAATGCAAAGTAATCTATCTGTGTTCTAGTTGAACTGTTCTTCTCATGACCCCCACCAAAAATTTGCCTCGTCCGGATGTCCTGAAAATAGCAATAAGACTCATCAAACATTACACGATAATGAAGCTCAACACAAAGCTTGTGTACTGGCAGCAAGCTAAGAGGAAAAGCAGGAGCACAATGAACCTTAGAAAGTCAAAGCTTGGAAGAGAATTCCATAGTTCCGACAATAGTAATCAGTGATTGAGTTCCATTAGCGACTCGAATTGATTTCACAGAGGTAGATGGTACAGAGGAGGTGAGCAAACTACCTTCTCCAGGGTTACCGAAATCAATAATCTAAGCCAAAACATGAGCGACAACATAGTTTGCTACTGTACCTAAAGGAGTAGCTAGAGCAGTAATGGTAATGTTACTAGTCGTAGTAGGTCATGGAGTCTAAAGGATCTGCATCAGACAGGAGTAATTCATGTCATTAAGATGAACATTCTTTCCACTGGAGATTGCTGCAGGTGACGTTGCTTCTACATCATTTGCATCCTCGTAGGAATTATTGACGTGATAAGAAGATATGCCAAACTTCTGCCAGCATCGTTCAGTCGGATGGTTCCACCTACGACAGTGAGTACATAGGGCAGTGGAGTCTCGTCCACTGCCATGACTAAGTTGCAGCCTCGTCCAGATTCCCATCCATGGCTACTACTTGTGTCACGACTGCGTTCCTCCTTGAAAAGAGTGTTTAGAGTTGGTAGATTTTCCACCATGACTCGAAATTTGTCACAGTATCCTTAAATCTCGAGAAGATATCTCCCGGTCTGTCAGTTACCGACCTTCTATCCAACTAAAATAGAAAATATGTACCCTTTTCTAAGTTGGCTTCATAAAATCATCAATCAGTGGCAACATCTTAACCACACCTTTCCTGAACAGAGCAAGGCTGAGGCGGTAACCTCGCTTGTTTTGACAGGTCTAAAGTTCAACTGTGGCAAGTTTATAAGATGTCCTCAGGGCAAACTTCAACATGAGGATGGAGCTCTATACTCTCATATCTTCTGGACCGAGTCCCCTACCCATCACTGATCGACAGATCTCTGTCCACTTCACAAAGGGCATGCCCTGTCTGATGCACTTCATCCCCACCAGAGGAATTGCCTTAGCAAAGCATCCATTCTCCTTGCATTACTGACATGAATGAGAAAAGTCGAAAAAATTGATTCATAGAATTCACGACGGGATGATATGATGTTAGCCGTTTTTGTACGGAAACTGCAGTCATCTCTGATTTTGCTTTGTAAATTTCCTGTCATCTCAAGCCAACCTTCCAAATCTAGAGAGTGGGTTTATGCAGATATTCCATATGGCCTACCAGCATGGATTATGAAGCAACTAATTCCAAGAATCTTATTTTGACCACAAACACAGATAGGGGAGTTAAGCATGGGACGTTCAAGTTTAGAATATTTTTTTCTTCTTAAAGAGGTAAATTCGCCTGAGGGATACATGTGGAAACTTATTCTATGGGACATCCAGGCGAATATATATTTTGTTAAGTACCTCAAAGGAGCCGTGACTTGAAGTCACATCTTCCTTATTACGAAGCAGTCACTTGCAATCACAGCTCCCACTCAAGGAAGCCGTGATTCCAAGTCACGGCTAGTGCTTGAATATAGCTCCAGCCGCGACCCGGCCCTCCCCCACGCGGATAGAACCTTCTACAAGAACTTCCCCTCCCCCACGCGACCACAAGCCGTCGCCTCCTCCAGCACATCCCCTCCCTCGTTGCCACCTCCTACCATTCCGCCCCCTCGAGCCAGCGATCCCCTCGTGTCCCCCTCTCGTTGCCACCTCTCGTCGTGCTGCTCCATATCATCCACTGTGAGGAAACACTAGCCTTATATGTTTAAAACGATAATATTTTTTTGTTTTGTATATGCCACACATTGTCTAGTTAGGAGTGGTTTTTTATTCATGTGTAATTTTAATTACTCTTGTTTTTGAAGATAGTCAAAGGAATGGAAATAATGTGCTTGTGCCATGTTGGTGAAAAGATTTCTAAGGATGGCAAAGAAGACAGATACGAGGGAGGTCGGGTTAAACCCATAAGAGTTGGGATGGGTTTGACATTTAATGGATTGGTCGAGATGATTGCAAAATCATTTCGTCTTGACTTTACCAATGGTACAGAATTACGCAAAGGTGGTCTTGTAAGAGTTCTCATGTATCTACAACTCATGTGGAGATGGCCACATCAGTAAATTTGCCCCAATCTTTGGAGCCCTCTCTCAATGACCCCATCTACACTATAGGGGAGGACAAGGATCCCGAGATTGATCGTATGATAGAGGATACCCCACAGAACACTGATGATGAAATGGAAAATGATGATGGAGAAATGTTGAACGAAGAGAACGAGACTGTGCGTGTTGAGTCTGACATTCCCTTTTATAACACACGAGACGATGATGGTTACATCCGAAACAATGATGACGTGATGGGAATTCATGATAGATTGGCAAGTTCAGATAAGTTAAGAAATGGAATGACCTTCAAGTCAAAAGAAGACTTGATTTATTCAGTCAAATTGGTTCACATTAAATAACACTACAATTTTGAGGTGCACGAATCTGACCGTCATGTATGGGTTTAGTGAGAAGAGCAGAGGTTGCCTTTGGCAGTTGCGTAGACATCGCTGCCCACTTGATGGACTCTTTGTGATTTCGAAATTAGATTCACCACATACTTGCTTGCATCGTGTAGCAAACCAAGATCATCCTCAACTTGATTGCAACTTCATGGCACGGAAATTTCTGAATCAAATCAAGGTCTCACCAGCCGTGAAGGTTTCATACCTGCAACAGTCTATTTCTGATGAGTTCGGGTACATGGTGAGTCATGAGAGGATATGGTATGCTAGGAGAAAGGGAATAGAGACAATATACGGTGATTGAGCGGCTTCATACAACGAATTGCCGTATCTGTTTCGTGCATGGGAGACATCAATCTCAGGAACCATGAACGATCTCTATGGGAAACCTGTTAGTGGATACGAGAAGCTTTTCAAGTGGCCTTTCTGGGCATTTGGTCCATGTATCAATGCATGGAGACATTGCAGGCCTGTTGTTAGCATTGATGGTACTCATATGAATGGTAGTTACAAGCAGAAGGTGCTCATTGCATGTGGCATTGATGCAGCAAACCACATCCTACCTCTTGCATTTGCCTTCGTGAACGAGGAGGATGAAGGCAATTGGTGTTGGTTTTTGGAGAGAGTTCGGCTTCATAATTTTGGGGATCATATTGGTCTAATTTATGTCATATCAGATCGCGCACCGGGAATTCATTTTGCCATGCATCGCCCAGAAGTGCAATTTCAACCGCCCGATGTGTAATTGGTGTTTCTGCCTACGTCATATCGATCTATTTTACATCTACAGGTCTCTCATAGATCCAGAGCTGTTTGGCAGGGAGATGTGTGTGGTTAAAAAAAATTATAGTGAGTTTTTATCATTATGTTTCATTTTGTTATCTGACATAATTCTTTTCTTAAATGCCCATTAGGTGACGAGATGGTTGAGATGTCGATATAGAGAAGGCATACTGTGGCATGCCCCCATTGATGAACGGATCGTAGACCGTGTACATGCTGCGGGTTTTGCAGGAGTGATGCAACTGGACTTCATCTCACTCGATTGGTACTTAATTACTGCATTGGTGGAGATATGGCATTCAGAGACTCATACTTTTCATATGCGCCATGGAGAGATGACGATCACTTTGCAGGACGTGGCTTACATATTTGGACTGAAGATCGATGGACATCCCGTGATTGGATACACAACATCTCCGAGCTTGCCTGGACTATGCGAGAGGCTTCTTGGAGTAAGGCCTGAGAAGCCTAACATTGATGGTGCACGTATCCACATGACATGGTTTGTGGAGCATTTCTCCATACTTCCAGAGTATGCTGATGAGATGACCATTCTACAACACACCCGTGCATATATACTATAGCTCTTGGGAGGGGTTGTCTTTCCAGACAAGTCCAGCAATGAGATTTCGCTGATTTACCTTCCGATGCTCGAAGACATGTGGACAGTTATTCTGGGGATATGCTTGCTTGGCTTTCCTTTACAGGCAGTTGTGCATCACATCCAAAGCAGAAGCAATAGAGATCTGTGGCCCTTTGGTCTTACTGCAGTTGTAGGCATGGGAAATGTTGGAAAAATGAATAACTTGTTTATTCCATAAGCCCTATGCTCTCTTATATAGGAGAGTAGCCTATGGGTAAATTACATAAGGCATACAACTAAAAAATAAAATAACGAACAGGTACGGGCACTACTCTATATGCGTCAACACTCCCCCTCAAGATGGAGCATAGATATCAATCATGCTCAGCTTGGACACACACTTCTGGAATGGGCCACGGAGTAATGCCTTGGTGAATATATCAGCAGTCTGATTCTCTGAGGTGACGTGAGATGTAGCAATGAACCCCTTCTGAATCATATCACGTATGTAGTGACAGTCAACCTCAATGTGCTTGGTCCTCTCATGGAAGGCTGGGTTGTTTGCAATGAACAAGGCTGCCTGATTATCACATTCCAACTTCATAAGGAGCGGTATATCAAGATATATATCTGTAAGTAGAGCTTTCACCCACATCATTTCTGTGCTAGCCTGGGCCATAGCCCTGTATTCAGATTCAGCACTGGATCGAGCTACCACTGTCTGTTTCTTGCTCCTCCACGAGACTAGGGCGTCTCCAACATAGACTGCAAATCCTAAGGTGGACTTCCTGTCCTTGGGGCATCCTGCATAATCTGCATCAGCACACGCTGTGATAGAAATCTCCTTTCCCTTCTTAAATAGCAAGCCTGCACCTGGAGATGATTTTAGATATCTCAGAATCATGTGTATTGCATCCATATGGACCTGACGTGGTTGCTCCATGAACTGGATCACGCGACTTACTGCAAATAGTATATCAGGTATAGTGATCGTGATATACAGTAGTTTGCCTACCAGTTCTCTGTACCTTCTCCTGTCCACCTCTTCCGTGTCATCATCATAGAGCTTCATGCTGGGATCCATTGGTGTCGTAGCAGGCCGACACCCTAGCATACCTGTTTCACTCAATAGATCTGTAACATATTTCCTCTGCGACATTACTAATCCATATGGATTTCTAGCAAACTCCAGCCCCAGAAAATATTTAAGAACTCCCAAGTCCTTGGTGACAAATTCGGTTCCCAGTTTTTCTTTCGCCTGCTTTATGCCCTGCTCATCATCTCCTGTAATCAAGATGTCATCAACATAAACCATGATTACAACGATACCTCTAGTAGTCTTCTGCACAAATAAGGAATGATCAGCATTGGAGCGTTTGTATCCTTGTTTCTCGAAGAGATCTGAGAGCTTCTGAAACCATGCTCTGGGGCTCTGCTTAAGGCCATAGATAGCCTTATGTAACCTGCATACCTTGGAACACTCCCCCTCAACAGCAAAACCAGGTGGCTATTGCATATAAACTTCTTCCTTCAAATCTCCATATAGGAATGCATTCTTCACGTCCAACTGATGAAGCGACCAGTCTCGAGCAACTGCAACTGACAACAAGATCCGTAGAGTGGAATGACGTGCCACAGGCGAGAATGTGTCAAGGTAATCCACCCCGTATGTCTGTGTAAAGCCACGGGCAACCAGACGTGCCTTGTACCTGTCAATAGAACCATCTGCATTGTGCTTTACTGTAAACACCCACTTGCAGCTAACTGGGTTCACATCTGGAGGTATAAGAACCAAACTCCAAGTTCCTCTGGACTGGAGAGCCGCTATTTCTTCCTCCATTGCTAGCCGCCATCTACTATCTTGCATAGCATCATGATGATTCCTTGGAATATCGACAGCTGAAAGTGCCACAACAAAGGACCTGAAGTCTCCAGATAGCCTCTCAAAAGATACAGATGCTGATAGTGGATATGTAGCACAACTTCTCTTCGACTTGCGCAGAGCAATGGGAACATCTAAATCAGCTGTAGTCTCATCTGGCCCCTGCAACATATCCTGCTCAGAAGTATCGTCAGATCCATCAACAGTAATATTTTCATTACATACCATAGGCGAGCTAGTTGACGAGTCATGACCATGAGCGAGAGGATGCCTGCGGGTATAATGGAACGGTAGGGGTGAGATAGTTGGTGGTGGTGGTGGTGGTGATGACATATGAGGTGGTGGTGGTGGTGACGGCATCTGAGGTGGTGGTGTCATGTATAAGTCATCAGTAGGTATAGGTGGTAGCTGCTTGTCTCCTGAGGCTGAAAAATACATAACAGATTCAAAAAATGTAACATCTGCACTGATCATATACAGCCGACGCAGAGGATCAAGACACTTGTACCCCTTTTGAGTTCTGGAGTACCCAACAAAGACACACTTGACAGCCCTAGGAGAGAGCTTGTCAGTACCAGGCGACAACTGATGGACAAATGCAACAGACCCAAACACACGAGGAGTAAGAGTAAACAGATCCTTGTCAGGATGAATGAGGGAAAACGGAATCTGTTCATTCAAGACAGAAGAAGGCATGCGATTTATTAGGTAGCATGCAGTGAGAACTGCATCACCCCAGTAGGAGTAGGGAACATGACTCTGTATAAGAAGTGATCTTGTGACATCAAGAAAATGGCGGTGTTTCCTTTCAGCAATTCCGTTCTGTTGAGATGTATGAGCACAAGACGTTTGGCGAAAAATCCCTTTTAAGGAGTAATAATTGGCAAGAATATTAGTGCACAACTCTAAAGCATTATCACTTCTCACAAATTTCACAGATGTGGAGAAAACATTTTGTATTTCATTCAGAAATTGAATAATGATATTTCCTGCTTCAGATTTATTTTTCATCAGAAACACCCATGACACTCTAGAAAAAGCATCCACAAAAACTATATAAAATCTGTGTCCCTGATGATCAGGTACACGACCCGGACCCCAGACATCAATATGAAATAACTCGAACTTGGAGGTAGTACTCCGACCTGGACGACTGGGAAAGGACGACCTGTGGTGCTTTCCCAACTAACACGCCTCACAATGAATAGGTGTGTGAGGAAGACCATAAGGTAACACTTGACGCAACTTCTGAAGCGGTAAATGACCTAAGTGCAGATGCCACAATAAAGTAGGTACTTGTCCAGAAGGGGAGGATGAGGTTCCAGCAAAAGGAGTCTGATTCAGGCGGTATAGGCCTCCTTGCTCATAGCCACGACCAATCACGTTGCCCATATGGATGTCCTGAAAAATCAAAGAAGATGGATCAAAAATTGCCCGACAATGTAGATCCTTAGTAATCTGACTAATTGACAACAAATTCATTGAAAAATCAGGTGCATGTAGCACATTCTTGAGCTGCATAGAAGATGCCAATCTAATCTCCCCCTGACCAGTGATGGGGGAATGTGTACCGTTTGCAATTACTACTGTCCGTCCTGGAGGGATCTGAGTGTATCCTGTAACAAGACTCTGGTCGCCACATAGGTGATGTGTAGCGCCCGAGTCCATAATCCATGGTAATGTATCTGATCTACTACTGTTGAGTGGAAGTATACTACCTGAAGCACTGGTAGACGCAGAGGCAGAAGCAGCGGCATCAGAATGAGTCTCTGTAGTTGGTGCTGGACCAGATGGTGGAATAATGTCCCTCAGACGGGCAACCAGGTCGTCGAACCGTTGATCCAGAGTAGCTGCAGATGGTGGCTCTATCTGCTCAGCAGCTCGTGCAGATGCAGGAAATCCATGCTTCGAATAGCATGTGTCTTCATTGTGCCCAACTCGGTGACAGTAGGTACATGTTGGCCTAGTGCGACCACCTCTTCCACACGGTCCACGTCCACGGCCCTGGTGATGAAATCCGCGACCTCTATTGGCTGCCATGGCTGAAGAGTTCTGACTCGTGGTTGTGGAAGGAACTGTGATCCGACTCAGTATATGGAAGGCTTCCTCCATGGGAGGAATAGTAGAGTCGGCCAAAATCTGTGATCGTGCCGCCTCGTACTCAGGATCAAGTGCAGCTAGAAACACGCCAACCATAGTCGCGTTCCTATATGTCTTCTGCTGTTCTGGCGTGGCTGTCAGGGGCATGAAGCTATAGAGCTTCCCGAACATCCCTCTCAGTGATGTATAGAGAGAATGTAGGGGGCGACCATTCTGCTTGATGGTGAAGATATCATGCTGGAGTTGCAGAATCTTTGTCTCATTCTTCGCCTGGGAATTTGTAGCCGCCAGAATGTCCCACATATCCTTCGTTGTGGGTTGATGGAGGATGTCATTGGCAATCTCATTTGCCAACGTGCCAGATAGCCAAACCTTGGCGTATGCGTCATCAGCCTCCCATGAGGCATTGGTTCCAGTCTTCTCAGCAAGCTCTGGTTCGGTAAGAATGTGCTTCTTACCCGTAGACTTCATCATGCTCATGAACTGCATTGCCCACAGTTCATAGTTGGTACCGTCCATCTTTACAATAGGCTTTGGATCACGAAATGCGCCAATAGATGGGACATCTGCCTTGCTTTCTGACATACTGGATACAGAAGACTGGAACGATTGACAAAACAATATGTGATTTGTCTACAATGACATAGACGGGTTTAGTTGCACGTGTAGACCTCAAGCAACTAAACCCATGTAGATGAAGGTGCTCGCTTTAGGGCCTAACGCGTGCCCCCCGTACAGTCGACTGGTGCGCTGGATGAGTATGCGCACTGGTGCACGATAAACGCACTGGTTGGCGCGCTGGGATGCACGCTACTGTGCCACAGGCACTTGCACAGGGGCGCACAGAGCCTTGATGATATGCGCTGGTGCGCAAGGTGCGCACAGGAGAACAGCGCAGGGCGCGCGTTACTGTGCCACGCAGAATAGGCGCACAGGGGCGCTACTGGTGCACGCTACTGGCGTGCAAAGGGGAACAAGAAGCAGGGGCGCTGGCACAGACAGGACCACACGCTAGCGTGCCGCCGCACAGCGATGCGCAGGAGTCAACACGCTGGAGAGCGTGCTGGCGATGCACCGCCGCATACTACCGCACGCTGGCGAAGAGAGGAGCCAACGCACGGAGGCAACGCTGTGCGTGCAGCCCAAGAGAGGGCGGCGTCGATCGGAGAGGAAGGGCGGCGCCGATCGACGAGGGAGAGGCTGGCGGGTGGGGGTAGGGTTAGGGTTAGGGTTTCGAGAACTGCGGTCTAGGACCGTCGCTCTGATACCATGTTGGAAAAATGAATAACTTGTTTATTCCATAAGCCCTAGGCTCTCTTATATAGGAGAGTAGCCTATGGGTAAATTACATAAGACATACAACTAAAAAATAAAATAACGAACAGGTACGGGCACTACTCTATATGCGTCAACAGGAACATTTTCCCCCACATAGCACCCACAGTACACCGGATGCCCAATTGGGGGGGAGGCCCTTAGGATGCCGTTAATGGGCAGATTTCGATATCACTACAAAGCCAACACATGTGGTGCGCCCATATCAAGATGCATTTGACCTTCAGACAACGCCACAGGTATGAAAGTAAACCAAGCATGTTGTTACACTAGGAGTAGTTATCCATGATTCTAATAAAAGTTTTTCTATTTACGTAGGTAGTTTGGAGGCCTTACACGAAAGATGTGATGCAGATGCTTCCTCTGTACTGCTTAGAAGCACCGGATATTCATGTGGCAAGAGTACCACTCATTCATTTCTATTTGGTTGAGTTATACACTCCAGATCGTGTGTTACGATAGTTTGAAGCATTTAAGGGGATCCCAGGTCCGTGCAACACATGCACAAAGCTCCATTCGATAGATCTGCGAGGGAAGATCAACGTTGATTGGATCCAATTCCATGCCAACTTTTGGGGAAGTGGGAGAACAGGAAGGATTATATTGTAAAGACAGTCCCCATAGTACCAGGAGGAGATGGGGTGACATATGACTACATGAGTCGGTATAACCGTATCACCCGACGGTTTATCGATAGACGCGTGTGCATAATGGACTTTGTTGTAAGTAACAATTATATTAACATTTCATTTTCAACATACATAGAATATGACTCAAGTCTTTCTCATTTTCAGGTATCGAGATTTGGAGACATCCATCTAGCAAGGGATGACCCAGAACGTATGGCATTTTTGGCGGTTGATTCTGAACGGCGACTACTGAAAGCTATCGAGAGACAATTCAGAGATGATGATGAGCACGCTGAAGGAAATGTAGAAGGGGATTTCGCGGAACCAACTATTATTGAGCAGGGTCGTGGACGAGGACATGGGCGAGGACGTGAAGGAGCAAGAGCTAGAGGTGGTCGGAGGCGACATGTCAAAGCATCTATTGCTGATGATTTTCAGACTCCCTTTCAGGACCATTGCACCCCTAGTAGCCTGTCCACACCAGCCGCCCCGATGAAGGAGAGGGGTCCTTCTGACGTCGGTCCTTCACGTTGCTCTCTGCTTCCAGTACTTCATATGGACGACATCGTTGTTATCGATGGATCTATGATTTCACAGATTAATGAAGCTAGCCAGATCGTGCCCTCAGGACAACTGCAGCCTGAGGCGATACCGCAGGAACCCGACGAAAGGCCACCTAAGCTTAGATTCTTTCGTAGAAGGAAACATGTGTGATGTATTTGTAACATAGTGATATCTATCACAATTTATATTAAATGAAGACCTTCTTATGTTATGATACTATATTAAACGAAGAGCTTCTTATGTTATTTATGACTCTTTTTTTGGACTATTGTTAAAAGTAATGGACTTTGTTGTTTGGCTTTATGTGACTATTGCTTCTCTATCGAAATCCAGTCCGACCACCAAGGATGGGGACTTGTCTGTTCTGGATGCAGAGGAACCCGTGACTTGAGATCACGGCATCCTTTGGAAGGGAGCCGTGACTTCAAGTGACGGTTTCCTTACAAGGGAGCTGTGACCTCACGGCTCCCTTCCAAAGGAAGCCGTGACCTCAAGTCACGGCTCCCTTAGGGTACTTAACAAAATATATATTCGCCTAGGGTCCCGTGGAATAAGTTTTCACGGGTACCCCTTAGTCGAATTTACTTCTTAGAATATAGATAGGAGTAATTTATCCATGGGCTAGGACACCAATCAAAAAGCAACTGACATTGTGTAACTGTATCCTCGAATGCCTTCAAAATTTTCCAAAATTGCAAAACATTTTACTGAGAATCCAGATTATCCATTATGAAGATCCGGCAACTTAGCCATAAATGAACAGAGACATTACAAAATATTTGGGGTGACATCGTCCTAATATGGCATGATTCTGGGACATTCTAAAAGTGTTTGGAGTTTTGTGATATCTCTTTCCAAGAAAAATTCTTCCACAAGAACGCGAAAAAGTTGTAATGATAGGAAACTATTTGATTTGACCTTATAGATACATCTCATCAAGGGAAAAAGGCATAGCATTGTTTACCCTAAAGAACTAATTGACATATATCTTAAGTTTTTACATACTATGAAAAGAATGTCATATTGAGGAATCTGAAGCAGCGTAATCTGAGAACTATTTACCTTGTTACGGTTAAGCATGGCAATTTTTTCCATTGACTTCAAGGCATAATATTCTCCCGTTCCTAATAATTCCACCAAGTGTACACTGATACAAAGAACATGCGGTTATTTCGTTTATATCAAATATCTCATCAGCGAATTTCAGGAAAAAAAAAAAACTTCTACAGGCATGCCATAACATATTTCAGAATTAGCCCATAACTTGAACAGCTCGTTAATCAAAGTATATATGATACATATTTTAGTTCTGTAGAGATATTTCCAATCCTTACTTTTCAGTTATATTTTATTTCTTTCTTTCATCTTATTCATAGGCCTCTTCTATATAAGAGAGCCTAGGGTTCTTTAGAATAAACAATTATCTCATTTCCTCCAACATGGTATCAGAGCCACCACCCAAACCCTAGCCGTCCCTCACAAACCCTAGCCGCCTCTCCATCTACCGCCGCCGAACCACCGACGTCGGCCTCTCCTTCTCCTCTCTCCACCACTAGCGCCGTCGGGCCTCTCCTTCTCTCTCCACCGCTAGCACCGTTGCCGGCCTCCCGTCTTCTCCCCTCTATCGCCGGCACCCCTACACCGCCGGCACCCCATCGCCGGCACCCCATCGCCGGCACCGCCGCCTCCTCCCACCACCTTCTCGCCGCCGCCGCCATCTCTCTATGGATTTGAGTGCATAAGTCTACATACGCACTCAAATCCTCGGTTGTTTATGTAGACATTCGATTCTTAGTCTATGAACCCTAATTCTTCGTCTCCGACAACCATGTCAAAAAATAAGGTCGGTATGTCCTCCATAGGTGCATTCAAAGGTCCAACACCCAGTGTCAAGATGGATGGGATAAACTACGAGCTCTAGACTATGCAGTTCATGAGTCTTGTTGGAAAAATAAGAGTTGTTATTTATTCCAAGGAACCCTGGGGTCTCTTATATAGAGAAAACTCATGGGTAAATTACATAAGATGGAACATAGAAAAAGAAAAAACATAAACGATACACCGACTACATAATTCTCTCTACACTCCCCCTCAAGATGGAGCATAGATATCGATTATGCTCAGCTTGGAAGTACACTTCTGGAATGGTCCTCTGAGCAATGGTTTGGTGAAGATGTCGGCAGTCTGCTCTCCAGAACTAACATGTGAAGTAGATCATGTCTCTGGTGTAGTGACAGTCTACTTCAATATGCTTGTTTTTTCATGAAAGGCAGGATTATTGGCAATGAACAATGCAGCTTGATTATCACACTGTAGTTGCATGGGTAGAGGTACATCTACATGCAAGTCTTCTAGTACAGCTCGAACCCACATCATCTCCGTACTTGCTTGTGCCATGGCCGTACATTCAGATTCAGCATTGGATCTAGCCACAACTGTTTGTTTATTGCTTTTCCAAGAAACTAGAGAGCTACCAACAAACACAGCAAAGCTTGAGGTAGACTTTCGATCCTTAGGGCATCCTGCATAATCAGCATCCGCACATACCGAAACAGATAAACGGGTTTCCTTTCTAAACAACAGCCCTGTGCCTGGAGACGACTTTAGATACCTGAGTATCATATATATAGCATCCATATGCACCTGTCTCGGTTGTTCCATAAACTGGCTTACCCGACTAACTGCAAAGGCAATATCAGGTCGAGTTATAGTGATGTAAAGAAGCTTCCCCACCATTTCTCTATACATTCTCTTGTCAACTTCTTCTGTAACATTATCATACAATTTCATGCTGGGGTCCATAGGAGTAGTAGAAAGTCTACATCCAACCATGCCCGTCTCGATAAGCATATATATAATATATTTCCTTTGGGTCATTACAAGACCCTGTGCATTCCTGGCGAACTCCAACCCCAGAAAGTATCGTAGTGTACCAAGGTCCTTTGTAACAAATTGACGGCCCAGAAATGCTTTTGTCATCTCTATCCCCTGAGCATCATCTCCTGTAACCAAAATATTATCAACATACACCATGATGACAATTGTACCTCGAGTAGTCTTCTGAATGAACAACGAGTGATCTGCATTGGATATCTTGAATCCATATTGTTCAATTAGATGGGAAAGCTTCTGAAACCATGCCATTTAGCTCTGTTTAAGGCCATATATTGCCTTATGAAGTCTGCACACCATATGATTCTCCCCCTCAGCAGCAAACCCCGGAGGTTGCTGCATGTAGACTTCTTCCTGCAGATCTCCATACAAAAATGCATTCTTAACATCAAGTTGGAACAATGGCCAATCACGTACCACGGCTACTGACAGAAGAATATAAAGAGTGGAATGACGGGCAACTGGAGAGAAGGTATCTATATAGTCCATGCCATAAGTTTGAGTAAAACCGCGTGCCACTAGCCTTGCCTTGTACCGATCAAGGCTACCATCCGCATGAAGTGAAAACCCATTTGCAGCTAATAACAGATGCTCCTGAAGGAGCGGGAACCAAGCTCCATGTGCCCCGTGACCATAGGGCAGCCATCTCCTCCTCTATTGCAATCCGCCAGCAATCATTTTTCAACGCATCCTGATAATTCAATGGGATCTCCACAGAAATAAAGCCACTGCAAATCTCTGAAAGTCCCCTGTGAGGCGACGAAAGGAGACCTGGGAAGCGAGAGGATACGAAGCACAAGTGCGTTTCTGCTTTCTCATAGCAATAGGAACGTCCATATCATCAACCACAGAACTCGCCGGTTCAGTCTCATCCTGTAATGATGAACCCTGCATAGGAACACTATCCGATCCATCATTAGTATTAACACCTGGACATACCTGGGGCATGCTGGATGATTAACGTATAGCATGAGCAGGACCTGATCAACGAGTATAAAATTTTGGTAATGACGAGATAAGTGATTTTGGTGGTGGTGACGGTGGTGGATGTAGATGTAGTGGTTGTGTTGACACGACCTCAGGTACTGGAATGGACAATGGTGGACTCACCATAAGAGGAGGAGGGACGTAGACCTCATTATTAGATGTGTGTGAGGCCAATCTGTCACCTGCAGGATAAAAGTACATAACAGACTCAAAGAATGTAACATCAGCACTGACAAAGTATTTCCTGTTAACAGGATCATAGCAACGATATCCCTTCTGAGTCCGAGAGTAACCCACAAAGACACATTTGATAGCTCTAAGCAAGACTTTGTCAAGCCCTAGGTATAACTGATGAACAAAGGCAACAACACCAAAAACACGAGGGGTAAGTGAGAACAATTCCTTATCCAGGAAAACAACAGAAAGAGGAATTTTCTCACCAAGTACCATGGACGGCATACAATCGACTAGGTAGCAGGCTGTAAGAATGGCATCTCCCCAAAAAGAAATAGGAGCATAACTCTGGATAAGTAGAGTTCGAGTAATGTCAAGAAGATGGCGATGTTTTCTCTTAGCGACTCCATTCTGTTGAGAGGTGTAAGCACATGTGGTTTGATGAATAATACCTCTTGACAAAAAGTATTGTAAGAGAGAGCGAGGGCAAAATTCCAAAGCATTATCAGTAGAACATATTTCACATGGGATGAAAGAACATTTTCCACTTCATTGATAAGGTTTTTGATAACATCACCAGCTTCAGATTTATTCTTTAATAGGAAAATCCATGACAAACGAGAGAACTCATCAACCACTACAAGATAAAACATGTGCCCCTGGTGATCAGGGACACGACTGGGACCCCGAATATCAACATGAAGTAACTCAAAAGGGGAGCTACTGCTCCGACTCTGACGACTAGGGAAGCTAGCTCTGTGGTGCTTCCCTAACTGACAAGCTTCACACCGGAAGGAAGAACTTGGAGATATCTGAGGCAAAAGATGACACATCTTCTGAAGAGGAAGGTGACCAAAGCGTAGATGCCATGTATAGGGAGAGACAGATCTAGCTGCATGAGAGGAGACTCCAACATATGAACTCCGGTTCAGACGATAAAGACCATCTTGCTCAGAACCACAACTATTACCCTGCCCGTTAGAATGTCCTGAAATATAAGAGAAGATGGGTCAAATAGAGCGCGACAGTGCAAATCTTTGGTAATCTGACTAATAGAGAGTAAGTTCATCGAGAAATCAGGGGCATGTAAGACATTCTTCAGATGCATGAAAGAAGATAACATAACCTCCCCCTGTCCAACGGTGGGGAATGAGTCCCATTAGCAATGATCACCGACCTCCCTGGTGGAATCTCTCTATATGACATAAGTCTGTCTCTGTCTCTACAAAGATGGTACGTGTCACCAGAGTCCATGATCCAATCTGAGATATCTGAACTATTACATGTGGTAAAAGCGCATGCACTACCTGAGGTGCTAGTCGTTGTAGAAGTATTGGCAGAAGCAGACGCAACTATATCTGAAGAACCTCCAGAAGAATCTGTAGAAACATGAGGCATTATATCTCGTAATCGAGCAACGAGCTCCTCAAACCTCTGATCCGTAGTAGATGGTGATGGAGATGCAACATGTTCTGCTACTTGCGTCGATGCTGGAAATCCACGCTTAGAATATCATGTATCCTCAGAGTGACCTGTACGGTGACAAAAACTACATGGTGGACGAAACCGACCACCGCGACCTCGAGTTCTACGGCCACGAAATGAAGAAGACGAACCACCTCTCCCTCTGGAAGCAGCCATCGCCGAGGGGGTGGTGTAGACGTACTGGATGGGACCGAGATGCGGCTAAGCCTCCGGTAGACCTCCTCCATAGGAGGAATGGTAGCATCTGTAAGTATCTGTGATCTGGACGCATCATATTCGGGATCAAGAGCCGAAAGCAGGACTCCTACCATGGTAGCATTCCGAAATGTCTTCTGCTGCTCGGGTGTGGCCGTGAGAGGTATAGTACTGTAGAGTTTCTCAAACATCCCCCTTAGGGATGTATACAAGGAATGAAGTGGTCGCCCATTCTGCTTCATGGTGAATATGTCGTGCTGAAGTTGTAACATCTTGATCTCATTCCGCACCTGTGAATATGTCGTCGCTAGAATATCCCACATCGCCTTAGCGGTGGGCTGATGGAGGACATCATTAGCAATCTCCATCGACAACGTGCCTGACAACCAGACCTTCGCATAAGAGTCATCAACCTCCCAGGAGGCATAAATCCCAATCTTCTCTGTCGGCTCTTCCTCGGTAAGAATATGCTTTTTATCATTCGCCCAGAGCTCATAGTTCATCCCATCCATCTTCACTATTGGTGCGGGATCTTTGAACGTGCCTATGGAGGGCATATCGACCTTGGATTCTGACATATCGTCGGAGATGAAGAACTAGGGTTTATAGATAAAAGAACGGGTGTCTACACAAATTGCATAGGATTTGAGTGCATATGTAGACTTTACGCACCCAAATCCATGGATATGGCGGAGGAGGTGGCTACAACAGAGGCCGGAGGGGGGGACCAGCGCCGGCTAGGGTGGAGCCCGCGGGACGGAGGCGGTGATCCGGGCCGGGAAGGCGGGGCGGCACGAGAGGCGGTGCGACGCGGGAGGCAGGGCCGAGGAAGGGCGACGCGGGAGGAGGGGGCCGAGGAAGGGTGGTGCGGGAGGGGGTCGAGGAAGGGCGGGCGGCGACAAGAAGAGAGAGGAGAAAGGGGGGGCGTTGGAAAAATAAGAGTGTTGTTTATTCCAGGGAACCCTAGGGTCTCTTATATAGAGAAAACCCATGGGTAAATTACATAAGACGGAACATAGAGAAAGAAAAAACATAAACGGTACACCGACTACATAATTCTCTCTACAAGTCTCATGAAGTCAAATGGGAAGAAGCACATTCTTACCGAAAATGAGCCGACGCGAAAACTGGGGTTTATGCCTCATGGGAGGCAGATGATCCGTATGCCAAGGTTTGGATTTCAGGCACCCTGTCGATGAAGATTGCTAATGACGTGCTCCATCAACCCATTGTTACGGTAATGTGGGACATTCTTGCAGCGACATACTCGTAATCGCAAAATGAGACCAAGATTCTGCAACTCTAGCATGATATATTTACGGTGAAGCAAAATGGTCGGCCTCTGCTGTCTCTATATTCATCCTTGAGAGGGATGTTTGAGAAGCTCTACAGTATCATTGCTCTTACGGCTACTCCTAAACAGCAGAAGACATTTCAGAATGCTACCATGGTGGGGGTCTTACTAGCGGCACTTGACCCTGAATATGATGCTGCTCGCTCGCAGATTCTTGCAGATGCTACTATTCCTCCAGTAGAGGAAGTATACCGTCGGCTCAGCAGAGATCCAGTCTCATCTTCTGCTACTACTCACCCTCCTTCGGCGATGGCAGCTTCCAGAGGCAGAGGAGCCTCTTCTTCGTTTCGGGGCCGTGGACCTCGTGGTCGAGGTGACCGCATTCGTCAACCCTGCACATTTTGTCATCATCCAGGACATACAAAGGAGACATGATATTCTAAGCATGGGTTTCCGGCATCGGCATGGGTGGCCGAGCATAGCGCATCTCCACAGCCATCTACTTCAGACCAGCGATTTGAGGATCTTGTTGCCTGACTGAGAGATATCATGCCTCCTGCATCTACTGATTCTCCTGAAGGTGCCTCGGATATAGCTGCTTCAACCTCTGCTAGTACATCGGCCACCGCCAACACCTCAGGTAGTGCTTATGCCCTTACTTCATGTCATGTATCTGATGTTTCAGAATGGATTATGGACTCCGGCACGACACATCATCTTTGTCGAAATAAAGATAAGATTACATCATACAGAGAGGTTCGACCGGGGCGATCTGTAGTCATAGCAGATGGGTCATTCGCCTACTGTTGGACAGGGGGATATCAATCTGACACCCTCTATGCGTCTCCAGAATGTCTTCCATGCTCCAGATTTTTTGATGACTTTATTATCTATCAGTCAAATTACGAAGGATTTGCACTGTCGAGCTATTTTTGACCCATCGTCTCTTGTTTTTCAGGACATTCTTACGGGCAAGGTGATTGGTTTTGGCTGAGCAGGATGGCCTCTATCCTTTGGTCAGAACTCCCTATGCTGGTGTCTCCTCTCAGTGTAGTGGTCCAGCTTCTCCATTCACATGGCATCTAAGATCTGCTCATCTCCCTATTCAGAAGATGCGTCATATCCTGCCCCAGATTCCACCGGATTCTTCTTTCCAGTGTGAAGCGTGTCAGTTGGGAAAGCATCACATATCCACTTTCCCTAGTCGTCAGTCTCGGAGCAGTAGCTCCCCTTTTGAATTGTTTTATGTTGATATATGGGGTCCGCGTCATGTCCCTGATCACTAGTGACACAGGTTTTATCTAGTGGTGGTTGATAATTATTCTCGTTTGTCTTGGTGTTTTTGTTGAAAAATAAATCTGAAGCAGGGCATGTTATCAAAAATCTTATAAATGAAGTGCAGAATGTTTTTTCGTTCACTGTGAAAATCGTACGAACGGATAATGCTTTGGAATTCTGTACTCGTGCTCTTTCCTATTTTTCTTGTCTAGAGGCATTATCCATAAAACAACCTGTGCTTACATACCCAACAAAATAGCATTGTATAAAGAAAGCATCGCCATCTCCTTGATAGTTAATATCACTCGGACACTTCTTATTCAGAATTGTGCACCCTTTTCCTATTGGGGTGATGCAGTGCTTATGACATGTTATCTGGTGAATCATATGTCATCCTCTGTCTTAGGTGAGAAAGCTCCTCTTTCACTTGTCTTTCCTGATAAGGAATTATTCTCGCTTACTCCTCGTGTCTTTGATTCGGTTGCTTTTGTCCATCAGCTCTCTCCTGGACTTGACAAGCTCTCACCTAGGGTTGTCAAGTGTGTTTTTGTTGGGTACTCTCGTACGCAAAAGGGTTACCGATGCTATGATCCTTTGAACAGGAAATATTATGTCAGTGCCGATGTCACATTCTTTGAGTCTGTGATGTATTTCTCCCCTGCAGATGACAGGTTGACTTCCTTTAAGATAGCAAGATTGGAGAACAAAAGCTTTAAGATAGCATATGAATAGGAACAAGATTCAGCTCACAACCCATAAAGCAAGTCCGAAAATCCTCCCATCTCCAGATCTTAGATAGTTTCCGCATTCACAACAATAACAGCCCACGTATAACCCTAGAAAAGGCAATTTTTTTCTGAAGCCAAATATGCTCATAACAAATCACAACATCGGACAGGATGGAAGCAGCGACTTCAAAGCCCCAACGTAATTTTTTTAAAACCGCATGAAATCAAGCAACGCCTCAACATGCATGCCATCAACAAGAACAAGATCAACAGAAAACCAACAACATAGGCCACCCATCTTGTAAAGCCCCATCAGAAAATATGTGTACAAGCTAAAACCACAACAGAGATCGCAAGACAACACACCATCAAAAGATGATGATCGGAAAAGTTTACTATGTCCGTGTAATCGCCCACAAGGATGATGATATGTGAAGACAATACACTAGCAAGAGAAGCTCCAAGAGGTGTTCTTTCCCACATGACATCCTCTTCCACCCCGATTTATAGACAAAGCCAAGGTCGAAGAAACCCTAGACCCATGGTCCTAAGTCATGCTCTTGGGAAAGAGATGATGGAAGAGGCATTCATAGCGCTAAGCCTTCCCATCTACAGTGTTAAGTAGAGGGAGGGGAAGAAGGGGTGACAGTTGAGATCGTGGCGGGAGAAAATGGGGTCAAGGGATAGCTTCTCCTCCCTTTTTCCAGGAGAGAGTTTCGGCATGGTTTCCGAGGAAGACTTGAGAGATAGTAAATCCAGGGAAGCATGTCACAATCCCTCATGTTACCTCGCCTTATTCAGCATCCGAACAACCCCTTAGGTGGTGTTCGGTTAGGGGGTCACCCCCCACTTTGGGTGGATAACCCCCCAAAACCCACACTTTTAACCCACTAGTGGGGCCCACTTCCTTCCCATAAAAAAATTTATATATTATACCAACATATCATCTAAAAATCATAAAATACTCAACTTCTACTCATTATTCCAAACTTCAAGACATTCATATCACAACAACTACCCACTTTTTCAAATTCCAATACAATCATATCATAATAACTACCTACTTTTTCAAATTTCAATACAATCACATCACACAAACCCTCCCAACCCTTAACCCACCAACCAAACACACTAACACAAAAACGGGTTATCCACCCCGGATAACCCACCAACCAAACGCACCCTTAGGGTATGGTTTATGCCTCTCTCTCCAGTGCTTCCACAAGGGCCTACTTGAAATTTTATTTTCATTTTATTTAAAGCTTTTTTGGACCAAAAATAATAATAGAAACCTTACATATTTTTTATTACAAACTAGCCATTCCCATTATTAAGTGTGAAATTTTCATTTTATGGTTCATTATTTGCAAAAAGGCCCCTCCAGTGCACTTTCCATAATTAAAAAAATTTTGTTGCAATTCTGGAAAGTTGCATATTTATTATTTAAATATTTTACGAAAACTATGCATATCCCCCAAGTTGCTTTTGATAAGTGCAAAAGGCCTCTGATTTTATATTTTCATCTAATCGAGGTCCCTGATTTTTTCAAAAAAAAATGTATATTAGTCCTTATAACTTCAAATTTTCATTAAAAATATAACAACAAAGCCTTTTACCACATTAAGTAGGGTCAGCTACATGTATTTTCTGCCTCCTTTCAGATATATCTTGGGTCAATCTTAGCCTTAGACCCAAAAAACAAGCATCCCTTCGTATAGTCTCATTCCAACACTTCTCGGGCCTTCCTCGCCATCTCTTAGCTGGCTTAAGATCCCAAAACTCGCATCTCCTAACTAGTGCATCGACCGACCTCCTTTGCAAATTTTCATTAAAAATAGCAAAAAATCCAATAAAATTTAAAAAATATCCATGTGGACTCTTAAGAATGTTTAGAATCTAGTTATAAAGGTCCCATTACGGTTCGAGACTCTAGATATGAAAAGAAAATTGAGAGTTTATATCATTATGCAATAAAATCACTAAGATAGCATAAACTCAATGAAAATGAGAGGAAAAATTAGTCGTCCCAATGTCCAACCCTTAAACTTACCACGATATATAGCTAGGGTATTTCTGAGCTTGTTTGTTGAAACTTCCTTATTGAAATCCACTTAAATTAGTGTGTGTGCACAACAACCATAAAGTTACTATAATTTTGACACGGTTTCCTACATTTCCTTCTGCACACTCATAGTGTAGTGCGAACCATGCAAATATGATGTTTGGATATTATTGTTACATGTACAAAAAAGGGAAGTTGCATGTACATGTATATGAGTATGTGGACATGTAATGTTATTTCCTTCATTATACATACGAATATGGAGAACATGGAGTAGAAAAAACTAGATGCTTTAGAAGAATTCCATGAAAGATCAGTGACCTAGTACATCACCTTGAATTTTCATCTATTAGGACATCCATTACATGAACCCCCCCCCCCCCCCAAATGATGATTGCTGGCATGGAAACTTACATTAAAAATAAGGGTTCGGTTCTTGTATTACATTAAAAAGGCATCCTAAAAACCTATGATAATTTCATCATTCAGAGAAGAGATTCAAATCACTGTCCAAATCTGGATATGTGGATGGTTACCAATCACTAACCTGCCAGTATCGCCAGACCCCAAAGGCTTTATTGGCCTGAAATGATTGAGACCTATTTCCTCTCCTCTCTCAAGGACCTGAAACATGTATAAACGTATAATAAACCATAAATGAGATTCTCAAGGTGAATTTGCAATATAAAAATGTACTAAAAGGTTTCAACTCCCTTTCTATTATCTTTATTCATTTCTACAATCTATGCCCATGTCAAACCAATCAAACGAAAGGACGATGGTATCAGAATTCAAGTCATCTAGTCCATGAGTAATAAAAAAAGTAAGAGTGCAATACAAAATATTTTGTCTTCATCAGACATGTAAAGATCCAGGTTAAGCCAGCACCAAATTATAAGAAATGGTACTATCAAACTAATGAATTCACACCTAATAGTAATCTGCATCACTTAACACTCCTAAATATGTAGCTTTTTGTGAATGTGCTTTCTTTAAGTCGTATGGTTTTATCTAACACGTGTTACAATATGCCCCGCTTAAACTAGCTATATTAGCCTTTCTCACATTCAATCGAGTACTATGATACCCTTTCTGATGTCCATAATCAAGTTATTATATATCTTATAAAGCTGATGATAGCAACTTATAGACATGAAGCACTGGGTGTCCACTACAACTGCAAAAAACACACTACCCCAACTTTTGCAAGTTTTCAAGTGGTAACTGTTATGGAGTGTTATAAACAATAAATATGTTAATGACCATTACAGGACGTTAAAGAAAACAAAGGGCACATTAAAAATTAGGAACAACAATATTAACACACTAGAGCTAGAAAGGAAAATGCATATGAGCAGTGATGTGTAAGTGATATTGTAAGATCCATGAGCATATTACATACCGTTTGCAAGGCTTTCCAGGATGGACTAGTCTTCCCATGAGGTTTTGGAAGAACGACCTTTGAATGGTTGGCCCATAGATCCTCTGGTTTCTATTTTGCATAAAAATATTATTTGTCATTTATGATGAAAAGTGAAAATTAGGCTATTGGATAAGAAACTGAAGTTAATTATTACCAAATTAGCATCTGGAAGTTCTCTGGCAGCCTCGTCAACACTTGCTGCAGTTTTTTTCACCTACCAAGTCAACTCATTACAGACAGCTAACAATCATACAAAGGCAACCAAAGGGATGAAGTACAATTAAATTCAAATCTAGCATGGATTAGCATATTTTCAGATAATAAAAGGGGTGTAAGAGAATTTGGCATAATAGGAATGGGAATAATTGATTGATATTGAGAATGAGTCAAAAAGGGGGAAACACAAGTATATGGTGCTTTCCCTATACATAAATATATAGAAATATTATCCAATGGGTCCTGAGCCAATTGGCTATGCAATGAGCACTCGTTTTTGGCCATATGGTCTTTCATCATATAATTAGTTTTCTATTTATATTACCACCTTTATATCATTCAATTAGCTTTTAAAGAAATACATTCCATTTATTTCTGCAATAAACTTTTTCGTTATCATGTCAACAAGTATTTTTTATCTCATATGTTTTTCCATATATGCATATGTTTAGTAACTCTTTTTGCAAATTACGATTTCCATATCGATCGTAAGGAGAGTATATTACTGATTCTATGTTAATCGTTTACTTGAGTAATGCCCTCGAATTATTGACAAATATCCTAGAATTACTAACCATTTACTTGAGAATTATATATAGATTATTGACATAAGAAGTTTTTGTATATTGTTTTTACACTTATAGTTACTGGTTCTCCAATTTTAGTTACTAACATCATGTTTCATATTACTGTTGTTAGTCTTACAGTTAGTAAGATAAGCACTTTGTTGAGTTATGTACGTAAGGAGAATATATTACTGATTTAATGTTGATTACCTACTTGAGTAATATTTCTAAATTACTAAATTCGTTATAAGGAATTACTAAGGATGTAAATTACTAACTATTATTATGCTATTATTGATCTTACAACAATCATTTACTTGAGAAATGTGTGTATATACATATATATATATTATCGATCTTGTGATATTGTTATAAAATAGAAAGCGGAAGCGGAATAACATAATAAAGAAGAATAATCACGAAGAACACAAAGATTTTTATGTGGAACCCTACTCCGTGAGGAGCGGGATGAAACCACAGGAGAAGCCCTCAACGGGGCGGATATTCTATTGAACTTTTCTCTCAATGAGTACAGGAGGTCTGGGGCTCCTTATATAGCCTTCCCAGAGCCTCCAAGTCCCACCACTGGTCCATGTGGGACTAAACAGTGGATGGGGGTAAATGGATCTTCTCCAGGATCCATTTACCCTCTCTACAACTCATGGGCGCATAACCAAATACTCTAACACTCCCCCTCAAGCTGGAGCATGCAATGCTCAGCTTGGACAAACATAAAGAAACTCAACTCAACGCTACAAGACACTACGGACAATATCAACCCAACGCGCACATGCTGCAGTCGAGGACGTTGCTTCTCATGCCGTGCAGGTGAGGAGGACGAACGGGCTGGAGTGTGAGTCGACTGAAGACTCGGAACCTGACCATTGAGTCTGAACTTGCGCCTGAAGTCTCCTCGTCGGAGAACTGGGTCGCCCATCTGGCTCAGAGAATGGTGCACTGCTCTGGTGTACCTATGATACCACATGAAAACCCTTGCCAACAAGGGAATGGTCCTCTGCTCTGGAGTCCCTATGGTTCACATGAAAACTCTGGCCGAACAACAAGAAGAATGATGGGGACCTCTGACAAAAGACGGCAACTTATGCTCATCTGACAATGACCGCACACTCGTGCGTGTCTGAAACTGAGACTCGAAAATATCTGACGTCGAGTCTGAAACTGGATCTGTAGAGTATGAACAACGTGCACTGGCTTGGAATATGAAGATCTGACATCTGGAGCATCTGAATAGACCTGTGACTCTACATATACTCCCCCTTTCTCCCATACTTGTCGGAACATGAACATCGACAAAGTTGGGAGAAGACAATATAAATAGGGGAACAAAAAGAAACTTGCGGCTTTTCATCATTCATTTTTTTTAAATATAAGCCGTCATTTTTTTAATATTTTTTTAAGCCGTTTCAATTTTTTTTTACGGCTTTTCTTGCATTTTTTTTGAAAATTGCATACGTCTTTTCTTTGTATGCGACTCTTTCAAAGAAAACTCTCTTTTTTTTTATGCGTACGGCTTTTTCTTGTACGCGCCTCTTTTTCTTCTTCTCTCTTTTTTTTTTTAACAAAGACCTTATGGTCCAATTGGACCGAATTACAATTAGCCCATTTGGGCTTACAGGAATGAACTCCTTTTTTTTTTAACGCCAGCCCACTTGGGCTTTACAACAAATGACCTCTCTTTTTTTTTATTAAAAAAAAACGTATGGCCTTAGGGTTCCCACGAGGGGACCCTCTCCTTTAACGCCTGCCGCCCCCCTGTTGGGGTTCCCCGATCTCTAGCCTGCGCGCGACTCGCGCGGAGGGTGTCGCCGCGCCTGAAGAGGATGGAAAGGAGTTCGCGGCGCGTGAGGAAGGCGGAGGTCGCCTGTCGCCGGGAGTCGCGCCTGGGGCTTTGCGTGTACAGGGAGGTTTGCGTCGCTGGGAGCATTCCGCCCGTGCCTGGAAAACGAGGATGGGCACCGCGAAGAAGTCTGGGCTTCATGACATAGGATGGAGCCCGATCTAGGGTTTCAGAAAAAAACCCATGAAGCAAAAAACATGAACAGAACTACTAATCATCCTCCAAAACAACATCATAATCGAATCTCGAAAAACAATAAAAACTTCAAGAACAACTCCTCGAGAATCGACCCGCTCTGATACCATGTTATAAAATAGAAAGCGGAAGCGGAATAACATAATAAAGAAGAATAATCACGAAGAACACAAATATTTTTATGTGGAACCCTACTCCGTGAGGAGCGGGATGAAACCACAGGAGAAGCCCTCAACGGGGCGGATATTCTATTGAACTTTTCTCTCAATGAGTACAGGAGGTCTGGGGCTCCTTATATAGCCTTCCCAGAGCCTCCAAGTCCCACCACTGGTCCATGTGGGACTAAACAGTGGATGGGGGTAAATGGATCTTCTCCAGGATCCATTTACCCTCTCTACAACTCATGGGCGCATAACCAAATACTCTAACAGATATAAAGCATAAGCAATACGTAAATAACCTAAGAATGAAAGTAATACAAAAAATGTTTATAGAAAAGAAAAACATTAACATAAATTAGTAACTAATATAAGATGGAAAATAAAATACTCCCACGAAATAGTAATATTTTCGTTTTTAAATTCCTTTTCGTGAATGGTTAGGGTCGTTGGTGGTGGCGGTGGGCCCCCAACAGTACAAATAGACATCGGCACAGGATTATGGGGAGATGTTGGTCGGCGCAGGATTGTGAAGAGAGGTCGGCAATGGTGTTAGTGCACGTGAGAGGAAGATTGTAGGTTAGGCTATCAAGGAGATACCAAAGCTTTGGTGTGAGATTTAGGACCACCGCTCTAATACCATGTGGAAAGAAATGAATGACTTGTTTACTATAAATCCCTAGGGATCCTTTATAATGAGGAGAAATCATAAAAGGGAAATACATAGAAAAGGAAATAATATAAAGAGATAAATAACAGAACATACATTTCCTGTAACAATAAAATAATTAAAATGACAACTGGATCTCCCAAGTCGAATAAAATCCGCATCATGACCATTGAGATTACATCCTCAAATCGCCAAAATCGACTCGCTATGATACCACGTGAAAATTAAAAATAAAAAGACGTCAAATCAATAACTAGAACAAAACTTGATTTTACTAGAGCCATACTCATCAAGGGGCAAGATTAGCTTATGGGAGAAAGCCGCAAAGAGTTGAATATTCTATTAGAATTCTCTCAAAGAATATAATGGATTTGAGTTATTTATAGTTCCAATGTGGGGCTAAACAACTAAGAACTCTCCGCACATAGAGGTCCAATTACACAAATATCTCAGCATAAACATTTAAAAAATAGAAAGCTAATTATTACTTTTGAAAGTTTAGAACTCTAGGCATCACATTGATATTGATGTAGAAGTTTTGGGGGCTTTCTGCTAATTACTTAATATTCATCATATTTAGTTTCCTCAGATTTCAGTCACTCACAATATAAATGCTTTTGTGTTATATATTTTGGTATTATGCGCGAAAGTGTAGGTGAATGAGAAAAGAATATCTAGAAATTTGATATATCGGTACCGTTTTCCATCCCTCTTTTGCAGCCTCTTCCGGAATGCAGTTATAAAGTGGCTCAACATGCTGACTTCCGTCCAGCTGACACCCAATAATGTATTGTACTTCACCCTGTTATTAAAAAAAGGCATTAAAAATAAACGGCATACACTTCTGTGGAATTATTGAGTTTCTACCTTGTGGTCACGCATTGGCTGCATATGGAGAAGATTCCAGAACTTCTTTCCTGACATGGGGCAAGATCAAAACACAAATTAGAAGCCGATTTGACAAAAAAATATGGATTAAAATGATATATGAATATTAAAAAAACTTGCAAGATGCGATCAAAGCAAACTTTGGTCCAATCTAATGATACACTAAATGGTCAATTGATATGGTAAGAATCATATTATTTTGCTCACACTCACATGGATCTTAACTGAGGTTGAAATTAAATCGCTGATTATGCCTTGGAATACAACAGATTATGTCGTACTATCTGAAAGTTGGATTAGATTTATCATTTAACTGCCCAATTACTCAAGTATCTATAAATCTAGACGAGTTGGAAACTTCTTACTTGGTGTGCTCACCATGTAACAGGGATGTAATTGATGAGGATCATGCTCTCAACTTTTGGCGGATTCGGACTTTTGACATTTCCATTATGATTTCTAACAAAACGTCTCCTTCAGAGCTATATATACTCCATATTACTCCATTGAGAATCTCACCTTCTAAGAAATACAGCATCCCCCTCCCTTCCCTTCTCTACATTGGAAGGGTTTTTCATGTAGAATATGTATGCTAGTGATGGATAGCTTTTTAGGCTTCTTCCTTTTGGTGAATATCAACCCCTAACATATGGTAATATGCATGGAGAATCTACAAAGATGACCACAAAATTCAAGAAGATTGACCGTACATCAGTCAGTGGGTGTATAGTCAGAGGTCTGGGACTATCAAAGGTCATTTACAGCATCGCTAAGATGCCAGATACCATAGTGGAGGATCACAAGATGGAGATGAATGATAAGGTACCTTATGTGCTTTTCTGTCAAAGGAGGTTTCTCAAGGAACCTCAATGTGAAGATTGTTAGAATAATTATGTTATTTATTTCTATTGTCTTATTTCTGTAATTTGAACTAAAAGTAGATGTGTATATATAGCCCTACCAGATCATGGCTCGACCATAATGACAGTATCGTCTACATGCTTAATTCATTCATGAAAAGAGGGGTTACTTGACAAGAAAATAGCAACCTTGTTATATGATCAATCGGTTATTTAACATGTTTTTATACCTTTTGTTGAGCAAAAATCATAGGTAATCCGATGCATTTTTCTTGATTTAATGCATTAATTTTCATTTTATAATTTTCATGCTTATTCCATTCAAAATCTTCTCAAAATGCATAACATTCCTTACAAAATAAATCAAAGAAAATGGGGAATAAAAGATATGCAGTAATTAATTTTTCAATAAATATGGGCTTCAAGCCCATATTGAAGTTTCTAACTATTTTTTCTTTTTTTATTTCCAGGTCTGCTTTAGAAGAGGTCCAAGAGGGCTCTTCAACCCTCTCCCCTCTTTATTTGCAAAAAAACCCACTACAGAACAAAATAGCTGACATCGACATTTCAAAAAATAAAAAAATAATAAAACATGGCGCCGATGTCAGCATGATGTCAACACCCATCTTCTTCCCCCTCATGCTAGCCACCACCACGTCCCCTCTTCTCCCTCGCATGCCAAATACCATCGTTCTTTCCTCTCCCCTTTGCGCAACCATCACGGAGTCGGTTAGCCTCCAGCCCAGCGCCACCACCTCTGACCCTTCTCCTCCCTCAACTCATCTAAAAAGAGGAGGAGGAAGTCGTCGAGGAGGGGGAGGATCCAACACCCATCAAGGGGGAGCTCGCAGCTCCGCCTTCCGTCCACCCTTGGCCCCGCCATCTCTGCTCCTCTATCGCAACTCTCGTTGCTCCAACACCTCGCGTCGTGCTCCGCCAATGTGGCCAAGCAAGGCCAACATCGCCACCGCCATCAAGGAAGAAGGGGTCCAGGGGCCCCTTCGTAATTTTCATTTTCTTTTAGTTTTTTAAGATTTTGGATCTTTCTGCAATTTTTATAAAACTTTTGATTATTCTCTGTAATTTCTCCAACTTCGTGAATTTTTATTCTGTGACATTTGCATTTATTTTATTTAAATTTTTTAATTATAATTTAGTCCTTCAATGGTCTGATGGTAGTGCAGTGTGCCTACCACCCAAAAGACCAGGGTTCAAATCCCCCCTTATAGGGGTTGCGTTAGGTAGTCGACAACCAACGTAAAAAATAGCTGAATCTTCCAATATGGATTTGAGCAAGGATCATGGCCTCAAATTTCAGCGAAATTCGGTCGAATTTCTGTCGAATATCGATATCCAGTCGAAATCGAAATTCGACCGAAATGACCGAAATGACCGAAATATGGGGGTCCTAGTACAAAAAATGACCGAAATGACCGAAATTTCGGTCGAAATTCCACCGAAATTCCATCGAAATTCTGTTTTGGTTGGTACCGAAATGGTGACCGAAACCGACATTTAAGGCCTTGGCAAGGATCCACGTAGCCGACCCTACTTATAGTGGGAGAAGGCTACACCATTTTTTATAATTTAGTCCTTTTGAGATGTTTCTGCAATATTGTGAAGTTGTTTCTTTTATCTGCGATTTACTCATTAAATATATTTTTTAATTGACAAATTTTACCTCTGTTCAGACTCTTTTATTTAAGGGTAAATTAAAAAAAGGGACCAATCTTTACGTGGATTCACAAATTAAGGATTGATCTTCGGTTTGTAACAAATAAAGGATCGAAGTTTAACTTAACGTTTCAGTCCCCAACGTCGTCAATGGAAGACTCAATACATGATTTTAGTTGATGAAATTACCCCTTCGGCCTCTTCTCTTCCCCTTGCTATGGCGAAGAGCACCTCTTCTCCTTCCCCTCGCTATGGCAAAGAGCACCTTCCAACCTCTTCTCCTTCCCCTCTCTATGGGCGAGCATCGGCACCTTCCGCTTGCTCCATGCGCCATTGCCACAGCCACAATCTGCGTGAGCGGGCTCCCCACCAGCTTCTTGAAATGGTCCCTCCTTGTACCGGACAAGAACACGACCAGTCCAATGAGTATGGACGTCGTGAAAATCCCGTACCCAACGGCCTCCCGAGGTTGTCCTGGATGTAGACTAGCACCATCACAGCGAGGAGAGAGCTTAGGGTGATGAAGAACTGGTTGAAGAATTTCACCATCCACTCCTTCTCAGACATGTTCGACTCGTCGAATTGGTCGAAACCGAAGCCCGACACGCTTGACTTCAGCCCTCTAATCACGAGGTTTGTCAAGTAGAGGGCCAAGTAGAGCACAAGAAGCTGTGTGTTGGTTCGTGGCACGTAGGGCTCCATCGATGGGGAGCACTTTGGCGGACGTAGCCCAGGGATTATCGTGGAAATTGTTAAAATGGTCACACCCTGTTAAAAAAAGGGTGATTTAATGTTTTGGACGATCAAATAAGGATAACAGAAGGGTGACACTTACAGAAGCTTGAACGGCGGCGAAGATGGTGATTGTGAGATACCAACCTAGGAAGGTGTCGATGAGGAAGCCGCCGAAGAGACGGAGAATGAAGAGGCCCTGAGGAAGTTGGAGACGGCGTTGGCGGAGACTGCATTGCCTAGGTGCATTGTGCCGGTCAGGTACGTAACGAGGTTCACGGAGATGTCGAGCGACGTCAGCTACTCGTTGAGCTCCACAACCGGGGAAGGCAGTTTCAAAAACCAGTTGGGCAACGAACATGACGGATGGTTGTGTGCTAATTGGGACATTTTTTTCTGTGAAGTGAAGAGGGTAAGCTTAGTTGGGATATTAGTTACCTAATATAGTGGCGGCGCTAGTCCAGCTGCCAGTGGATGCGTGGGAGGCGGGATGGCACACGTAGTCCCATGTGTCGGAGAGGACCATGCTAGCATCAGATTCCGACAGGGAGGATCCATCTCCGTCGTCCATAGAGACGGAAAGGAGAAGAGGCTGGAGGGTGCTCTTCACTATAGAGACGGGAAGGAGAAGAGGTTACAGGGGTAATTTCGTCAAGTAAAATTTTGGATTGAGCCATCCATTAACGGTATTGGGGACTGAAATGTTGAGTTAAACGTTAGTCCTTTACTTGTTACAAACTAAAGATCAGTCCCTAATTTGGGAATCCGTGCAAAGATCGGTCCCTTTTTTGTAATTTACCTTTATTTAATTGCAATCATGCACTTAACTTTAGTTTATTTACATTCAGGTTCCTGAAAGTTTCTTTTGAATTACACTTATGGCCCTAACAATTCAAAAACTCACCAAAAATAGAAGAAAAATCCGAAAAATACCTAAAAAGTTCATGTACGATCCTTATGATATTTAGAATCTAATTATATAGTTTTCTATACATTTTAGATTCCCAAAAATAAAAAGAAAATTAGGATTTATTTTGAAACAATAAAATGATAATGCCTTCCTAAATAGAATAAAAATCTACGTAAAATGCCCAAGTCCCTATGGATTGATCATGTACTTGCCTAACGAGTTACTTGATATCTCTTGGTTTGTAGTTGAAATAAAATTTATTTGAATATCTCGATTTCCGTGTATACACGACACTCGTAAAATACACTTCTTAGCACACGAAAAACCACAGTTTTCATAATCACACTTTAAATCAGTTCTATGTTGGCCTCTTTTGACCGACTCATCTACATCAACTCAGCACTGAGCTATTGTGTAATTGGTAAAGTTTATATGGGTCATGGTGTAAAGTAACTTCATGTCATTGAAAGGGCTGCATTGTAGCAAGAGGCGCTAACTTTTGTTATTTACTGTATAATTTTTCTTATTCTTCTATTAAATAGACATGGGTGACTGCTAACCTCCATTACAAATATTTTGGCATGAAAAAATATACGAACTTCAGTTCTGGACTATTTATCCGCGTACTTTCCAAAAAAATAGAAATTTATTCCATGTGTTACATCACTGTATATTTTTACCATTTTGGACTAAAGCTCTGCCACATCGTTGGTAAATATCGAAATAAGAGCATCATAGATTTCATAAGCTGCATTTCCAGGCTGACTATCTAAAGCTTCCTGAGCATCGTGCCCAGTTAAATTACTGCATGGCCATAATCCTTGTTCTTGCCAACCTACACGTCCTTGGTTTTACTGTTACCCAAGGAATTAGCATTTGGACCTAAATATGCAGAGAGCAATTTAACCAATGCAACGAATACGTACCACTCTTTGTATAGTTAATCAGCTGCACAGTGACATCTGTATCATTATCCAGTGCTTCCCTTAACTTTCTTACTGTATCTCGATCTGTTTCAGGGCCTTGAAGAAATCTGGAAAGACAACAAGTTAAAAATAATGGATTGCATTTAGTGTATTTAATATATCAGACAACAACATAATGTCTTTCACAAAATATATTAAAGTGTGTGTTCTTTAAGCCGGAGGAAGGGGAATCCTACTTCTTAATTTAAGGATTAAACACTTCTAAAACTTGGACAGCAAAATGTCGCAGCATTAGGATGAGTGTATAAGTCTACATATACAACTCATCCCTCACATGATGCTGTAGACAAGTCTATTACAGAGATATTCCCCTCTTGTTTTGCATTTTGGCCCATTGAAGAATGTTAGAAAACAAGGGTGGCGTGTTCTCCTCTTCCGGTGCCTTCAAGGGACCGGCACCTATCGTAAAGATGGACGGGACCAACTACGAGTTATGGTCCATGCAGTTTCGTACCCTAATGCAATGCCACAACAAGGAGCATATTCTGACTAACTCTGAGCCGGCGGACAAGACAGGGGAAAATATGTCAAGGAAGCAAGATGATGCCTATGCTCGAATCTGGCTCTCTGGGACACTTAGCATATGGATTTCTAATGATATAGTCAATCAGCCAACTGCAAAAGCCATGTGGGATATATTGGCTGCTACCTAGGACCAGGTAAAGAATGAGAGCAAGATCCTCCAACTCCAGTTTGACATTTTCTCGACCAAGCAAAATGGCCGACCTATCCATAAACATTTTTCACATCTTAGAGGCATGTTTGAGCGCCTCCATAGTTTCATGCCCATTACTGCCAGCGTGGAACAACAACAGTCGTATCGGAATGCCACTATGACTGGAGTATTCCTGTCATCCCCTGACTCAAAGTATGATGCAGCTCGTATTAAACTTCTGACTGGCGAGACCATACCACCAATGGAAGAAGTCTACAAGCGGCTGAGCATGATTACTACCACACCTACATATACGCCACAACCGAAGTCCTCGGCTATGGCTACTTCTCGTGGACGAGGCAGTGCGTCCCAGTTCCGTGGCTGTGGACCTCGTGGAAGAGGTGAAGGCCGTCAGCGTGGCCCATGTTCTTATTGTAGTCGTCCTAGCCACTCAGAGGAGACATGCTTTCACAAGCATGGCTTTCCGACGTCTGCACGTGTTGCTGAGCAGACTGACTCTTCACTTGCACCCACTATTGATGCATGTTTTGATGATCTTGTCTCGAGACTTCGAGAGATGGTGGTAACCCTTGTGACTCCGACTGCAGGACCATCAGATGTAGCGGCCACCACCAAAGTACTGCCCAGTTCCTCAGGTATTTCATATGTGCTTACCAGTAGTAGCAGTTCCGATGTGACCGATTGGATTATGAATTCTGGAGCATCTCATCACATGTGTGGAGCTAAAGTCACCCCGGAGAGTGGGAAGGTAGACTGGTGTAATAATGAAGTAGTTGGGGAGCACGCGGAGGGGATGGTCGAATGGGATCGGGATCGGACACAGTTTATCTCGTACAGGGCTATACCTCCTGGGCGATCCGTAATTATAGCCAATGGAGTTTGGCTACCCATTATTGGCCAGGGGGAGATTGTTTTAGCCCCTTCTATACATCTTCAAAATGTTTTACATGCTCCAGAATGCAAATGAATCTTCTGTCTATGAGTCAGATTATAAAAAATTTGCACTGTCGTGCCATTTTTGACCCCTCTCCTCTTATGTTCCAGGACATACTAACTGACTATTCATGGCCGTGAGCATAGAGGATTGTATAAGCTTGACATTCCACCATGTGCTGGGGTGGCCTCTATTCCCTCTGGATCAGTTTCGCCTTTCATGTGGCATCTTCGCTTTTGGTCACCTTCCTCTTCAAAAGATGATATGTGTTCTACCACAAGTATCTACTCATACTACTTTGGACTATGAAGCTTGTCATATTGGGAAACACCATCACTCCTCCTTTCAGAGTCGCCCATGTCGTAGTAGTAGTCGGTCTTGTGAGTTGATTCATTTTGACATTTGAGGTCCGAGTCGTGTTCCTGATCATCAGGGGCACATATTTTATATTGTTGTTGTGGATGATTTTCTAGAATTTCATGGGTTTTCTTCCTTAAACATAAGTCTGAAGCATGTGCTATAATTAAGACTTTTCTTATTGACATTAACAACATCTTTTATGCTAAAGTCAAATACATTCGTACTGACAATGCTTTGGAATTTTCTACTCTACAATTGGTCGAATTTCTACAGTCTCTGAGTATAGTTCATCAGACTTCATGCATTTATACATCACAGCAAAATGGGGTTGCTGAACGCAAACATCATCACCTCTTAGACATCACAAGGACCTTGTTGATTCACAGTCGTACACCTCATTCTTTCTGGGGGGATGCGGTTCTAACCGCCTGTTACTTGGTAAATCGCATGCCATCCACCATTCTAGGAGAGAAGAGTCCCTTCTCGATTGTGTTTCCCAAGAAGGAACTCTTCACACTTACACCACGGGTCTTTGGATCGGTGGCTTTTGTCCATGACTTCACTCCTAGCCGTGATAAGCTCTCACCTCGAGATGTCAAATGTATCTTTGTTGGTTATTCTCGTGCCCAAAAAGGGTATAGATGTTTTGATCCTGTTGGGAGAAAATATTATGTGAGCGTTGATGTTACATTTTTTGAGTCTATTATGTATTTCTCTCCTACAGGTGACAGGTTGTCTAATACTGGTTCTAGAGAGGATGTTGTGGTACCTCTACCTCCATATTCTCCATCTCATGCCCCATGTGATGTCCCTCGATCTTCAACACCACCCCACCATCACCATCACCGCCACCTCCACCTCCTACCACAGAATCTACATTCTTACCCCATGTTTATACTCGCAGGTCTTCTACTCGCCCCTCTGCTCATGTGCTGTCAACATCATCCACCAAGCCTCAGGTATGTCATGAACATATTATTTCTACTGATGGCACTGGAGATTTACATAATGAAGAGGAAGAGTTGATTCCAGAGGACAGTGCGGCTGATGACTTGGAAATACTGATTACTCTAAGGAAACCCCGTCGCTAATGTGCCACATATCCGATGGCTGCACATGTTTCCTTGGATCATCTGTCAAAGGAACTACAAGAAGTTTATAGTGGGGCTATCTGTTGTTACTATCCCACGGACATATCAGGAGGCGCTCCAGGACAGTAGGTGGCGCCTTGCTATGGAAGAAGAGACGGCAGCTCTGCGATCACGTGGCACATGGAGCGTTGTCTCTGCAGTCTGCACCACCAGGTACATCTGTTGTGAGCTACAAATGGATATTGACCGTAAAACAAAGGGTCGATGGCAGTGTCGACTGATTGAAAACACGGTTTGTGGCTCGGGGGTTCACCCAAATCTATGGGGTGGATTATCAGGACACCTTCTCTCCAGTAGCAAGACATTCAACACTACGCATTCTGCAATCTGTTGTCGTTTCACGGGACTAGCCTCTGTACCAACTTGATGTGAAGAATGTCTTTTTATATGGGGATCTACAAGAGAAAGTATATATGCAACAGCCACCAGTTTTTGCTACTGGGGGGTCTCAGAAGGTGTGCCGACTTCACAAGGCGATTTATGGCCTGAAGCAGAGTCTGAGAGCTTGGTATCAAAAGCTATCGGAGTTGATAGAGTAGAAGGGGTTTGTGCGTGATACTGTGGACCACTCATTGTTTGTAGAGAGGACACCTAGAGGTATTGTGGCCATTCTTGTTTATGTGGATGATATTGTCATTAAAGGAGATGATGAGAAGGGTATTCTTACTGTCAAGGAGTTCCTTAGTCAGCAGTTTGTGAATAAGGACCGTGGCAATCTTCGCTACTTTCTTGGATTAGAGTTCGCCAGGAACCAGTGTAGAGTCGTAATGACTCAAAGGAAATTTGTTATGGACTATCTATCTGAGATAGGTATGACAGGGTGCAAACCTGCCTCTACTCCTATTGATGCAAGCATGAGATTGTATGATGAGGACACCGAAGAGATTAACAGGAGAAGATACAGAGAGCTTGTTGGGAAGCTCTTATACGCCACCATTGCCAAGTCGGATATTGCTTTTGTCGTTAGCAAAGTCAGTCAGTTCACGAAGCAACCCAGGAAGGTGCATATGGATGCAGTCCATATGATCTTGAGATATTTAAAGACTTCACCTGGCTCAGGTCTTATATTCAGTAGGGGTACATCACTTGAGGTGATAGGATGTGCAGATGCAGATTATGCTGGTTGTCCTAGAGACAGAAAGTCTACTTTTGGTTTTGTTATCTTTGTAGGCGGCTCTCTTGTTTCATGGAAAAGCAAGAAGCAGACAGTAGTGGCCAGATTTAGTGTTGAATCTGAATACAGGGCTATGGCACAAGGATGTACAGAGATGATGTGTGTTAGATCAGTATTAACTGACCTTACTATTGAGGTTTCTCTTCCTATGAAGCTTTTATGTGATAATCAAGCAGCTTTATTTATTGCCAATAACCCTGCATTTCATGAGCGGACAAAGCATATCGAGGTGGATTGTCATTACACTAGAGACATGATCCAGAAAGGTCTTATATACACCTCTCATGTTTCCACAGGAGATCAAACGACAGATATTTTCACGAAGGCTTTAGCTAGAGGTCCATTTCAGAGACGTTGTTCCAAGCTGAGCATGATTGATATTTATGCTCCAGCTTGAGTGGCGTGTTGAGATGTTTATATCTCACCGTATTATGTTTATAGTTTATGTTTTCTTTGGGTATCACTTATGTAATTAACCCATGGCTCTTCTCCTATATAAGAGAGTCATGGGATCTCTTTTATCATATGAATAATGTAGAGATAGATATTATTATATGATATATACCCGTTCGTAATTTTTGTTTTCTCTCTGGACTACTATGTATTTTACCCTTTAGGTCTCTCCCTATATAAGAGAGCCTAGGGTTTCTTTGAATAATATATCTTTGGTTTTTCCCAACATGGTATCAGAGCACAAGCCCTAGGTCTCTCTCCCTCTCCCCACCCGCCGCCCTCTCCCCTTCGTTTTTTTCCCCCGCCGACGTCGTCGCCTCTCCAGGCGCGCCTCCGCCTCCTCGGGGCCCTCCAACCTCCTCGGGGCACCACCGCCTCCCCGGGCCCTGCCACCTTCTCCTTGCACCGCCGACCATCTTGGTGCTGCCGGCCCCCTAAGTGCAGGGAGGAGCCTCCAGTCTCGTCGGTTGTCTATTGTCCCGACGTGCCCTAGCCGTCTCCTCCAGATATATGGATTTGGGTGTGTAAAGCCTACATACATACTCGAATCCTATGCAGTTTGTGTAGACACTTGTCACTTTGTCTACAAATCCTAGTTCTTCTCTCGCGGCGATATGTCAGAATCAAAGGTTGATATGCCGTTCGTAGGCGCGTTCGAAGGTCCTGCGCCAATAGTCAAGATGGACGGGTCGAACTATGAGCTCTGGGCGATGCAGTTCATGAGTCTCATGAAGCCGAATGGTAAGAAGCATATTCTTACCGAGGATGAGCCCGCAGAGAAGACAGGGATATATGCCTCGTGGGAGGCTGATGATTCATATACCAAGGTTTGGTTGTCAGGAACACTGTCGATGGAGATTGCCAATGATGTCCTCCATCAACCCACTGCCAAGGCAATGTGGGATATTCTCGCTGCTACATATTCCCAGGTGCGAAACGAGACGAAGATGTTACAGCTTCAACATGATATATTCACAATGAAGCAGAATGGCAGACCTCTTCACTCCTTGTACACATCCCTAAGGGGGATGTCTGAGAAGTTATACAGTACCATTCCACTCACAGCGACTCCGGAACAGCAGAAGACATTCCGGAATGCCACCATGGTGGGTGTTCTACTTGCGGCCCTAGATCCTGAGTACGAGGCCGCCCGTTCTCAGATTTTGGCTGATGCAGTTATTCCTCCGATGGAGGATGTTTACAGGAGACTCAGTCGCATATCAGTGTCTTCCAGCTCGTCTACTCCACCCCCATCGACGATGGCAGTATCGCGTGGGAGAGGTGGTCATCCTTCTGGTCGTGGTCGTGGACCCCAGGGAAGGGGTGGTCGTTTTCGTCAGCCATGTTCATACTGTCATCGGATAGGTCACTCGGAGGAGACATGCTACTCCAAGCATGGTTTCCCAGCATCGGCACGTGTAGCGGAGCATTCTCAGCCTCAATTGGCATCTGTTGCAGACAATCGTTTCGAGGAACTTGTGGTACGTCTACGTGACATTATGCCACAATCGTCTGGTGATTCTTCTGGTGGACCTTCAGATGTTGCTGCTATAGCATCTGCCAGTTCCTCTGCTGCTGCAAGTACCTCAGGTAGTGCTACTGCATTTACATCTTCTCATGATATCTCAGATTGGATTATAGATTCTGGTGCCACACATCATCTCTGCCGTGATCGAGAGAGACTTGAGTCCTACAGGGACATACCCCATGGCCGCTCAGTACAGATTGCAGATGGCACTCATTCCCCCGTTGTTGGACAGGGGGAGGTATCCTTATCTCCTACTATGCATCTACAGAATGTCCTCCATGCTCTTGAGTTCTCGATGAATCTATTGTCTATTAGTCAGATTACGAAGGATTTGCATTGTCGTGCTATATTTGACCTGTCTTCTCTTATTTTTCAGGACATACTAACGGGCAGGGTGGTTGGTTGTGGCTCTGAGCAGAATGGTCTATATCGACTGGTCCGGAATTCTTATGCTGGCGTCTCTTCTTGTTCTGCCGGACCAGTTTCTCCGTATATCTGACATCTCCGTTTTGGTCATCTCCCACTCCAGAAAATGCGGCATCTTCTGCCTCAGATCTCTCCAAATTCTTCCTTTCGCTGTGAAGCGTGTCAGTTGGGAAAGCATCATCGGTCAAGCTTTCCTAGTTGTCAGAGTCGGAGCAGTAGCTCCCCTTTTAAGTTGTTTCACATAGATATATGGGGTCCGAGTCGTGTACCCGATCATCAGGGACACAGATTTTATCTTGTGGTAGTGGATGATTTTTCTCGTGTTTCATGGGTTTTTCTTCTTAAGAATAAATCTGAAGCAGGCGATGTGATTAAGAATTTAATTACTGAAGTGCAAAATGTATTTTCTTCTACTGTCAAATATGTTCATACAGATAATGCTCTAGAATTTTGCACACGGTCTCTTTCTCAGTTTCTTTCGTCAAATGGCATTATACACCAAACCACTTGTGCTTACACATCTCAACAGAATGGAGTGGCAGAAAGAAAGCATCGCCATCTTCTTGACGTTACTCGAACACTACTGATTCAGAGTTGTGCTCCCATCTCTTTCTGGGGGGATGTTGTTCTTACCGCTTGCTACCTGGTCAATCGTATGCCATCTTCTGTTCTTGGTGAGAAAATTCCTCTTTCTGTCATTTTTCCTGACAAAGAATTATTCTCACTCACTCCTCGTGTCTTTGGTACTGTGGTATTTGTTCATCTTCTGACTCCTGGACTTGACAAACTCTCTCCTAAAGCTGTCAAGTGTGTCTTTGTCGGTTACTCTAGGACTCGGAAGGGCTATCGGTGCTATGATCCCATAAATAAGAAATATTTTGTCAGTGTCGATGTCAAATTCTTTGAGTCTGTTATGTATTTTTCCCCTGCAGGTGACAGAATGGTACCATCCACTACCAGCAATGATGTCTATGTCCCACCACCTCCTACTTGGAGTCCACCTGAGTCCATTCCTGTTCCTGTTCCTACGACATCCTCGCCACCACCTCCACCCCCACCACCTTTACGACCTCACCCCCACCACCTTTACAACCTCCTATTCCACCTCTACCGAAATTCTATACACGTCGGTCAGGTCCTGCTCAAGCTACACGTCCGACGTCCATCACGCCTCAGGTATGTTCAGATGACATTACTACTGACGGGTCAGACATGGTACATGTGCAGGATTCTTCATTTCAGGAGGAGATTACACCATCTAGTATAGTGGAAGATGATCTTGATCTTCCTATTGCTATACGGAAGCAGAAGCGGACGTGTACTTCATATCCCTTTGTTTCACAGGTGTCTTTTCATCGCCTCACAGGCGACTTTCAAAGATTTGCTGCAACTCTATCCTCGGTAGACATACCATGGACCTACCAGGAAGCTATATAGATTGATTGCTGGAGAAATGCTATGGAAGATGAAATGCGTGCCTTGCAGTCTCGTGGCACATGGACCTTGGTCGTTCCCCCTTCTGATGCATCTATTGTGAGCTGTAAGTGGGTATTCATAATTAAATATCACGCGGATGGCAGTCTAGATCGATACAAAGCACGTCTGATAGCGCGAGGCTTTACACAAACCTATGGCGTGGATTATATGGATACATTCTCTCCAGTGGCTCGTCATTCCGCCCTTCGCATTCTCTTATCAGTTGTTGTGGTACGTGACTGGAGTATATCTCAATTGGATGTCAAAAATTCCTTTTTGTATGGTGATCTGCAGGAGGAAGTCTACATGCAGCAGCCACCAGGGTTTACTGCTGAGGGGGAGAAGCATACGGTGTGTAGACTTCACAAGGCTATCTATGGCCTCAAACATAGTCCAAGAGCGTGGTTCCATAAGCTCTCCAATCTGATAGAGCGACAGGGATTCAAGAGGTCAAATGCAGACCACTCGTTGTTTGTTCAGAAGTCATCGGCAGGTATGGTGGTTATCATGGTCTACGTGGATGACATTCTGGTTACAGGAGATGACATTCAGGACATAGAAAGGGTAAACGCATTCCTAGGCCATCAGTTCGTCACGAAGGATCTTGGGACCCTAAGATACTTTCTGGGGTTGGAATTTGCCAGGAATGCACAAGGTCTGGTAATGACCCAAAGGAAGTACATTACAGATTTCTTGACTGAAACCGGCATGGCTGATTGCAAACCATCAAGTATTCCCATGGATCCGAGCATGAAGTTGTATGATAATGACATGGCTGAAGTGGACAAGAGGAGATTTAGAGAAATGGTGGGTAAGCTCCTTTATACTATAACCCATCCTGATATTGCCTTTGCGGTAAACAGGGTGAGTCAATTTATGGAGCAGCCAAGACAAGTTCATATGGATGCCATACACATGATACTGAGGTATCTGAAGTCCTCTCCAGGTTCAGGGTTGCTGTTTCAAAAGGGCACAGATTTATCTATCTCAGCATACGCAGATGCTGATTATGCAGGATGCCCTAAGGATCGAAAATCAACTTCAGGATTTGCAGTTTTCGTTGGGAGCTCTCTGATTTCTTGGAAAAGCAAGAACAAACTGTTGTGGCTAGATCCATTGCTGAATCTGAATATAGGACCATGGCGCAAGCAAGCACGGAGATGATGTAGGTCCGATCTGTACTAGAGGATCTACATGTAGCAGTATCTCTACCCATGCAGCTTTTGTGTGACAATCAGGCAGCCTTGTTTATTGCCAACAATCCATCTTTTCATGAAAGAACAAAACATATTGAAGTCGACTGCCACTACACTAGAGATTTGATTCAGAGAGGATTGATATCTACAACTCACGTAAGCTCAGGGGATCAGACTGCCGATGTATTCACCAAGCCATCGCTCAGAGGACCTTTTCAGAGATGTTCTTCCAAGCTGAGCATGATAGACATCTATGCTCCACCTTGAGGGGGAGTGTAGAGATAGATATTATTATATGCTACGTACCCATTCGTAATTTTTGTTTTCTCTCTGGACTACTATGTATTTTACCCTTTAGGTCTCTCCCTATATAGGAGAGCCTAGGGTTCTTTGAATAATAGATCTTTGGTTTTTCCCAACAAATAATTTTTATCCCAATATATGTTGTTGCAGTTGATGTGTTTTCAAGATTGTCTTGGGTCTTTCTTCTTAAGAACAAGTCTGGTATTGGTCCTGTTATTTGATCCTTTATTAATAAAATAAGGAACATTTTTTCAGCAAAAGTCAAGTTTATACATTCAGACAATGCACTAGAATTTTGCAGTACTCAGCTTTCCCATTTTCTTACGTCGCATGGTATTGTGCATTAGACGTACTTCCAAATCCAACAGAATGGGGTGGCTGAACGAAAGCACTGCCATCTTTTGGATGTTACCAGGACTCTTTTGATTCAGAGTCGTGCTCATCATTCGTACGGGGGTCTAACTGCGATCGTCAAAGACAAGAACATACCCATAAATTTGTTCTGAATTAATTACAATTCATCAAGGATTATCATTTTGTCTCTATTTGAGATATAAGAGAATTCTATTGATAGCAACCCGTGGTCAAAGACTTGAACATATAGATAAATTTATTTTTAAATTAATCACAATTCATGAAGTAATACTTTTCTATTTCCCCCTTTTTTCCCGAAAAGTTCATTTGAAATAGAAGTATTCAGTAATGTTGCATCACATGGAATGGATGAAAAACTAAGAAAAGGGATTATTTCCTTCAATTACCCATAACCACATGAACACGCAAGAGCAAAAGGACAGATTTTAAGCCCGGTCTTTTTGGCAACTTCACCATTTAGCACAAGGTTGTCAGGCTCGTAGACATGTTATCGCAGTTAATTTATCATCTTCATCTTACTATAAAAATATAAAATTTTAGGGGAAAGAATCACTATACAACTGCGATTTCATGGATGCCTTCTATAATGTCAAACTAAAACCACAGAAAATTTTAAGGGCCTGATGCCTAAGAAATTCCATGACATCTTTTAAGATCTACCTGCAATTTCTCCCCAGGATCTCTTCCCTGCTGTATTCTGTCAACTCCAGAAAACTGTCGGAGGCAAAAATCTACCAATTTGCAAAGTTGCATCAGAAATTTTTTTCAAGCATCATATAATGTCTTTGTGAATTCAAATGTATAGAGAAAATTCAACCGAGAATAATAAATACGTGGTAAGTCCTCTTACAATGGGATTATCTGGTAGCCGAGGATCAGTTATCACAAAATTTTTCTCAATGCGTTCAAGAGTAGTGGCAAGATCTATTCCCTTCCTCATCTCTTTCCTTCTTTCTTTATCATCAAAGCTCTCAGGCCTTTCATCATCACTCTCTTCCAGCGGATCATCAACCTCCAAGTGATCCAAGTCGTGATCCTGTGCGCCAGAATGACCAAATCCTATCATCCTGCACAAAAGAAATTCTGTAAAGTTAAGAAAAAAACTTTTGTGAAATAAATATCCATATAGAGATTTCCTCTCTCAAATAAAACAGTTGAACAAGAATTCCATCAGTTGATTATTACGATGCATCGTGAGAAAACTCCAATACTAACATAAAACTTCCTTCTCTTTCCTTAGTCATGTCTTGGCAAATCGCTGTTTAATTAAGCACCTATGCCCCAAACCTGCAGACAACTACCTACTTGGACAATTTTTTGGTGCCCAAGTAATATACCAGAAATCAGCAGCAGTATGGCAAAATCTCACAGGTAAAACATTTCAATCAAATAACTTGCAGTGACTCCAACACTCCAACAGACACCATAAAGCATATTGAGGTTTGGGTGCAGGTACAAAAGCTCCCTTTAGTGAGAACTGCCTGTCATTTTAATTTAGTCTATGAAAGCACTCCTTGCCCCTGATTTGAAGTTTGCACAAGACATTTACGTGCCCTGGATCCCCTTTCTTAAGTGAGAAGCACCTATACATTTTTATGTCAACCAATCAAGATATCATCTTCCTGATTGAAAAGCACAGGTATTCAAGTAAGAGCCATCAGTATGTAAAAGCAGTTGCCAATTGACATGTGCACCACAAACTCTCAGATGAAATAGGAAACAGAGTGTAAACTGAAACCTACAATGACTCATGAATTATTCGCCTCCGTTGATCTCATATCACGCTAAACCCTGAATGAGCAAAATTACTACAATGACTCGTGTCCTTGTTTCTCCATTTACAATGAAAAAGTGTTGCATTCTTGGAGAATGACATAAAAATATAGGTAGGCTCTAGTGAGCAAATCAAAGCTAGTAACTAACACGGCAAATATTGACAGAGAATCTCAAAATTATGAAAAGATAGGTTTAGTTCTTACCCCATGAAGGCATGCAGCCCAGACTTTCTTGGCTTCTTTCCCTTTTCAGGAGCTTCACTGATCTTTTCCATTGAGCTTCTCAATCCACCACGTGAATCACGTCTTCCAGGAGCAACAATTTCTGAAATTCTCCTCCCTGCATCCTCAGGTTTCAACTCTCCATCATCACCAGATATCCTAGCGAAGGGCCTGTTATTTGACTCTGATAGTGATCGAGGATTCTTTACTGCAAGCACCAGCTCAGAGACGGACATAGAAGCTCTGGCTTTCTGTCTATCTGCACAACGAAAACACTTAGTTCATAAAGCAGAATGCAAGCGTGAGTGTGCCAGTTACCAGAGCTACATTCAAGATAAAATAAAGTTCCAAAAAGAAAAAAGTAGATACACAAAAGTGAAAACAAGCACCCGAAGAAATAGATACACAACATGACAACCCACCCCTCCCAACCCAATTCCAATATAATGTTTCTGACATTTTTCCTTTGCTTAGTTGTTGCCTGTCAGAAAATGATGATTGCAAGTGCAAAATGAATGCTCGAAAAATGGCACCCAAATTCCAGGATTCTAACTTCACATTCCTTACCCCCACGCAAAAAGTGCATGATTGGAGGACTTTTGCATGGGAATCTTGAACCTTTATTGTCAGCAACACCGTTTCAACAGTGAGATATGTGGCTGTAAATGGGTGAAGGGTGTGAAATGTTCATGAAGTCTGAATGTTTGACTGGAGGAGCCAGTAGCTCCAGTGGCTAGTGACTAGAACATAATAAGTAATAAGGAGGTTTCACAAATTTTACAGAATCATACATGCACACAAGGATTCCAGCATCTGAATCAATAGAAATATGAAAAACTAAATGGAAAATATATAATAATTGATGGTGTTATGGCTGTTTTTATATATGAAGATCATAATCATAGTTTGTCTAGATTATTTAATATAACATAAGTTGTGCGGTGAGTTCCATCTCAGGACCTCACCCCCTTTTCCGGAGGATCTAGTTAATGAGGACCTCAAGAATAGATGTATCACTTGACCGAATTTTATTCCTGCCAAGCTCTCTGGATGGAACGATGCATTTTTAAATCCAAGTTGAAGTAAAAGGTCGTAATTATCTTGCAAAAAATTTGCTTATATGGACATACCCGATTATAAATAAAAGGAATAGTGTTTTTATGCAGCATTTAAGTATACATTCAAAAAATGTTGGAAGGAGACTATCCGAAGGGATCTTAACTACTTGGATCTAAGTCTGAGAATGGCCAAAATAGATCTGAATGGAGGCAAAGAATCCACATAGCTGACTCTACTTAAAGTGGGAGAAGGTTTTGTTGTTATTGTTGTCAAGTATACCTTCAGAAGTCTAAAGTGCAAACAATATAAGGTTGTGTTGGAACTAAAGACAAAATCAAATGCAAGACGAGAAGATGTTTAAGGAAAGAACATAAAATTACCATCATAACGGATTAAGGATTCTGGTAATCCATTTGGACGGACCATTGATTCCTTTGCACCTTCAGTATACTTGCTAACTTCCACCTGCATTCTATACAGATAGCATAAAAATGTAGCAAATTATTCAACATGAAATCACAGGCCAAAGCTTCCTCAACAGAAGTAAAAGAACAGGAATCTGACTGGAAAGGGGAGAAAGGACTTTCCATATGCAGACATAGTCAGTAATTTTAGGAAAAAATTACAGATGGTCATAATAAATAGGTGACAATGAATTAGTACAGGAGAATTACCCTATATACTTGAGAACTTCGCCTGTCTCATCTTTGATGGGAGCAATAGTCAAGAGGTTCCAAAATGGTGTTCCATCCTTTTTATAGTTCAAGATTCGACCACAGTAGTTAGTTCCAGTGTTGAGAGCTTCCCTTATTTTTGCTATTTCTGCTGGATCTGTTCCCTCCCCCTGAAGGAAGCGGCTGAAATCCAAGTGATCAAAAGCATCAATGATTTTAAAATACAATAACAACGAAAAAATTGTGAATGAACTGAGAACAAAAATGAAGGAAATTACGATGGCAATAAGATGGTTCACTTAATCACCTTCTACTCGATGAAAAATTATATAATAAACTATAAAAAAAGATAGGCTGGAAATTTCATGTTTTGTAGACCTTCCCAAAAAAAATAAATAAGAAATTATATGTATAGTAGCAAAATACTATTGGTCCACACCAAAAACAAAACACAGGATCAATTATAAGTATCTATACTTTAATTGTCCGTTTAACATCAAGAACTCTTTTTTGAAGGACAGGAATACCCTACTTATATACCATTAGGAAAGTTGTTAACATAAATATAAACTAAGAAGAAGTGTGATGCAAAAGTGTTAGTGATTGTTATTAGAAAATAGAGAATGCAGAAGCGGAATGATAAACAGAGCAAGAATAAAGAAATATAAACTTGGAAGACAAAGATTTTTACGTGGAACCCTACTCCCTAAGGAGCGGGATGAAACCACGGGAGAAGCCCTCAAAGGGGCGGATATTCTATTGAACTTTCTCAATGGATACAGGAGGTCTGGGGCTCCTTATATAGCCTCCACAGAGCCACCAAGTTCCACCATTAGTAGATGTGGGACTAAACATATGGATGGGGTAAATGGATCCTGGAGGTATCCGTTTACCCATCTACATCATAAAAGGCGCACAACCAAATACTCCAACACTCCCCCTCAAGCTGGAGCATGCAATGCTCAGCTTGGACAAACAGAAAGAAACTCAACTCATGATACATGACACTACAGACAATATCAGTTCAACGCGCACAACTGTCGGTTTCCATCGAGGACGTTGCTTCTCATGTCGTGCAGGTGAGGAGGACGAACGGGCTAGAGTGTGAGTCAACAGAATCTCCTCGTCGGAGAGCATGTGCTCTGAATTGCACCTGTCAGAGTCACTGCAATTGAAATGAATCTCCTGTTGGAGTACTCTAGCCTGCCACGACATGTAGACAACTGCTCTATCTCTGAAAGGGCCGAACTGAAAAGGTCGTGGAAGTGCAGTCCTCGTCGGAGTCTACAGTCGCTGGAGAATGGAGTCTGAAAGTCTCCCTCGTTGGAGAAACGGATCTCTCCCATCTGGCATAGAGAATGATACTCTAATCTGGAGTCCCTATGATACCACATGAAAAACCTTCACCAACATATCATAGGGAATGGTCTTCTACCTGAAGTCCCTATAGATCATATGAAAACTCTGGCCGGCAACACAAGAAGAATGATGGGGACCACTACAAATGATGGCAAACATATGCACATCTGAAAAGATCGCATACAGGTACGTGTCTGAAAATGAAGACTCGGAATCTGATGTCGAGTCTGAAACTGGATCTGAACCATAGAGTCTGGAAAATGGTTGGTCTGGAGAATCTATATCTGAAGAAGACATATGACTCCACACAATACTCCCCCTTTCTCCCATACTTGTCGGAAAACATGATGTCGACCAAGTTGGGAGAAGATGAGAAAATGGAGACAAAACATCACTTATCCAATATTTTTGCTCGACTTTTTCAATCATTCGTTCATTCATTTTTTTATCATTTTTCCGACTATTTCTCTTTTTTTAATAGCCGTCATTTTAAAAAAAATAAATCATTGTCATTTTTTACGGCTTTTCCTTCCTATTTTTTGTAATATGCGTACGATTTTTTTTGTACATGCCTCTTTTGTTTTTTTTTGGAACACTTTTTTTAAATACATTCCAAAAGGGCCCATCACTTCCCCCTTTTTCTTGATATAGCCACCTTTGCATTCAGTCCCCCTTCTTTCTTTCATTTTTTTAATACAAAGAATTTAAGCTCAATTGGGCTTCTTATTCTTGCACGATGGCCCTAGCGTTCCCCCTCTGGGAACCCTGCTTCGCTTGGATCGGGAGTGGCGACAAGTGCCACGGCCTTCATCCAGAGAGGACCGCTCGTAAGGTGCGCCGTTGTCGACGTGAGGGTGTTTGGCCTCAGCATCACTGAAGAAGCGAGCGGGGATTTCCTGAGCGTGTTGCTTGGCAAGCTGGATATCATCCAGGGGCAGGGCCATATTGTTGTACGAGGCCTTGGCTGCGTCGGAGGACAGGGAGAACCCCGCCGCTCACCGAGAAAGAGGAACATCGAACTTCCGTCTAGGAGTACGGTTGCTGCCTGGGGTTTCCTAGAACCTCGTCACTCGCCGCTCGAAGGATGTCGCCTGAAGCAGCCTCCAATAGGAGGCGCCGCCTGAGGCCTTGCGACTGTAGGGAGGACTCCGCCTGGGAGTAGGGTTGTCGCATGCACGTTACTTGGGGAGATGCGACATCGTGCCACCTTGAGCGGTACCAGGGAAAATGTGCAGCTTTGATTAATGGGGTTCCATCGTGGAACCCCGTCCCAGTTGAACAACTTGGATTGCTCACCGCTTGGAGGAATCGATCAATGGGTTGTCACCGTCTGATGGTTGAAGATGAGACAATCCACCTTGAAAAGGGGCTTCGCATGGAAGAGTCAAAGAGGCGAGCTCTGCGCACAAGGATTCTGCGAACAAGGATTGCATTGTCTTCGAACAGAACTAGGTTTTTTGTGTGAAAAAGCCTAGATTGACAACAATGGAAGCGTGGCTTGATGCTATGCTGCCGTGAAGATGATGCTCGGATATAACAATACATCTTCAAGATAATCCTCAAGAACATAACAATTACAATCGAATCTCTAAGAAAATATGAAAATAAAACTTTCAAGAACAAATCCACGAGAATCGAACCCGCTCGATACCATGTTAGAAAATAGAGAATACAGAAGCGGACTAATAAACGGAACATGAATAAAGAAATATAAACTTGGAAGACAAAGATTTTTATGTGGAACCATACTCTCTAAGGAGAAGGAGAAGGATGAAGGAGTGGAACCATACTCCCAGGAGAAGTCCTCAAAGGGGTGGATATTCTATTGAACTTTCTCAATGAATACATGAGGTCTGGGGCTCCTTATATAGCGTCAACAGAGCCTCCAAGTCCGACCACTAGTAGAAGTGGGACTAAATATATCGACGGAGTAAATGGATCCTGGAGGTATTCATTTACCCATCTACATCACAAGAGACGCACAACCAAATACTCCAACAATAGTTCCAGTTGTATCTCTCCTTCCAATTTCCTCAATGTGATACATCACTTCTACGGATTCGGATCAGCTGCAATTTATGATTTAACTGAAGATCTTGTTGTTCTCATCTGACTTATCCATCCTCAGTCCAATACCCGACAATTAAGACTTTCAAATCCACGGTTTCATTTATTTTCCCTCCTTCGTTGTATGTCGGTACCGCTATTCGCATAATTGTACAAAAAGCAACATATTTTTTACAATACACACATATTTCTATTGCAAGAAAAATTTGCAAGGACAGTGCATGTAGAAACTTATTCCATGTGTGACAGGCGAAATTATTATTTGTTAAGTATTGTAAGGAAGCTGTGGGCTCTGGAAACGGCTTCCTTTAGAATGGAGCCTTTCCAGAGGCCACGTCTTCCTTCGAAGGAAGTTGTCCCCCGGTCACGATTGGGGCTTAAATAAAGCCCCAACCATGATCCCGCCTTGTCCCTACGCGAATAGAACACATCTTCCTCCCTCCCGCTCTAGCGTCGTTGCCCCCACCTGCAGTTCACTAGCTCCTGACCCTCCCCTCCAACTCCGTCCTCAAGTGTGGTCGCTCCGATGGGAGGCTCTTTGTCCATCATTGTGCATTCCATTCTCGGTGTTCTTCTCTTCTCCAACTGTCAGTATGCCCTAACCTCATTTTCAAGCAATCATATTTTTTGTGTGATATATGTTTTGTTAGTGTATTGTTAGTGTGCAAGGTTGTTTGTAGTGTACTAAACGTAGTGTATTGTTCGTATGTAATGTTGTTTGTTCTCATTTTTGAAGCAATTTCAAGCCATGGAAGTGATGTGCTTATGTCACATTGGTAGGAAAGTGTTTAAGGCTGGGAAAGAAGTCAGATACAAGGGAGGTCAGATGAAACCCGTAAGAATCGGGATGGGTTTGATCTTTACTGGATTGGTTGAGAAGATTGTAATCTCGTTTCATGTCGACATTACCAATGATGCAGAACTTCATGTGTTTCGCACGATGTTAGAGAATAAGGACACATTTATGGTGAATGTCAAGTATGACAGTGATGTTGATGATATTTTGCAGTACGCTAAAATGATGGAGGCTCATACCGACCAGTTTTGTTTACTGACCATGTATGCACACGAGATCCTACATCAGTTTCCTGACATTCTGTTGATATGGCTTGAGGAACACATTCTGCGTCTCATACACCCATTGAGACATGGCCTTCTTCCATGACACACAACATCCTCCCTTCGCAGTATCGTCCGTTTGAAACAACGTAATCCCCCTCACATGCAATACCATTTGGCCTTTACCAATCCGATCCATTAGAATGATAAAGACAAACCAACATATATATGAACTTACATACATATATAATATCTATGTACACCTATTTCGAATTCCCTGTAAGGCCATAATCAAATATCATTCATGCCTTTTTCACATATCAATCTTGTACAAACCTCTTGATATCACCCTTTATCCAAAAAATAAAGTAAAACTATATCTTGTAAAATTATAATACATGTTCCATTATTCCCCTCCCAGATCCCCTCTCTCTCTTATTTCATATTGATCGTCAATATTCCTCCCAATTCCTCCCAGTCCATTTCAATAATGCTCCTCTCTTGCACAATGTTATCCCCTTCCAACACAACACCACTGCCCCCTTCCTTCGTAGTATTGATATCCATCTGAAACAACATAATCTCCCTCACACGCGATACCATTTGATTCTACCACTATTCTGATCTTCATTGAAAGAAAATAGATTTGGGATAGTTTCCTGGTATATTTGTTAGATATTTTTGACCCTATTACTTCTCACCTTTTACATGCTCTAGCTTGCAACCTTATTTTATGAATGAAATTGGATCAGCTACGTAATCAAACGTGTTATACCCATCTAAGAGGAAATAAGCATTACTTCAATTTCGTTCATTTTTAAATTGATATACATTTTTTATTCATATTTTCCATAAAATTGTATATTTGAACTATAGATAAAATCTTACAAATAATTTTCATTTCAAGGTCATTATAAATGAAAGGCATGATGCCTAACTAGTATGCTATATTTAAGTTAGTTTTATCTTGCATGCTCAATCGAGTATGATTGTTCTATGTTGGGAAAAATAAGAGTTGTGTTTATTCCTTGAGCCCTAGACTCTCTTGTATAGGGAGAGGCCTATGGGTAAATTACATAAGGTAGACAAACGGAAAGATAAATAGATAAAAGATACAAGAACATAAATAAACTTCTACGCTCCCCCTCCACATGGAGCATAGATATCTATCATGCTCATTTTGAATAAGCACTTCTGAAAGGGACCCCGAAGCAAAGCTTTAGTAAGAATGTCGTTTGCTCTCCTGAGCTGGCAAGGATTATAGAAATGAAGCCCTTTTAGGTCATATCACGGAAATAGTGGCAATCAACCTCAATGTGTTTTGTCCTCTCGTGAAATGCAGGGTTATTTGCAATGAATAATGCAGCCTGATTATCGCATTGCAGTGACATGGGAAGAGAGACATCTATATGTAGATCTGTCATAACTGCGCGAACCCACATCATTTCTGCACATGCTTGGGTCATAGCTCTATACTCCGATTCAGCACTGGATCTCGCAACTACAGTTGGCTTTTTACTCTTCCATAAGACAAGTGACCCTCCAACAAATATAGCAAAATCTGATGTTGACTTCCTATCCTGTGGGCACCCTGCATAGTTTGCATCTGCACATGCTGAGATAGTAATAGTGCCCTCCTTCCTAAATATCAGTCCTGCACTTGGAGATGATTTAAGATACCTTACTATCATAAGTATAGCATCTATATGTACCTGACGAGGTTGCTCCATGAATTGGCTCACTTTATTTACTGCAAATGAAATATTGCAAATGAAATATCTGGTCTGGTAATAGTAACATAAAGAAGCCTCCCTACTAGTTCTATGTATCTCCTCTTGTCAGCCTCCTCAATATCATCATCATAAATCTTTATGCGTAGGTCCATGGGTGTAGAAGCAGGTTGACATCCAAACATACATGTGTCACTTAAGTCAACATACACCATAATGACAGTCGTACCTCTGGATGTCCTCTGTACAAAGAAAGAATGATCTGCATTCAACCTTTTGAACCCTTTGCTTCTCAAACAAATTCGAGAGCTTCTGGAATTATGCTCTCAGGCTCTGCTTTAGGCAATATATTGCCTTATGTAGTCTGCATACATGTACACACTCCCCCTCAGCAGTGAACCCAGGTGGCTGTTACATGTAAATCTCCTCCTGAAGATATCCATACAAAAAGGTATTTTTCACATACAATTGAAACAAAGGCCAATCTCGAATGACGGCAACAGATAAAAGAACACATAATGTAGAATGACGAGCAATGAGAAAACGTGCCAAGATAATCTACCCCGTACGTCTGAGTAAAACCACGAGCAACCAGTCGAGCTTTGTACCTATTAATACTGCCATCTGCATTTTGTTTCACTGTAAAAACCCACTTGCAACTCACAACAGATGCCCCAGTAGGGGCTGGAACAAGGCTCCAAGTACCTCTCGACTAAAGTGCGGCCATTTCTTCCTCCATAGTCAGACACCATCTGCTATCAGCTAATGCCTCCTGGTGAGTCCGTGGAATGTTCACAGCGGATAAGGCAACGAAAAAACTCCTGAAGTCCCTTGTCAGACGCTCAAAGGTAACATGAGAGGCAATCAGATATGAAGCACAAGACCTCTTCTAATTTCTTAGTGCAATAGGCAAATCAAGTTCTGCATCACCCGTACCATCTTCTAAATCATCCCCTGCCGGCTCCTGCTGAGAAGTATCATCATTCCCATCAATATCACTAATAATATCAGAACAAACATGGGGCAAGCTTTATGATTGACTATGATCATGAGCAGGGGCTGGCCGTCGACTGTAGTGGTACGGTAGAGGAGGAACCAAAAAAACTGGAAGATAGTGGAGGTGGTGGTGGTAAGGGTGGTGTAGGCGGTAAGGGTGGTGTAGGCGGTATTGGTGGTGGGGACGACGGAGGAGGAATATAGATCTCATCAGTAGTGGTTGATGGCACCAACCTGTCACCTGTAGGAGAGAAGAACATGACATACTCAAAAAACGTGACATTTGCACTGACATAATTATCTTCGACGCAACGGATCATAGCAACGATACCCCTTTTGGATCCTGGAATACCCGACAAAAACACATTTGACAGCTCTAGGAGAGAGCTTGTCAATCCCTGTGATAATTGGTGAACAAATGCAATGGACCTAAAGACACGAGGAGTAAGGGAGAAGAATTCCTTGTCAGGAAAGACAATAGAGAAAGGTATCTTCTCCCCCAATACAAACGAGGGCATGTGGTTAATGAGATAACATGCAGTGAGAACCGCATCGTCCCAGAAAAAGTACGGAGCACAACTCTAGATAAGAAGGGTACGGGCGACATCAAGAAGGTGGCGATGTTTTCTCTCCGCGACACCATTTTGTTGGGATGTATAGGTACACGATGTTTGATGAAGAATGTCATGGGATGAAAGAAATCGAGATAAAGTATGAGTACATAATTCAAGGGCATTGTCGGTTCGAACAATCTTGACAGAAATCGAAAAAATATTTTGCACTTCTTTAATAAAATTCATAATAGTGCTACACGTTTCAGATTTATTCTTTAAAAGAAAGACCCAAGACAAACGACTAAAATCATCCACGACCACTAAGTAGTTATTGTGTCCCTGATGATCGGGAACACGACTTGGACCCCAAATATCAATATGAAAAAAACTCAAATGGAGAGCTATTACTCCGACTCGGATGACTAGGAAGGTAGACCGATGATGTTTCCCTAACTCACAAGCTTCACACCGGAACGACGAGCGAGATGAAATTTGAGGAAGGACTTGACGTAGTTTCTGAAGCGGAAGATGACCGAAGCGCGGATGCCATAGAAAAGGGGAGACATGTCCAGTGGAATGTGATGATGCTCCAATATAAGGTGTATTGACTAGTCGATACAACCCGCCTTGCTCATGGCCATGTCCAATCACGTTGCCCGTGAGAATGTCCTGAAACATAAGAGATGATGGGTCAAATATCGCTCGATAATGTAAATCCTTAGTGATCTGACTAATTGAAAATAAATTCATTGAGAAATTAGGAGCATGAAGCACATTCTGCAACTGTATAGAAGGTGTTAAAGCAATCTGTCCCTATCTTGTGATGGGAGAATGAGTCCCATATTCTATGACGACTGTCCTTCCTAGAGAAGCTTGCTTGTAGGATGTGAGTTGGTGTCTATCTCCACATAAATGATGTGTAGCACCTGAATCTACAATCTATTCTAATGTACCTGAATCCTGGTAGAAAGTAGAAGTATGAGCGCTATCTGAGGTACTAGCTTCTGCAGTAGCAGCGACGTCCAAACTGCTCTCTAAAGCAGGTGAAGGAGTACTAGCTGGAGGCATGATATCTCTCAATCGAGATACAAGGTCATCATATCGTGGGGCTACCGCATGTACAACACCTTGATGCTGGATTTGTTCTGTTCCACGGGCAGATGCTGGGAAATCATGGTTGGAGTAGCACGTATCTTTTGTATGACCAGTCCGATGACAGTAAGTACACTGTGATCCACGACCACCCCTACCACGTGGTCCTCGACCACAAAACTGAGATGAATTGCCTCTTCCGCGAGAGGCCGCCATAGCAGACGAATTAGGCACAGTAGCCGGACTCGAGATGTTGATTCGACTCAATCTCCGGAAGGCCTCCTCCATGGGAGGAATGGTAGCATCCGCCAGAATCTGAGATGAAGCAGCCTCATACTGTGAGTCGAGAGAGGCTAGAAACACTCCTAACATCGTGGCATTCCGATATGTTTTCAACTGCTCTGGAGTAGCTATGAGAGGCATGCAACTATGAAGCCTCTCAAACATTCCCCGCAATGCAGTGTCGTGGGCATACAGAGGTCGACCATTTTACTTTATCATGAAGATGTCATGCTGGAACTGTAGGATTTTTGTCTCATTCTTGACTTGAGAATGTGTGGAAGCAAGAATGTCCCACATGGCTTTGGCAGTGGGTTGATGCAAGACATCGTTAGAAATATCTGGAATCAGAGTACCAGACAACCAGACTTGAGCATAAGCGTCATCAGCCTCCCATGAGGCATACAACCCTGTCTTCTCTTTTAGCTCGTCCTTGGTAAGAATATGTTTCTTACCCATTGATTCATTAGGCTCATGAACTGCATGGCCTATAACTCGTAGTTGGATCCATCCATCTTCACAATAGACGCATGACCTCTGAAGGTGCCTGTAGTGGGGATCTCTACCTTGCTTTCTAACATTGTGACTAGAGAGAACCAGGGTTGTAGACAAGATAAACTTTGATCTACACTGACATTAAGAGGTTTGGTTGCATGTGTAGACCTCACACAACCAAACCCATCAACGTGAAGACGCGGGCGAGAGTCCCCTTAGGTAGATGACGAATATACCCTAGGGTTGACCGAACCCTAGGGCGTCGAGCAACGCGCGATGCCTAATAAGGCCAAAACCCTAGAGCAACGCACGGGGGCCAAATGGCGACGTGGCCAAAGGCGGCGCCAAAGGATGACGCCGAAGAAGGTGCCGAAGGGCGGCGCTGAATGTGCGACTTGCGGGGTCGAAGGGCGACACCGAAGAAGGTGTCGAAGGACGGCGCGGGGCCGAGGGGCAGCACTCGGGGCTGAAGACAATGCGGAAAGGGCGGCACGCACGCACACGCGCACGCGCGCGCGCGCGCGCGAGAGAGAGAGAGAGAGAGAGAGAGAGAGAGAGAGAGAGAGAGGCCGCATGTGGGGCTTGGAGGTGGAGGGCTAGGTTTAGGTTTTGGTACGAGAACTCCGGTCTTAGACCGCCGCTCTGATACCGTGTTAGGAAAAATAAGAGTTGTGTTTACTCCTTGAACCCTAGACTCTCTTATATAGGGAGAGGCCTATGGGCAAATTACATAAGATAGACAAACGGAAAGATAAATAGATAAAAGATATAAGAACATAAATAAACTTCTACATTCTATAATTCTTACTTTTTAATTATAGAGCTTTGAAGAATGCTCTTAGGAGTTGTTGAGCTTTGTCATAGCTTAACATTCTAAATTAATCATGAACCTCATCAAAATCTGATCGTTTAGATCACATTTTTATTTATCTAACTTGTTGTTATATCCTTATTTGGCAACTTGTATTGTTCTTATTTGAATTATTTAGTGGAAATCAATTACAAAAATAATAATGAATTATTTATATAAAAAAAATCAATTTCAATATAATCCTTAGCTTGACTGTATGATTTTCAACTTTTATAATGGATTAATGGAATTCTTTAACTTCATTTATTATATGATTTCTCTTTTCTTTTTTTACATCCATTCATATTATCGGTTTTTAAGTCATTATTCAAATGTTGAGGGCTAACGTGTCATAAATTATAAACATGAGAGAGTAGACTCTTGAATGGCAAAATGTAAGTATAAAAATATGTTCCAATCATATCCAATCCCTAATCCGATGGATGGGATCGGATTGAATTTAAATACTTGATGGATTGTATTTGAGAAAATAAAAATTCGTTAAGATTAGATTGGATAAGGATTAAGCTAAATTCCGATTCAATACGATCCATGTGCACTCCTATCTATAAGTGGTTGAGATTTTTTGTGATTTTCTAGCCTTATGATAACCAAGAGAAGTTTATTTGTTTTCTTTTAGCATGTCCCAAGAGGTACCCACTTCAATAGTCTGGTGGTAGGGCAGTATGTCTACCACCCAAATGACCAAGGTTCAAATCTCCCTTGAGGAGGGTTGCGTTAGGTAGACAACCTCCAATGTAAAAAATAGTAGGATCTTTCAACATGAACTTGATAAGAAGCCATGTAGACGACCCTACTTAAAATAGAAGAAGGCTTTGACATTTTTTAACATGTCTAGGGAGGAGGTTGTGGATTATGGGCGCATTCAAGGCACTCTTCATGCATGTATGTCGCTCACTTACTTGGGGTCGCCTCTATTTATAACAATCTTATGTTGGTTGTTTCAATGACCCACTGGAAGAAAATGGAGCATAAGCTTGTTGATTAAAAGTCCTAATATCCATCCCAAGGTGGTCATCTTTCTTCTCAAGTATGGTATGTCAACTCTTGTTGTCTTATTTTCTTTTCGTGCAAGTTATGAATTGACATTCGCCGCACAAGTCCGGACCCTTAATGAGATGTTCTTTTTACTCCATCTATCCATGGGACAAATCTAATATTCATTTGGTCGATTGGCCTTTTCTAACTCTGTTAGAATAATTATATGTTATTTGTTTTTTTAATTGTCCTGTTTCTGTAATTTACCCATAGAGCTTTTCTCATATATAAGAGAGCTCTAGGGTTAGAGAAAGAATATCTTGCTAATTCTCTTCAACATGGTATCAGAGCGACGGTCCTAGACCGGAGTTCTCGAAACCCTAACCCTACCCGACCCCACCCGCCGCCCTCTCCTCTCTCTCCTCTGATCGACGCCTGTGTACGCACACGCATCTTCCGAGGTCTTGGCCTCTCCTCCGATCGGCGCCTGTGTTGCGGCGGCGGCGGGCCTTGGCCTCTCGCGCGCCCTAGCGGCATCTCTCGCGCACCCTGCGGGTGGCCTCCAGTCGCACCTTGGCCTCTCCTCCATCGCGCGATCTCCTCTGGCGCCCATCGTGAAGACAACGCCCAGCGCCCAGTAGCGCGTGAAGATAGTCGCGGCGGAAGCGCGTGAAGCCCCTGCCTCCTGCGCATCTCGCGCGTGATCTCCTCTTCTGCTGCGCGCGGGCGTTAAGCCCCTTTTGCTGTGTGCGCGTGGTCCTTGCTGTGCACGCGTGTCTCCCTCTGCGCGCCCAGTAACTCCTGTCAGCGCAAGCCCTGCACGCGCGTCAAATGCGCGTGTCTTGGTTGTAGTCTCACCATCCCACAGGAGACGTCCTAGTCAGAGAAAAACTCAAGGTATGGAGGGCGTTGTGGTTCGAGTCTACGTCCACAACGGCCTTCATTGATGTTCACGTAGACATTACAGTCTAATCGTGTAACCCCAGTCGCAGAATATTGTTGTCATCATGTCAGACAACATGGTCGATCTTCCGTCCCTGGGTGCCTTCAAAGGTCCAGCACCTGTTGTGAAAATGGACGGCACGAACTATGAACTGTGGGCCATGCAGTTCATGAGTCTTATGCAATGCAATGGCAAGAAGCATATCCTCACGCAAGAAGAACCTGTTGACAAGACTGGGGTTAACGCCTCATGGGAGGCTGACGATGCATATGCACGTGTATGGCTATCAGGTACCGTATCCATGGAGATAGCCAATGACAATCTGAGTCAACCCACTGCGAAGGCTATGTGGGATATCCTCGCCGCCACATATTCTCCGGCGAAGAACGAGTCCAAGATCTTACAACTTCAGCATGACATCTTTACGGTGAAACAGAACGGCCGTCCTCTTCATACCCTGCATACCTCTCTGAGGGGTACGTTTGAGAAGCTTCACGGGTACATCCCATTGACAGACACACCGGAGCAGTTGAAGGCTTACAGGGACTCAGTGATGACAGGGGTGTTTCTAGCCGCCCTTGATCAGGAATATGACGCCGCCAGAGCACAGATTCTTACAGATGCTACCATTCCCCCTATACAAGAGGCCTATCGCAGGTTGAGCAGACTCTCCATATCTCAGGGTGGATCTCAGACGTCCTCGACCATAGCAGCATCTCGTGGCAGGGGAGGATCTCCACAGTTTCGAGGAAGAGGTGGTCGTGGAAGAGGAGGAGTGTACAGACCTCCTCGACAGCCGTGCACTTATTGTCGCAGGCCTGGTCACACTGAGGAAACATGCTATTCTAAGCATGGGTTTCCTCCTACTACAGCACGTGTGGCGGAGCAGACTCAGCAGGATGGGGGTCCTTCCCATCTACCAGATCAGAGATTCGAGGAGTTTGTGGCGAGACTTAGAGAGATCATGCCAGATCAGGAGCAAGCTAGTACATCACGATCTTCAGAGATAGCAGGTTCCGCATCAGCATCCACGTCAGGTACAACATATGCTCTCACTAGTTGTTACAGCTCAGATCTATCAGAATGGATCATGGATTCAGGAGCGTCTCATCATTTATGTGGGGATAAAAAGCAATTGGATGTTTTTAATCCGACTCAGACTGGACGATCTGTGGTGATAGCTGATGGGACACACTCTCATATTACTGGTCAGGGGGAGGTGCAGTTGACCCCTGCGATACGGCTTCAGAATGTTCTTTATGCTCCGGATTTTTCAATGAATTTACTGTCGATTAGTCAAATCACTAAAGATTTACATTGTCGTGCCATATTTGACCCATCTGCTCTTATGTTTCAGGACATCCTAACGGGCAGCGTGATTGGAACTGGCCGTGAGCAAGGGGGTCTCTATAGACTGGTGCAGTCTCCTTACGCTGGTGTCTCTTCTGTTCGTGCTGGATCTGTCTCACCTTACACATGGCATCTCTGCTTTGGTCATCTTCCGTTGCAAAAGATGGTCCATATCCTTCCACAGATTTCTCACAGGTCTACTTTTCAATGCGAGGCGTGCCAGCTTGGGAAACATCACCGGTCGTCCTTCCAGAGTCGTCCAGGTCCGAGTCGTCATGGTCTGTTTGAGTTACTTCACTTTGATATTTGGGGTCCCAGTCGTGTCCCTGATCTTCAAGGGCACAGGTTTTATCTTGTTGCTGTCGATGATTTCTCTAGACTATCTTGGGTCTTTCTTCTTAAAAATAAATCTGATGATGGTCATGTTATTCAGTCTTTTATTATTGAAATAAAAAATATTTTCTCTGCTAAAGTGAAGTACATACGGTCTGACAATGCTCTAGTGTTGTGTAGTACCCAACTTTTCAAATTTCTTATGTCTCATGGGATTGTGCATCAGACGTCTTGTGCTTATATCTCCCAACAGAATGGGGTGGCTGAACGGAAGCATCGTCATTTGTTGGATATGACCAGAACCCTTTTGATTCAGAGCCGTGCCCCTCACTCCTATTGGGGGGATGCGGTTCTGACTGCCTGTTATCTTCTTAACCGTACGCCTTCGACAGTGTTAGGGGAGAAGATTCCGTTCTTGACTGCGTTTCCCGAGAAGGATCTTTTCTTCCTAACACCGTGTGTTTTTGGGTCTGTTGCATTTGTTCATTGTTTTTCTCCTGGTCTTGACAAGCTCTCTCCCGGAGCTGTCAAATGTGTTTTTGTGGGTTATTCCAAAACCCAGAAGGGATATCGGTGTTTTGATCCAGTTAAACGAAGGTACTACGTCACTGCAGATGTCACCTTCTTTGAGTCCATTATGTATTTTTCTCCTACGGGTGACAGACTCACTCACTCAGAGTAAGGAGACGATATCTATGTGCCGCCTCCACCTCCATCTGTTCCATGCTCTAATCTACCACCACAGCCTACTCCACCACCACCACAACCTACACCACCGCCGCCGCCGCCACCACCAGCTATTGTTCATTATCCTCAGGTCTATCAACGACGACCCTCTTCTCATGTGCCTCCTCCATCATCCAGCACGCCCGAGGTATGTACTGATCATTTGAGTTCTACTGATGGCACAGGTGATTTGAATGCGCAGATGGATGTATAGGGTACTGATGTACAGGGTACTGATGTACAGGGTACTGATGGTACTGTCACTCCTCTAGTCGATGACCTACATATCCCTATTGCTCATAGACGGCAGAAGCGTACTCGGACGATGAATCCCAAATATGAGATGGATTTTTGCTCTCAGGCGTCGTTGGAGCGTTTGTCCCCAGACTTTCGCAAGTTTGTTGTTGGGTTATCGGCAGTACACATCCCACGGTCTTATCAGGAGGCCCTACAGAGCAGCCCGTGGCGTTTAGCTATGGAAGAGGAAATGGCGGCGTTGCAGTCACGTGGTACGTGGAGTATTGTGCATCCTCCACCAGGTGCGTCCATTGTCGGAAGCAAATGGGTTTTTACTGTTAAGCATCGGGCAGATGGTACGGTTGATAGATACAAAGCCAGGTTGGTTGCTCGTGGGTTCACCCAAACATATGGGGTGGACTATCAGGAGACGTTTTCTCCAGTAGCCCGTCATTCTACCTTACGAATTCTCATTGCAGTTGTTGTTGTCCGCGACTGGCCCCTATTTCAGCTTGATGTCAAGAACGCTTTCTTGTATGGTGACTTGCAGGAAGAGGTCTATATGCAGCAGCCACCAGGGTTTGTTGCTGAGGGGGAGTCCAGTATGGTGTGCCGTCTTCATAAGGCCATATATGGCCTGAAGCAGAGTCCACAGGCTTGGTTTCAGAAGCTCTCGGAGTTGATTGAACAGAAGGGCTTCGTCAGATCTACAACAGATCATACTCTCTTCGTAAAGAGAGACCAGCGAGGTATTGTGATCATCTTAGTATATGTGGATGATATTGTTAGTACTGGCAGTAATGAGCAGGGCATTCAAGCAGCCAAGAAGTTTCTTAGCGAGCAGTTTGTTACAAAGGATCTGGGTACACTTCGTTACTTTCTGGGATTGGAGTTTGCACGAAATGAGCAAGGCATGGTAATGACACAAAGAAAGTATGTTACTGATCTGTTATCTGAGACAGGTATGGCAGGATGTAGACCAGCCACTACTCCTATGGATCCTAATGTTAAACTTTATGATGATGACTCTGGACCAGAGACGATATAGAGAGCTAGTGGGGAAGTTGTTATATGTTACTATTACCCGACCTGATATAGCCTTTGCGGTTAGTAGGGTAAGTCAATTCATGGAGCAATCCAGGCAGGCTCACATGAATGCTGTTTTTATGATCTTGAGATATCTGAAGTCATCTCCAGGTGCTGGTCTTCTGTTTAGAATAGATACCTCTATATCTGTCACAGGTTGTACTGATGCAGACTATGCTGGGTGCCCTAATGATAGAAAGTCTACTTCAGGCTTTATTGTATTTGTTGGCAGCTCACCAGTGGCTTGGAAGAGTAAGAAACAAACTGTTGTGGCTCGATCCAGTGCAGAGTCAGAATATAGGGCAATGGCCCAAGGGAGTGCTGAGATGATGTGGGTTAAATCTGTTTTAACTGATTTAACTCTTGATGTACCTCTTCCTATGCATCTTAAATGTGATAATCAGGCAGCCTTGTTTATAGCCAATAATCCAACCTTCCATGAAAGGACAAAGCACATTGAAGTGGATTGTCATTATACACGGGACTTGATTCAAAAAGGGCTTATTTCAACTTCTTATGTATCATCAGGAGAGCAGATTTCAGACATGTTCACCAAGGCTCTTGCTAGCGGTCCATTTCATCTCTGTTGTTCCAAGCTGAGCATGATAGATATATATACTCCAGCTTGAGGGGGAGTGTTAGAATAATTATATGTTATTTGTTTTTTTAATTGTCCTATTTCTGTAATTTACCCATAGAGCTTTTCTCCTATATAAGAGAGCTCTAGGGTTAGAGAAAGAATATCTTGTTAATTCCCTTCAACAAACTCGGTATAATATTAATGGCGTCCTTGAGATTTTGAGGCTCTTGGAGATAATCAAGGCTCTATTGGCTAAGCGTATGTTGAGAATGCGGAGGGAGGGCGATGGCAAGTGTTGTCACCTAGTATTACGTATTAATGGCAATTCAACTGGCTTAAGCTAAATGATAGGATCAATTCGATCACCATCCAACTTCAAATGGAGATATAGTATGTTATTCAAGACGTTATGTCTTTAATGCGGTCGATATTGAGAGATGGGAACTTCATTTGTTGGTGGATGATTGGTTTAAGGCAGGGGTACTTTGTCATAAGTTCTTGGCGCTCTTTACCCGGTGGCCGACAGAAATCCGAGTGTTGCTAACGTATGTGATGCTTAGTCGTCATCGTTTAAAGCTATAGTTTTGAATCAGTAGGCACAAGACTTCCTGAGGTTTATGGAGATTCTCATTCGTTGAAGGAACATGTTCATTGTCAGGAATTCTCGATTAAAAAGGCTTACAGGACTTTGTCCCCCTCGATTTTCAATCCATGTGACTTGACAAGGGATTGCAGGGTGATTTGGGAGTCTGAGACGGTGTTAAGGGTAAAAGTATTATTATGACAAGGGATGAGTAATGGCCAGAGTTCATATAAGGGGGGTGAAATGTCTACTTTTCACATATGAGGCCATCGAGGATGAGGGAGTCACCAAGGAGATGGTCAGGCTTGCGGCAGACTGGAGGATTTTGGAGACTTCACACCGCATGGGATAGCGGGGGCATCCTCGGGACTTGATTTTAGAACTCAATTTCAGGAGCATGTCCCATCACGTTGCCCGTCAATACTGCCTACCCTAATAAAGAAGAGGACACATCTTGATGTTGGCTCCTCTTATCGTAATCCATTACCGGTGCTTTACATGGAGGACGTCGACGATGATGACAGATCAAGGATTTCATAGGTTGGCCATGATAGTCAATTGTGGCACATTGAGCAAGTGGCGTATGGAGCATCCCAACAACTATCCGTGGAATGAGTGACAAAGCTGAAATACTTTCGTAAGAGAAAACGACAAGCATGTAATTCCTATTTGTGTTGTGAGACTATTATTGTGTTTAATGTAGATGACAATGATATAGTAAAACTCGTCCAATGGAAAATCCATGAAGTATTTTGGAATCTGATGTTTGATATTGTATGATCGAAGGATTTCACTATTCGATTTCTTTAATGAATGAATGCTTAGATGATTAGTTTATTAAATGTGTTGATGATTACTCTATTGAATGTGCTCATGTCTATAATGTTCTTGGTCAAGTATGACTTACAACAACGTTGATGGCAACAATAAGTGCAACTACAAGCAGTAACTGCGAGAAGTAGGAGAACAACAAGAGCCATTGGTTCTAGCAATGGCTCCGCTTAAGTTATCGCTTGAGGCAACATCCTGCTTAAATATTTAGGACAGGAACCATTGCCAAAGGTCACGGCTTCCTCATGGCAATTTATCGAAAGAAATCTGGGTCTGCATATGGGGAATTAGTTTCCCCATATATGGATTATCTGAATTTTCCTCTACATGAGGGAATGTGTAAAGTTATAAGATTTATACTGTGGAGATATATGTTATATTATTCGGTTATGTTATCTCGTACTATTTCTTATTTTCTTTTTTCTTGTGAACTCTTTATGTAATTTACCCATAGGTACCTCTCCTATATAAGAGAACCCAGGGTTTATGGAATAAACAACGCACTCATTTCTTCCAACATGGTATAAGAAAGGCGGTCCTAGACCGAAGCTCGAATACCTAAACCTAACCCTAACCCCCAGCCGTCGGCCTCTCTCTCTCTTATTCCGCCGCCTCCAGCGCCGCTTCTCTGTGTCGCCTCTCCGGTGTCGCCTCTCAGAACCACCTCTCCTGTGCGCCTTCTCCAACACGCTACTCCTCTCTCCCATGCGCGTGTGCGCTGGTACCCTAGCGCTCGCACGTCCAGCACCAGTGCCCGTGCACGCCCAGCCCTAAAGCACAGCGTGCGCGTGGTGTGCCCCGTTTCTGCGCGTCAGACCTAAAATGCGGCGTGTGCTTGGTGCGCCTACATCATCATTCGTGCACATCCCAAGCGCGACGTGCGCCTAGTGAGGTTGTATGCTCCATCTCGCGTGCGAGTGCAAGCCTAGCCCAGTGCGCCAGTGTGTCTTCACGTGGGCTTTTGTGTGCAAATCTTCACTGTTGCCTAGTCCTATTACATGATGAGATTGGGTGCATGAGTCTACACATGCAATCCAATCTCCTTATGTTGGTGTAGACGCAATCCATTCAAGTATTCAGTCCTAGTCTTGTCAAGCCAATATGCTAGAGAAAAAGGTGGATATTCCCTCCACATACGCCTTCAGAGGTCCAGCGTACATAGTCAAGATGGATGGGTCAAATTATGAACTGTGGGCTATGTAGTTCATGAGTATGATGAAGTCTACTGGTAAGAAACACATTCTTACCGAGGAAGAACCGGCTGAGAAGACTGGAGTTAACGCCTCATGGGAGGTGGATGATGCATATACCAAAATTTGGCTCTCAGGTATGTTAGCAATCGAGATTGCCAATGATATACTCCATCAGCCCACAGCCAAAGCAATGTGAGATATTCTTGCTGCTACATTTCACACGCTAAGAACGAGACATATTTTACAGCTACAACATGATATCTTCACTATTAAACAAAATGGACAACCACTACATTCTTTATATACATCCCTACGTGGGATGTTTGAGATGCTATATAGCTTTATGCCTCTCACGTTCACTCCTGAGCAGCAGAAGACCTATAGGAATGCCATCGTGGTAGGTGTATTCCTGGCAACACTTGATCCAGAATACGAGACGGTACGTTTTCAGATAGATAGTGGCAGACTCTATTATTCCTCCTATGGAGGAAGCTTTTCGCAGACTCAGTCGTATCATTGTCCCATCTTTTACTACAAATCAGACACCCTCAGCTATGGCAGCATCTCGAGGTCGTGGTGGTTCTTCTTCGTTTTATGATCGTGGACCTCAGGGAAGGGGAGGTCGTGTTCGCCAACCATGTACTTTCTGCCATCGCCCTAGACATACTGAGGATGCATGCTACTCCAAGCATGGATTCCCGACTTTTGCACGAGTAGCTGAACAGATTAAGCCTCCAGCTGCTGTCTTGTTGGATCAACGCTTCGATGATCTTGTAGCTCGTTTGAGGGGTATTATATCCCCATATGGTCATGTGATGCCTTCACCAGTATCCGAGAGCCATCCAGATGTTGTTGCTTCAGCTTCCTATAGTATCTCAGGTAGTACTTATGCTCTCACTAACAGTAGTGGATCTGATACTATAGAGTGGATTATGGATTCTGATGCTACACAGCATCTGCGTGGAGACCAGGGTCAACTTACAACTTATAGATAGGTTTAACTAGGACATACCGTGGTTATTACAGATTGAACCCACTCCCTGATTACTGGTCAGGGGGAGATTAGCTTGACACCTTCTATGCATCTAAAGAATGTATTGCATGCACCTAATCTCTCTATGAATTTGTTGTTGATTAGCCAGATGTACATTGTCGAGTCATTTTTTATCCATCTTCTCTTATTTTTCAGGACATCCTTTCGGGAAACGTGATTGGTCATGATCGTGAGCAGGGGGATCTCTATCGCCTTATTCGACCTCCATATACCGGAATCTCCTCTTTACCTGTTGGACATCTTTCACCTTTTATGTGGCGCATGCGCTTTGGTCATCTCCCACTTCAGAAGTTATGTCGTATCCTCCCCCAGATTTCACCTCACACGTCCTTTCGATGTGAGGCTTGTCAGTTGACAAAGCATCATCGATTTACATTTCCCAGTCGTCAGAGTCGGAGTAGTACCTCCAATTTTGAATTATTTCATGTTGACATTTGGGGTCCGAGTGGTGTCCCTGATCATCAGGGACACATGTTTTACCTTGTCGTCGTTGATGATTATTCTCGTTTCTCGTGAGTATACTTATTAAAGAATAAATACGAAGCTGGAAATGTTATAAAAAAATTCATAAATGAAGTTCGTAATGTTTTTTGGCTTCTGTGAAAATTGTCCGGACTGATAATGCCTTGGAATTTTGTACCAATACTCTCTCTAGTTATTTTTCTACCCAAGGAACTATTCACCAAACAACTTATGCCTATACTTCCCAACAAAATAGAGTTGCAGAGAGAAAACATCGTCATTTGCTCGATGGAACTAGGACACTTCTCATACAAAGCCGTGCTCCTCATTCCTTCTGGGGCGATGTTGTTCTAACAACATGTTATCTTATCAATCACATGCCATCGTCTGTCTTAGGTGAGAAGATTCCTTTCTCTGTGGCTTTTCCAGAAAAGGAATTGTTCTCACTTACCCCTCGTGTGTTTGGCTCGGTTGCCTTTGTCCACCAGCTATCTCCATGTACTGGCAAGCTCTCTCCTAGAGCTGTCAAATATATTTTTGTCAGGTACTCCAGGACACAAAAAAGGTACCGCTGTTATGATCCGCAGCGCAAGAAATATTATGTTAGTTTCGATGATACATTTTTCGAGTCTGTTATAAATTTCTCCCCTTCAGATGATAGGTTGATGTCTTCTAACACTGATGATGCCATATACATGCCACCACCTCCACCACAACCATCTCCGGCACCAACACCACCTCCACCACCACCACCATTGTCTACACCGTCCTCCCTTCCTGTTACAACTCATGTTCCACCATTGCCACACCACTATACACATTGGCATGCATCTGCTCATGGTCATCGCTCATAATCTAGCTCGCATGAGGTATGTTCTGAGAATATTATTTCTAATGATGGATCTAATTGTTTACCTGAGTAGGCTTCGTTACAGGGGGCAGATGAGGAGGCTACTAATTTAGATCTACATATTGCGCTTCGGAAATAGAAGCGTAGTTGTGCATCATATCCTATAGCATCTGTGGTTTCTTTTGATCGTCTGTATGGTGAATTCAGGAACTTTGCTATTGCCCTATTTGTTGTGGACATTCCACGGAACTACCAGGAGGCTTTGAAGGACAGTAGATGGCGACTAGCTACGGAGGAAGAAATGGTTTCTCTTCAGTCGAGAGGTACCTGGAGTCTTGTTCCTACTCCTACAGGTGTGTCTATTGTTGGTTGTAAATGGGTGTTAACAGTCAAGCAAAATGCAAATGGTGGCATCGATAGATACAAGGCATGCTTGGTAGCACAAGGGTTTATGCAGACATATGGGGTTGATTATCATGACACATTCTCCCCTGTTGCCCGTCATTCCACTTACGGATTCTTCTATCTATTGTAGTTATTCGAGATTGGACATTATTTCAGTTAAATATAAAGAATGCATTCTTATATAGTGATCTTTAGGAGGAAGTCTACATGCAACAACCACCTGGTTTTGCTGTTGAGGGAAAGTATTCACAGGTGTGTAGAGTCTGTAGACTTCATAAGGCGATCTATGGCCTTAAGCAGAGTCCTAGAGCTTAATTCCAAAAGCTTTCAGACATGTTTGAAAAACAGGGGTACAAACGTTCCAATGCAGATCATTCCCTCTTTATACAGAAAACATCCAGAGGTATGGTTGTAATTATGGTATATGGTGATGACATTCTAGGAGATGATATACAAGGAATAAAGAGGGCAAAAGAAATGCTGGGTCGTGAGTTTGTCACCAAGGACCTTGGAGTCCTTAGATATCTTCTGGGACTGGAATTTGTCAGGAATCAACCAGGACTCGTGATGACTCAAAGGAAATATGCCACTGACTTATTGAGTAAAACAGGAATGCTTGGATGTCGAGCTGCCACTACACCTATGGATCCAAGCATGAAACTATATGATGATGATACTGACGAAGCGGATAGGAGGAGATACAGAGAACTGGTTAGAAAACTTCTCTATGTTACCATTACCAGACCCGATATATCCTTTGTTGTTAGTCGGGTGAGCGATTTCATGGAGCAACCACGTCAAGTACATATGGATGTTGTACATATGATACTTAAGTATCTTAAATCATCACCAAGTGCAGGACTATTATTTAAGAAAGGCAAGGAGATCACTATCTCAGCATGCGTAGATGCAGATTATGCATGATGTCCTAAAGATAGGAAATCCACCACTGGATTTGTTGTATATGTTGGAGATTCTCTAGTCTCATGGAGAAGTAAGAAGAAAATTGTTGTAGCCAGATCCAGTGCAGAGTCTGAATATAGGGCTATGACCTAGGTCAGTACAGAAATGATGTGGTTTAAAGCTGTTCTTACTGATCTATATGTAGATGTGCCACTTCCTATGGTGCTGGAATGTGACAATCAAGCCGTTATATTAATTACAAATAATCCAGCCTTTCATGAATGAACCAAGCATATTGAGCTTGATTGTCACTATATACGAGATATGATTCATAGGGGTTTTATCTCCACATCTCATGTCAGCTCAGGGGACCAGACTGCAGATATTTTCATTAAGGCTCTACTTAGAGGACCATTCCACAAATGCTCATCCAAGCTGAGCATGATTGACATCTATGATACATCTTGAGGGGGAGTGTAGAGATATATGTTATGTTATGCGGTTATGTTATCTCATGCCATTTCTTATTTTCTTTCTTCTTATGAACTCTTTATGTAATTTATCCATAGGCGCCTCTCCTATATAAGATAGCCTAGGGTTTATGGAATAAACAACGCACTCATTTCTTCCAACATATACCATAGAGAATTTTATACCACAACCCTCAAAACTTTGAAATTAAACGATAACCCTTGTAAACTTCATAATTACTCAACTACCCCTACAAACTCATTCCATTTTACGCCATTACCCCTACCATCAATTTAACTCCTCTTGAGTTAATATCCTTGAGTTAATCAAACCACATTAATAATCTAATAGCATAACCTCCGTTCCCCTCTCATCCACATCCATCTACCTCCGAGGTGACCGCCCCTCGCCTCACATATGTCTTCCTCCCCATTGTCCTCCTCTAAAACCAGATCCACCTCAGTTGCCGCATATGTCCAATGGCATTGTTGGATCCTATCCGCTGAGCTCTGCAAGTATACTATCTGCCATTTTCGCAATTGCATCATAAAGTACCCTAACCAAAAACCCCTCAATACGAAATTCATGTGCTTCACGTCTCCAAACGGCTTGTTTTCGACCTCTCATGCCCGCCCAAGGACACACTAATATCATACATCAGCTCGTCACCAATAATCGATGGATGTGCCATCGGGAGTGATCTTGTCTCAACAACTGAAGCTAGTCCTCTTCCGTCCCATGATGCTCCCTGGAGAAATTATGTGCATGAAGGTTGCTCTTAGTTACCCTCGATAAGGTGATACATTCCTGCGAGAATGTTAAGAAATGTAAAAGGCAATGTCTCCTATGCAGAAGGAAAAGATTCAAGTAAGGAAGGAAGCAAGACGGTTGTACTGAGAGCAAGTGCCAAAAAGGCAAGGGGAAGACCGACAAAAAGAGACGATGACATAAGAGAGGGAAGGAGAAGGCAAATGATGAAGGTGAAGGGAGGAGGAAAAAGAAGGAGAAGATATGCATGGTAAATTCAATTCAACATTAAGGTTAGATATATTATATTTTTACGGGTTCTGCTTATTTTAACGGCAAAAATAGATGGGAGTTAATAGCAATGGTCATGGTGTACGAGTTAGTAAGTTTGCATTGGTCCTAGGATAAATATGAAGTTTACATGGATTTTTGTGTAATTACAAAAGATTTCAGGGCCGTGATGTAATTATCCCTATAATGTAATGTAGATATGAAAATGTAGGGCATACGTATAATGGCAATCATGGATTGAAATTTCGTAAAATTTCATTGAAATTTCAATTTCGAGAGGTCATGGGTATCGAAACTCCTATATATGTCTATTTCCCAGATTTTGATCAAAATTTCGGTGATATTTCGACATATCAACCCATTTCGATTGAAATTCATGGGGTTCAGTACAAAATTCCTGGATTTCGACCAATATCGACGAAATTTCGTCGATATCTATTTATATCAATGATATTATCTATGTAAATTTGATTTTACTACTTAATTATCTATTCTGAATATTAAAACACATAATGATTTCTATATTTTGTTTCGGGTATGGTGAGATAAGGGGTACATACAACAATTATTCAACTTGGGGAGCTTCCTCCCCTTTGGGTTTAAGCAATGGAGATGAAACAACTCTATAGCTTCTATATATCTGATATAGCTTGTTCCTTTCATTCGTTTGTCATTTATCTTCACAAAATGGATTCATCTTTATTGTAAGTTTGTAATTAATTATGTAATTCATTAACAGTCATTTCTATGGGTAAAACATTGTTTAATTAATCATTATCTACATTTTAGAATAAAAATGCTCATATATATTTATGAACAAAGATGTCTTCTAAGCGTTGTTAACTTAGTTATTTTGATTTCCATTTCCGGTATCTATCAGTCAACTCGACGATAGGTCTGATATGACGGATATGGTGTGATAAAAGGCGTACAGATGAGAGATGTGTTTGATATAAGCGAGCATTTGTAAGATATTGTTGTTTTAAGAAATTGGATTGGATGATATCTATTTCCGATATGTATCAGCCAAGAATCAATATCAACATCGATTTGACAAATATGATCGATATGACCGATATGTGTGATATAAGGGGCATATATGTGCAATATGTATGATATAAGTGTGTATTTGTGAGTTATTTATTGTTGTAATAACTTTGAAGATCTTAATTTGCGAAAAAATAGTCGAAAATAGCTTTTTTGAATCATTTTCGATATTTCCAGCGAAACGGTCGAAATTTCCTGAAATTTCGATTTTGGAGGGGACCGAAATAAAATCGAAATCGAGATCTCGAACCTTGGTAGCAATATCAAGGAGGTATAAATGAAAAAATACCTTGTTGAAAAGTATTAACTCTAATTATCATCACACAAGCTGTATTTTTTTCATATATTAACATTAGAACCAGACATATTTAATATGTGATGTGATCTCTGTTAAACTTATAAGTTTACGTATTTATATCAAATTGGACTCAGCAGCAGGAGTGAATGTGTAAAGTTATAAGGTCTATTATGTAAATATGAAAATATTGAGGCCTAAGTGTAATTACACAAGCTGTATTTTTTCACATATTAACATTAGAACCAGACATATTTAGTATGTGATGTGATCTCTGTTAAGCTTCTAAATTTACGTATTCATATCAAATTGGACTCAGCAGCAGGAGTGAATGTGTCAAGTTATAAGGTCTATTATGTAAATATGAAAATATTGAGGCCAAAGTGTAATTTCAATACTGGTAAGCTGCGAAGCAAAAAAAAATCCTATGTTGAAATATTTAAACGTTGCTGCAATGTCGAATTACAGTTGTGTGTATGCACGTGCGCGTGTAAGCAAAATCAGTGTTTTTGAAACCGGACCGGACCGGCCGGTTCGACCGACCGGTGAACCGGGCCTGGACCGGTCCGGTTAAACGGTTTTGGACGGTTCGGTTCGATAGTTCCAATTTTAGTTAACCCGTCCGGTTCAACCTATTTTTTTGACCCGGTTTAACCAGGTTCAACCGAAGTTGAACCGCATTTAATTTTTAAACTATTTAAAAATTTTGTTGATAGTGGGAATTGAACCCATGACCTTTGGTAACTTATTTGACACTTCTGACCAACTACACTAACACAACTTCTTGCATGTATTGGGTTTTAAATATAACTAAACTATTATTATGTTATACAGCATTTAGTTCAAATAATATATATATCTATGATATGTGTGACATTTGATGGTGTATAAGAAAAAACTTTATGTATATTGTGAAATATATACATTATCTATGTATTTTATATATATTTCAAGTATATTTAAGTGTATATTATATTATATATTATTTCATTTCGGTTTGATTAGCCGGTTCAACCATTTTTTTTCACCGGTCCGGTTTAATCCGGTTTTAAATAATGATGACGTCATCATCCGGTTGAACCGGTTTGATTACATGGTTCAACCCGATCCGACCATTTCAGCAAGGTTTCCGGTTCGATGTCCGGTTCGGTTTCAAAAACCTTGAGCAAAATGACGGGGAAGAAAGAAGTAGAGGCACTCACCAGTTCCTGCCGATGACCTCCTTGGCCAAGTAACCGGTCATCCGAAAGAAGCCGGCGCTGGCGTACATGATGGGGTAGTCGGGCTTCTGCGCGTCCGAGACCACGAACGTCTGGTTGAAGGCGGAGAGCACGTCCCGGAGCTCCTCGGAAACCCTAGGGAGGCCCTTGGCGGCGTCCGAATCCTCAGAGGTCCTGTAGCCCGAGTCTCGCCTCGCCTTCTCGTCCCCGCTCTTCCGCACCGTCACCCCCTGCGGCTTCCCGGTTTCCTCGTCAGTCTTCAGCACCAGACCCCACTCCGCAGCCCTCCGCTCGGCGTCGGCTGTCAAGGAGGGGGCGGGGACGGAGGGTGCATGCGTGTCGCCGGAGATGGCCATCCATTTCGGGGTGGAGCCGTCTCCGGCGTCGGGGTCGGGGGGGCGGGTGTCCGGGCTGGGCTGCCATGTGGCGAGGGACGAGGGGTAGGAGGGGAGCTGCTGGGGACGGGCCGAGGAGAAGGTGGTGGGGTTGAAGACCTCGAGGGAACCGCGGGCGTCGCGCGGGAACGAGGATATCAACGTTGGAGTGGCTTTTCGCTGCTGCTGCTGCTCTTGCATTTTATATCTTCGTTGGCCTTTTCTTTACTTTTTCTTCTGCAGACATTTGGAAAAACAAAGAATCAGCAGAAATATTCTGAAATTGCACTTTGATTCCCAGATATGGTCTAACATTACAGGAGGATCCTGCTGTGACTGGATATACAGTAGAGTTTGCTTTGCTTGTCTAAACCATTCTTGGAAGATCCAAGAAAGAACGTGTTTTTGGAGTACTAAATCAGATGGTTTTAAGTATTGCTGGGAGATTTGTTATTTACCTCTGGATACACTTCCGGACCATGTGATTCTCACGACTATCGATTTCGACATTATTACAATGAGATCTATATTTTTACCACCGGATGCACATGCACATCTTTGCCGGACAATCTTATCTTAACATATATAAAGCATGGTGAGATAGGCGCCGTAACTATCGTCCCTATTTACGAAATTTGATTTACTATTGTTATTTGTTACCGGAGATAGTATCTCAGTATGGAGCATGCATCCTCTGCAGTACTACAAAGGCCAACTGTAGAGAGGGAGACGAGGTATCATGCTCGATCAAGATCGAGCGAATCTCACGATAAGAACTTAAAAATACCCCAGAATACTCCGATTTCGTGTGAATCGCTCGATCTTGATCGAGCCATTCACATCACCTCCCACTATACAGCCGGCCTCTGCAATACTGCAGAGGATCCGTGCCCGTCGGTATGGCGGTCGTGACTTAATAAGCTTATGGTCTATCATTTACAGGTTTCGAGCTCCAAAACCCATTAATATGCTTTCATTTTATTTTTGTGAGTTTTCTATTTCTTTTCGTATACTTGGATTATATGAAATTACTTGATTCGAATCCGAATCATGTAATATAACTGACAGATGCATTATAACCAATGAATCAATGTAAGGTGATACATTTGATTAAATAATTTTTTTTTATTTTTAGTGAACTTAACTTTAATATTGACGTGTGCCAATAAAATTTTGAGGTCGATATAAACCATTCAAACTATAGATTACTACACATACTTTTTATTTTATTAATATTAACATTGCACGAATAAGATGAAAACAGCGGGATAGAATATAAATAAAGGTATTATCCATATGTTAATAGATATGAAAATTGGGTTACTGTATCCTTAGTAGTTGTTACAGATGTACAACGAATACCGAATAAGAATAATCGCAAAACAATTTACATGTTTGTGGGTGTTTGTGTGTGAGCGAGCATGTATGTGTATAATGATTTACAAATAAAAATAAATATATTGAATTACTACAACGTATATGGCCTATGACATTGAATAATTGAAAACTTTAACAGGTGCTAATTTTATTTATTGTAGTGAATGACGTATTTCATAATAATTAAATCAAATTAACGAAATAGATAAATTTATGACTAATATGTGTATGTTAAGTTAAATATATGAATAAGGATATAAGCATTTACATATATTAAATTAATATATTAAATTGATACCCATATTCACATCTGTTTTATAATCGATAAAAATATGAATATTAAAATATGTAAAAAAATAAATATGATAGCAAAGTGGATACATAAATATCCAAAAAGTTAATAACTTTGTTATTTTTAAGCATAATTTCTTGATATTTTATCTATATTTTCTTTGTTTTTTTACTTTCTTTCCATTATCAATATAAACGATGCATCTATTATATGGTAGCTTTAAATATTGTTCACATTATATTTTCCAGTAACTTTTGTACAAAGTGAGTGAAGAACAAGGTATGCACTAGTTTATTCTTAAAAGAGTATTGCTTATTATTTAAAACATCTCATCCGTTGGATCTTCAATGGATGGCTATAATACTCGCAACAACCTCTGTTATGTTTTTACTCGATAGTTTTTCCACTCCTATTTCTCTTGAAAAACAAGAAAGGAGATATTGATTAGTTGATCTTACCTGATGTGCCTCACAATATTGTGATAATATTAAGTATAACCTGGTGATGGGGTGTGTGGAAGGGTCTCATCTATGCATCAAAATCTCACTAATGGGCATTAATTTTTGGGCGTAAAAAGAGGAATACGATCTTATTGTTTGTGTCAAATACAAGCTTTGGTAAGCTCCCTAAACTCTTTTATATAGACATTAAACCCTGAATTTTAAAGTCTAGTACTCTTGGGCTAGTCTGATTATTGGGGTGGGTTGGAGTAACCTCTTGTGAATGGTAATTGTTTGGATGATCGGTTCATAGAAGATTGGAATAAAGAATGTGAATGTTACATTGATTTGTGATGTAATTCTAACCAAAGAATGATCCAGGAATATAAAGGGTAAATCAGGTTTCCATGGTAATCTGATAACCAAACGAACCCTTGTGATTAAATTTCAATAATGAATATCCTAATTTAGAATGGAGACATAAATGATTCATTTTTTATATATGTTTTTCTCCAACAATAAGCAGATGAAATGACAAATGAGATGATGCCTAAAGGGCCAACATACAGCGCTTGGAAAAGAGGAAACGAACAAACCATAACGAAACGAGATTGTGTCGGTGCTGACATTCAAATCATGAAGGTAGTTGATACGAAGGCAATAGCTGTGCATTAACTGCTTGAAAAAGTAGCGGAATCCTAGAAAGAGCATAATCCAAGGGGTATCGTTTGTTAAAAACGTGAACTTTGTGGGTAAAAAAATTTTTTATGGTAAAGTAGGTGATCCCCCAATATTATAAGCTCGAGGTTACTATGATTATTCCGAATTTTTCATCTTGATATTTTCAAGCATAGGGACATGAGCTTTTCATCCCATACCAATTTGAGAGTTTGTTTGTTAGTATATGTAAATGATCTAGTGGTTGAACATTGTATATTCCATCCAAAATACGGTTCAAACCTAACCATTA